>CM038712.1:13270923-13485923 GCA_021613375.1 Megaleporinus macrocephalus | reverse complement strand
CTTTGCATTGAATTAACATTAGATATGTGGCTTCATATGGATATAAAATGATATACTCTGTGGAACAGAATTTCAAATTAACTGAAGTTTCTATTAAAGGTCGACCAATATCCTTGTTTGGTAGCGACGATTTAAAGTCGGTGAAACCAACAGCAACAACACTTCTGGTAGATACAGGTAAGGCTTAAATTCTAATATTTCAAATGGCCCTATATTTACTTTATGTTACTTGTAAACTATGAAGTGTTGCTTCACCTAGTGAAAAAATAAATGAAAAGTACTGGCATAATGCCCAGCTGGTTGAAGGTTTACTAACTTGAAGTTAACTAGTTGAAAACTATCAGCAGCTTGCTTGCTTAATATATTAGCCCCAATGTTAAAAGTTAGGAATGCATCGAATATTTAGCAACTGAAATTAATTGAGCAAAAATATCAAAAATAAGTGAAAATGACAAATAATTTATAACAAACAATGATGTTTTTAATGTGTAGGCGTGAACCAGAGCGGATGTTTATTCCTTAGCTCCAGTGCTAAAGCTAACTGCTCTAGTGTAATACACACAATAAGTTATTGTTACAAAGCAAGTCTCGCTGGAGCAGACAGAGCTTCCCAGATATTATTCAGCTTCCAGCATTCGAGCCAAACATAACCAAAGAAAGAGTAAATAGACTAGAGCAGAGCAGCTGTGTTAACAACTATTACAGCATATCAGCTTCTCTCTCTCTCACTCACTCCTTAAAGAACTGCCATTTTAATACAATGCGATAAAAACCCAACCATGAAGTGAGGCACTCTGTGTGGTATTTTTTTGATGCACTTTTTAATGCCTTTGATTGATATTGATACAAAGAGATGTACGTTAAATTTTTTCAGCAGTTACATTCTTTCAGCATTGATTTTATCTAGAAACGTCTCAATATTGGCCCTAAATATTGGCCAAAAAAAGCCATCGGCTGACCCTGACGTCTAAACATCGTCATCAGCATCGGTTATAGAAAAACTCAATGAGTCAATCTCTAGTTTCTACTCACGATTGGATTGATGCAGTGCTGAAAAACAGAGCTTGCTTAGCAGTGATTGGAGATTGAAGAAAAGAAGGTGATTGGCCAGAATACAAGGACCACCCCAACAGAAAACTAAATTTCTGAAAAATAAACAAGCTGTATCTACTCTATTGAGTAGGCCTGTCAATCTGGGTAGCCTTAATGGACATAGCCATCAGTTTCCTTCACTGACAAAACCCATGACATAGAAAACAGATGTTTTCGATGTATGCTATGCTGAAACTGACAACATCATCACGAAGCGCATCCAATAAAGCCCCAGCTAATTGAGAGATCTGTTTTTTTTTCCAATCTTTTTTTTATCATCTCGTTAAAGACCTGCGCTTAGCAACCTGTCACTAATAAACCAAAAAGCAAGTTCACATGTAAGTGCACTTAGCTAATGTTTATGTGACTTTTTAAAGCACTTAGAGGACGCAGTGCCCCGAGCTGCCATCATTCTGAACTCAAACAGCTTCACCACCGCTCTCCAAGCAGTCGTCCAACAGTACCAAGCGGCCACAGAGGGCCAGAAAAAACTGCCTTATCATCCTCGGAGAGGCTGGAAGAGGAATGATCAAAGCTGTAAACCTAACTAGAAGGCACATAAAACCAGCAGCGGTGACAAAGAGTCTGAGCTTGTTGTGGAGTTTATTAAATTTCACGGAGCTTGTTCCTGTCACGATGCCATGAAGGCAGGAATGTAGCGAAATTAGCCACCCCGCAATCTGTGACTTCACAATAGCTGCCGTTAATTAATTACATCCCTTTTATCTTCGTCCCCTAAGGGGTCTTTATGTTTGGAACATAGGGATGGGCAATATTTTTACCATTACTGTGAAAAATTGTCAGATTATTTACTAATTTGCTGCAGTTAGAGAGAGCCTGTAATTAAGAAGTGTGAAGTAACTACTAGTAACAAGCAGATGATTGGACATGGGATGGTCTGTTATTATCTGATTTTACAAATGTATGTTTTATGCAATTATGAAAAGTGCTAGGACAGAAGTGGCCTGCCGTGAACTTTTGCCACAAAGCTTATATTTGTTTAAAATAGTATTAACTTTGACTGGAACTGAAGGGCCTCAGAGATCATCATTCCTCTTATACCAAACTTTCTGTTGGCTCCCTCCATCTCTGCCAACTCTAACGCTGCATTCACACTGGTACGGCACGCTGACACACTGTGATGAAGACTCCTCTTTTTTTTTTAATGGGAAGTGGTGGTTCCGTCAGACGCAGATCATGGGTCTGGCATGTCGAGTTTGGGGAAACGTTGAGCCAAGATGAATCTGGCCAACATGGCGCATCTATTCAATGAGAAGATGGCAGGTGTTTGCGCTGGAATTGATGCCAGTGACCCCGACTAGTGGGATCAAAGATAGATGTTTCATACGTTGAGGACACCCAACAATATCCATCTCCGCCAAATTACAGCGACTCGGATCATCTCAATACAGCATGGGGAAAAGTTGCAGTCTCTGGTGGGTTTTGAAAAATGTTAATATATCAATTTATAAGTAGGTCCACATATTTATACTCAACAACACTCCCTCCAAACTTCAAAATCCCAGCAGTAAAATGTCTGGTTGGATGTCACACCAATAGCGGCTGGCGCTGGTTACTAGGGGGCGGAGCATTCAAGCTCCTGGGTGACAGTTTAGATACCTTCATGGTGTTTCATGGCCAGGTTTGTGGGGTTAGTGTGCGCTCCATATGTAGCTCACATTTCTAGTGTTGTTGTTCTATTTAAAAGAGCTGGTATCTTGTTAAGGGAGTGGTTGTTGGTTACGCTCGGAATGCTCGGACCAGCCTCATTCGAAAGAGACAAACAGGATACGGTGGGAATATACAGAAAGATCTTGCGTTTTCAGATTGAACATGACATCATCCAGTGGGGTAATCATGCAGCGAAGAAAAGGTGGAGGGGCCTTCTTGAGCTGTAAGACCCTCCGGACATATTTTTTTGACGCGGCTCCATTCTGGGGTTCTTTGAACCCTATTTTTGTGGTTTTAATGGTTTTATGGTTCTTATCTGTTAGTTTTATTTAAGGGGTTTTAAATATTTTATTATGCCCAAGCTCAGCTTGCATAATTGTTTGAACGAAAAGCGTTTTTTTGTTTTGTTTTTTTTTTACATGTGGTGGTGTTTTGTCTTTTAAGAATTTGTGTGTTTTAATATTAAAATAGTTTTTTTAAACCTGGAAATTATGAAGATGTATGATCGGTGTTATTGTAAACTGTGAATCATTTTCTGATCCGGGAAAAAAAACATCTTGTTATGGGAGTTCAGTAAATTGGTAAGATGAGTGATTTTGATGCTTTTAGTTTCTTTGCTTCACCGCAATATCATGTAAAATAGCCGATGATAAACACCAACATTGATTACCTTCGCCTCGTCACCCCTGGAAACGCACCCACGTGATTTAATTGCACCAGGCAGTGAACACCTTTGTTAACGCCCACATGCGGCCAGCGGAAGAGGGGGAGTGCATACACGTCCGTTGACGCGCTGGAGCAGTGTAAACCCAGCGTGACGCGTTTCCTGCTCATCAGAACTACAACTCCCAACAAGCACTCACCGATCGCAGTCAGGTGACTCGTGGGGGCAAATGTGAAACTCGTAAGCACGGAAATAAGAATTGCTCGCACTTTTTTTATGAACACTCGCTCAAACTGTCGTTATTTTACATCTCTTAATGTTTTTTGCTCTCTCCATTAGATGTTTTGCTCCGCTCGTAATGTGCAATACCGTCCGCTGGTCTTTGCGCTCCAGAGAGATTTTTGCGCACGAGCTTTGGGGGCGGGACATGGCCCGAACGCTATTGGCTGATGTCACCTGGTTTCGTGACTGACAGCTCACTACGAACAGCCTCTCAATCACAACTTACATGGTGGACCAATAGGAGCCGACAGGTGAGCTAGACAGATAAAAATTTCGGTTGATCTCACTTATAAAAATGATTTAATAGTCTTAATAGACTTCTCATAAGCACATATTTACTCGTTCCTGCTGCCACTCGGTTATCTAAACTGATATTAGATATTCAGCGGATATTCGCGTTTCGCCGCTGCTGTAGCTCACAAACAAAACTTCCCAGTAAACGAGCGAACAAACTACAATCTCGACATTTTCTCATACTTTTAGGTCTTTCCGTTTTACCTGTAAAGTGCGGTACTGTTCAAAAACATACAACATTCAGAGAAATGAGGAGCCTGTATGTGTTACTTTTATTATTTTTGAAGTCTATTTTTAAAAACTGAAATGCACACACTATGTCCAAATCTACTACTTTTACAAAGCTGTGGTAAACAATACAGACATACAGACAGACTTGAGCAAAACCTCCCAAAACTTCACTGACACACATAAACATGCTGCAAAATAAAATCACTTGTTGAATTTTAATGATTTATTAAAGTTAAAAAATTACTGTCCGTATGACATACAGATCTTTAACTGCTTGTAGTGTACAAAGAGTAATTTTATATCAGTACATTATATCAGTACACAGTACATTGTCATATCTTACCACGTAGAAGTTTGCAGTATGAGGCTCTGTACACTATATGTAATTTAAGGCCTGTACATCATATGGATGTCTCATAATAGTTATTCGCTATGTTTAATAAATATCTAAATCAATCAAAGCATATCATACCAAGAGTGGGAAATGTATGTGTGCAAAATGTTAAAACCTGTAGGTTTGCCCTAGTTTTGACACTGATGAGGCATCATACTGAGCCTACTGAGCGTTTGTATCATTTGTTTAGTTTTTCTGGTTTTGACCCTCTGTTTGTGTTTTTGACTTCTCCTTTGGCGTCACCCTTTTGTCTGTGTTTCTGCCCATCACTGTTTTTGGCCTGTTTTTGGATTTCCTCTTCTGTAGAATTACTCACATCAGTTCAGCCGCGCTTATCTGTCTATTTTCTCTGTTACAAAAGGCATCCGCCAAACCCAGAATTACCCCATCAATCTGCCTGATAGTAAAGCATGAATTATCCCACCAGATCCATTCACTGATCCAGAGTCCAGTGGCAGCATGCTTAACAGGATTCCAGTTGGTTTTCAGTGATTTCAGGCTTGTGTGCAGCTGCCCGGCCATGAAGGTTTCTGATGCTTGTGTTGCTTCCAGAGGCTGTCTGTAACTCTGTAGTCAATGGTGTAACAGAGGACTGACTATGTTTTAACTAGTATATCTTTTAGCCCTATGTAGCCCCGCTCTGTGAGCATTCCAGTTGGTTTCCAGTGATTTCAGGCTTGTATACCGTTGCCCAGCTGTGAAAGCTCCTGACACTGATGTTGCTGTAACTCTGCAATGAGTGATGTAACAGAGAATTGGCTATTTTTACCTACTGTGTGTTTCAGCTCAATGTAGCCCCGCATTGGAAGTTTGCTTGGTCTCCGAATTTGTGGCTGAGGTTTCGTTGCTCCTAGATGCTACTTCTTCACAATAACAACGCTTACAGTTGACCACAGCAGATCTAGCATAGTCCATACTTCAGGAACTGGTGCTGCCATATTTGAAGTCACTGAGCTCTTTAGTACCCCTTGTACTGAAAACGTTTGTCTATGGAGCTTGCATGGCCATGTGCTTAATTTTATGTACCTGTTAGTGATGGGAGTGGGCATAACACCTGAACTCAAAGATTTTGAGGCCATGTAGTGTAGCACGACTCTTACTGGAGCAGTTATTCATTGCAAATCTAGAAAGTTAACCACAACCAGAGGAGCTATGAATTCCAGTGTGTAGTACTTATCTGGCCGTTGCCCCTCTTCCATTGCTGCTACTGTACTGTACTGTAATGTAATCAAAACTCAGATGTTCTTGACGTGAGAAAATGTCACCACACTTTGATCACAGACAAGGGGAAATCAAGAACTCTGTGTTTTGAAAGGTATGATATGATGAATCCCGCTGAATCTGACTGGGGACACGAACTAGCCTGGTTAAAAAGGTCACTGTTGTTGACTTTAAAGCTGCCGACTGATGTGATGTGAGTCAAAGGAACTGTCAAATGTGCCCTCGCATCTCATATGCTAACTACACCAGCTTCTCCAATCTAAAAACAGAGCTTACACTGTATAACAAGCCTAGCCCCGAAGCGGGATACAAATTGCAGATAGATTTTTGCTTTGCCCTGGGTGAAGTACATCACTTTTATGAAAGAAAAGCGGGAAACAAAACTAGAATCCTTTTTTTCATATTTTCCGTTCTATATTTTTTTTTATAGATTAGAATTTGTCTGGAAGTAACCATTTAAAGCCTGAGCCAATTGCCTGAAAATTCTAATTCTTTGAAAATGGACTGTTTTTTAGACCTTCAATTAATAATAATAATAATAATAATAATAATCTGCCACACTCTGAAGTTGTTTTGTTTATTTATTCTTTTTTTTCTATCATATTCTCTGTCCTCCCGTCCCACTGAATGCTGTTGGAAGACTGACCATCAGGGCGTCCTCCTCACCTATCTCCAGCCAGCTCTCCTGTTTATTTGTGGCAACTGCAACACCCTCAATTACATCACTTTGCCATCCAGATGTACCAGCATTGAGATAGGATGGGACTTTCTCAATTCACTCCCACTTCTCATTAAGACTCCGTCTCTGGCTTGGTCACTGGGGGATACATGTTGTAACTGTATGTTTTCAAACTTCTATAAAGCTGCTTTGTGACATTATTGTAAAAAGTGGTATAAAAATAAACACATTACATAATAATAATTATAATAATAATAGTAATAGTTTACTATATAAATAATACAAATATTATTTGTAAATATAAATTACAGTTTGCATAAATGAGTTTTGTTTTGTATGAAATTTGGTACATCAGTATTTTTTTGCAGTTTTGTGCTAACAGATAATTTTAAATGTTGACTTGAGAAATGTCTAACTTTCATTTTATTTTTCCATATTGTACAGTGTTTTACACATTCTGTATCTACTACAATCTCTGGTTCTCCACTAAAATTTAGAAAGAAGTTTGGGTTTAAATTGGTTTGAGCAAAGTTCAGGTGTATGTCAGATTTTTTAGGAACAAAAATTTTAACATAATGATTTACAGCTCTTAGAAACTTGTGTATCAAACATGATTAACCTGGCATTGAAGGGTTAGGGTCCTACTGCCTGGCCAATGATTGTGTGGAATGCAAGTATTCATTCAGTGTTTCATTTACCCTTAGGCATCCAGTGTTGCTTTCATTGCTGTTTCCATAGGAGTTTTTAATAAGGGGTTTTAAGTTACATCATTAATTATATAATGAGACAGGTAACAAATTAAAGGAACTGTATCTTTGTGTCTTAAAAATGTTGTGACATTGTCAAAACGTAAAAATAAAAACAAAATGCAATGATGTAAAAATCATGTAAATCCTATACTTAATTGGAAATGGTACAAAGTCAACATATCAAATATTAAAACTGAATGATATTGTTTTCTAAAAATATGTGCTTATGTAGAATTTGATGCCAGGAGCTTTACAATTTGTATTTATGTGTAATTAATGTTGTGTGTATTAATGTGTAATGCTTAAAACAGGCTTCAAGGTCCATGCCAGATATTGAGATACAGTGATTCATCTGACCATATCACTTTCTCTACATTTTTGTAAACCAGTGCGTGTGGTTTTAACACTACTGAGATCTGAGTTGTACAATCATCTTTGTAATGAGGGGTCTGTGCAATGCACCTGTATTAAATGTGGCAGACTGTTCTTGCTATCAAAGTCATGTTTCTCCACCTGTTTATTGAGTGCTGTTCTTCAATGTGTGCATATCAATATGAATATAAACTTCATCAGCTTCTAAACAACTTTAACAATCAAGCATTACACACACACAAAGGTATGTACGTTTAAAATCAAGTTCATATCAGGCTTTGTATTGAGCGACCCTCAGCATAAAACCAAGTGAGACCTTGGGAGTGTGTTTGTTTGGCTTGTGGTTTGTGGCCGGCATTTATGTGTATCAAAATGAGACGGATCGATCGTTTGACTGGCAGCTGTCGGCCTTGGCCAATTGCTCAGCTTGATATCCCGTCATCCATATTTCATCGCTTCCAGCTGGGTCTTGCTTGGCTAGCTCGAACATGCTTTTAAATTGGATGGCCAGAAACTTTGAAACAATCAGCCTTTCTGATCTGCCGAGTAAAAAGTATTCATGAACTGTAGCAGCGTGTTTTTTTTTTTATTTTATCCGCTGCTTTCGTTCTGCTGGGATAGGTATAGACACAATGGGCTGGGAACTGTCTGGCCTCAGTTTGGCTTGCATATGCAAATATCACAAAGGTCAGAACGTTGGTTGGGCTTAATGGTTCACGAGCAGACACATCCACTCCCTGACACATTTGAACAGCCGCAAAGCGGCACGGGCAGAGTTGGTGAATAATGCATTCGAAGCAATGCGTCACCGGGGGGGGGGAAATCAGCGTGTTTTGTTGTTGGCTGGCCACTAACGAGCCGTGTACAATTTCCATCCATGACAAAATCTGAGCTGGAAAACATTCAGGCGCTGTGAGGGTGTTAAATACGTCCACGTGGACACAAGCGGCCAACAAAAAACACACACAAAGCTACGGTGTGCTGTTTCTGTGCAGTGTCAGGCTATGCTAATGGCGCTGGGCACTAACTAAATGAGTTCATGACTTCCTGCAAACGAGGTGTGCTTTAGAGGACAGCAGCCTCTAAACGACACAAAAACATCTGCCTATACCTGTTTTGGGAATGGATGCTACCACTGAGTTACTGGTCTGTGTAATACAGAATGAGGCCTTGTCCAGTATGGTTATGATGTTCCGGTATGGGGTTTGTCATTTCAAATTCTATTCATTCTGTAGCTTAGAAGACTCACATGCCTCCCTAGTAATAGGTTGTTTTCACTTACATCATTCCGACGACGTTCAACATCTAGACGGAGCAAGTGCAAAAACATAAAGCATGAGATGGAGCCTGTGCTGTGCTAGTTTAGTGGTAGTATATTAGTATGTAACACCTTTACGCTAGTATATTGCGAGAAAAACACAAGAAAATCCCAACATTTCGTCACTGTCCAAAGAAAAACATGTAATTCCATTGTTGTCGGTTGCTGTTTACATCATCGGAAAATTAGATTTCAGTGTTTTTCACTGGACAGCGACCATATGCTTTCTGTGATCATAATGTGATGACTACAAATTTGAGCTGAACGATTAGCTGCTATCAAGGCAGCCAATATAAGAACCACCTTCTCCTCCAGACGTCAATCCCAACATACTAAAGCAGAGGTCACTAATAGGCAGGTCCGGACCCAAACTGATAAACTACTGAGAAGTGTTTATTTTAAGCAGAGGAAGCACCAATCACACTCAGCCAATCAGATCTGTGCAGATCCGGGAGTGTGACACAGGCGAGAAGCAGCAGTCAGAGAGTAAAGCGAGTCGCACAGCATGCTCTAAAAAAAGAAAAGTCGACCCACAGGCAGCTCCAAACCAACATGTCTTATATGTTCTGAAACTGCGGCACTAATTTAAAGCAGCCACGTATCTCATACCCATCCATCTATCCATCCATCCATCCATCATCTTCCACTTTATTCCACTAGTCGGGGTCACGGGGGGTTGGGGGGCTGGAGTCAATCCCAGCATCATCAGGCGAAGGCCGGGTACGCCATGGACAGGTTAGCAGTCCATCGCATGGCCAACACACATTCACACACACAGTGACACCTACGGGTAGTTTAGAGTGAGCGATCAACCTAACATGCATGTGTTTAGACTGTGGGGAGAAACAGGAGTACCCGGAGGGAAACCCACTCAAAGCACGGGGAGAACATGCACACTCCACAAACCCGGATATCTCTTTTGTGAGAATGGTCCTAACACAATTTCAGCCCAGATTCAAAGTCTCACTTCTCTCACTAAACAAGAGAAAGTGTGGAGGAATACAAGAGTGAGATAAACTGTTAAGATGTGAAACTCAGTTAACAAGACTAAACGTTTTATTTCCCTTTTTATTATAAATAAGCTCTTTATGATGCACTTCTTTTCAAAAGCATTTTAAAGTTTTAAGTTCAACATTAAAACAGTAAATATACTGAATGGTTCGTGTGATGTGTTGGTGTTTTAGTAGCTGATGGTATAGGATGCTGATTCTAGGCTACTTCAGTAAACAGGATACACCACTAAATCATTACACACATTTGAAATGATGACGGTCCGGATCTTAGCCTGAGGAAATCTTTCTAGGTGGACCTTACTGACTTTTAATTAAATATCCCTTGTTTGTTAGAGGTTGGGTCAGTCTCGCTACCGAGGTGCTCCACCATTTCTGCCATTTGGCTTTCTTCTACTGTCCTGTGGGTTGACCAGCAATAGACATTCAACTCCACAACCTCTCTCAACGTTAACGTTGCGTTTTTTCATTCTGCGACCAGTGCTCACCCGTAGATCAGCTTGTTATTCCTGTTGTCCTGTTCCACCTTAAATCATGTGGCATTAACCCACCATTCGGGTATCCAACAGTAATGCCACTTTAAAAAAAACTTGACTTTATGCGTGTGCGGTCAGTAGAAGTATTGTACAGTGAACAGTTGGTCTGTGGGTGATTTAAAACTACAGCAGCAAGAAACTCATTCAGCCTTGTCCTGACCGCAGATGAAGGCTCACAAGCTCTATTCGCCAATACTTTTTTGGTCAATATCTTGTATTTCGCCCTCATGAGCAACAACTTTTGATACTCGATAAAAGCCCCTCATGGTTTCTCGGTTAATCTGATTTGGAGTGACTGTAAAATGACATAAGCCACAGGCACTTTAAGAGAGTGTGATAGAGCTCCCTATGTGGGAAAGCACTTCCCGCCTGCCATCTGCAGCTCGCACCATAGCAATGGAGCGGAGTGACATCATTTGCAAGCAGTCTCTTATGTAATTACACAATTTCTTACATAGTGAGTTGTAGCACGGATACCATTTACTTCACAATCTGGATTGGACATCAACCGGTTTAACTTTGTAACCCACACGTGCCCACACTCAAACATCCTGGTGTCCCTCGCACAGCACAAAGGACTATTGGGGTTTTTAAAGGGGGCAAACAATGCCTTTAATTAAACTTTTCAGCATGACTGACCTCAGCAGCCTTCCCTGACCACCGCCATCTTCTGATTTCCATCTCCCCTCCATCTCCTAGCCTGTTCGTTTTGGCGGTGGTGTTTGATTGTTTGCTTGCTTGTTTGTTGGTTCGTTTGTTTGTTGGTTTGTTTGTTTGTTTACCATCTTTCCGATAGAAGACACAGTTGAACGCAAATTTTGAAATCCATTACTCGCCGCTGTGCGCATGCTAAGGGTTTGGCTCGTGACCAGAGAGACTGAACAAAGACAAAGCGAAAAAGGACGGAGAGAAAGGCGATTACACACATACACACAGAGACGGGCGCACACACAGCTACTCATTCAAACTTTTTCAGTCACAGTTCAAGAGGAACAGCTGGCAAAACAATATCCGGAACAACTGTCTGATTCACCATCCAAATCTCAAATCTCACATTCTGCCACCTCCTGCCATCTCTCAGCAGAAGTTCCAGCCTGAGCCGAGCCTGACTGTGTTGACAAGACGAGCGGGAAAGAGCACTGAAAAGCCTACTTAAGGAAGAGGAAGTCAGTACTGCAACTGTTGTGATTGTTCCCTTCAATAGCTTCAGTAGCTTCAATAGCTCCCCACACAAATGCAGGCCTGTTGTCCACCATTTAAAGAACAACACTGACCAGCCCTCACACCAGTCAGGATCTCTTCTCTTTAATTATGCATGATGGACTTGCGATGAGCAAGCTAGCTACACTTTCCTATGAATCCTGTATTTATAATGCATTGTTTGTAATGCACATGAGAGGATATAAGAGGATATTTGGCCTACATAATGTCTTATAATGCATGTCATAAGCTTGTATAATTGCCTAAAAGTAGTTATAATGACATGCAAGGCAGTTTATAACATAATAGCATAGCATATGTGGTCCCACTTTATATTAATTTTTTCTAATAACTGCAATTACACACAAACAACACATGCAACAACAATGTAGCTACTACTGATGTGGCCACTGTTACATATAGATTATAGTTACACATGTGCAATCTTTTTTTTTTTGGTCTTATGTAATCATGTAAGGGTGTCTTGATAGTTATAACAGCATACTTTCTCTTGAATTATTACACATTGGTAATAACACGAGTATTTTTAAGAAAGTCTGTTCCAGCATTATAGGGAAGGAAGGCATTTCCATTGTAAATATTACCTTAATGTGAGTTACAACACATTTCCTAGTATGGGTGTGTTTGAAAAATCGATTTTTTGATTCAAATCGATCTTCATTTGAATAATCCAATATTGATTCGTATAAACCCGAGATCGACCTTTAAAATTAGCATTCCATTTAGTAATGGTAGGTTGAGTGTTCCTTGTACATTTACCACATTAGTTCTCTGAAAATCTCTTTTCATATTCAAACAAAACATATTATTATAACTGAAATATCCCTAAATGAATCGATATTGAATTGAATCGGAAATCGAATTGAATTGGGACCTTGTGAATCAGTATCATATCGATCCAGGAAATCAGTGGCGATACCCAGCCCTATTTCCTAGTTATATGTAATAGTTACATTGTTGATGCATGCATGGGGCATGTGTCGGATAACACATTACTTTATAATGTCAGATCTTATAACACATTATAACCTCTACCCATAAGAACATAAATGACTCCTATGGTTCTAGTATATTTTCTGGATCACAGCAGCGCGAGAGATCCAAAGGCGATTTTGGACCTGGCGCTGCTTCAATGTTTATTTATTATATTTTAAGGACAAGCATAAGTAGTGTGAATTTTATGAAGTTCATGTATTTTTAGCCAACTGGAAAGTGTAATATTAGACTAACTGGCTTCAGATGCTAGACTGTAATAGCTAAATGGTCAACAGAGAGCTGCTTAATGCTGGGCAGTGGATAAACAGTAAACAGTAAACTACAGCTGCTTTGTTTAGAAATATAGTTAACATTAGCAATGGCTTTAACCTGTTGTGCTCACTTCTTATAGGTCCTGTATTAACAGTTAGATATAATTACCACACTTTACCTAAAGCCTGTAATGACCTGCCATACATGCTGTATAACACCAATGTCTACAGTGTGCTTATGAACAGATGTTATAATCTGTTATGGAGCCTGGCATGTATTTATACATATATAAGCCATTTTTAAAGCGTACTGTGTATTGCATGTAACACTTTTTATAATGCATCATGTATACATGATTTATAGGATGCCTTACCAACACCATAGCCAACAAATGATAATGCGTTGCTGACTTTGTTAACCACCTAGCTACAGTACTGTGCAAACACTTACACTGTTTGGATGATTCCCAATTACCTGTTTGTTAGCAACACTCACATGCTCACAGTTTCCATACTCACTCCCATTTGAACATAACTCTACTGTCATAATCAAATATCTCACGCAAATTTAAATACTGTTCTTTAGAAAGAAGCCAAACCTACCAAACCTGCTCATTAGCCTACCTTCAACAACAGCTTACGCTAACTAATACCAAGTTAACCGGCATTCCAAGCTGAACATATAAACTACAGCTTTGGGTTTAATAAAAGTTATTATAGGCTGAGTATAGTCAGTTACTTCCTCACATTGAATGTTCTAAAATGTTTTCAGAATGCTCTGTTAGAAATATACTGAGGTCGTTTAGATGATATACAACATGCCGACGAATTTTATAGAACTAAAGAAGTATTTCAGGAGAATAAGCTCGTAATACAGGGGGAATGGAAACGGAACTTGGCTTACTGTAATAAGTGAACTTCATTACTTTCCACCTTTGGTCAGCAACACTAAGCCTCCAGCTTCAGATTCTAAATCAATTATCTTCTCTCCACACATCTGAAATAGCAATTCCTTTTAAAGACATTCAACCATGCGAAAGCACCGCGTGGTGAAATTATGCCTGCCAGACAAGGCTGAGGTCTTAAAAATATTGTGCTGCCCACGTTATAGCGCACATTAAAGTGCACCACAATGACTAGTTTTTAACAAAGCTAATTAGATCTATTTCGTTTTGCCAATAACTTGCAGATGAATGATAGCCAGCTAATGTTCAGCGCCAATGTACTTGAGCGATGCAAAAACTATACAGAATATTAAAAAAGAACTGGGAATCAGAACAGTCTTAACGTGAAAGGGTCTCCAAGCTACCTGAGTGTTTTCACTGAAGGATAGGTGGGAGAGAGGAATGAAAGGTTTAAAAAAAAAGCACAGAATTCAGTTTATGATGGTTTATGCAGGTCTGGAGCCGGATTGGTGCTGGTTTAGCGGGTTGTTTTTCTACATAATTTTAACATGACATGGAAAAAAATCTGGTTCCATTGACTTACATTGAAAGCAAAGACTACCAGTCAAAAGTTTTAGATCACTACCAATCAAATGTTTTAGAAAACTGCCTTTCAAACCGATCAGCGTTTTTTCAGTCTTTCAGCACGATCGGCTGATAGCCGATATCGATGAAGGGTGGAGCTATATGCCGTGGCAGGGCTACAGGTATTTATTAGTGCAAGCAAGTCATGAAACATGGTCGAAACTGGTTTATTACCATTTTTAACAAGCTCATGTGAAACAGCATAATATTTTTAAAAATTAACAGTAACTTAACAAAGTAAATCAAACAAGTATCCCCAATACTACAATCAACCCTTAATTTAAAACGTAAAAAAACGAATTAAATAAATGCAGTCAAACCTGCAGTCATTAAACGCAGACTCTGTTATTTTAAACAAAATCTGTATTCATTAAATGTAGATCTTGAATTGTTGCTGCTATTCTGTTCGTACCGGTCAGATCTGGTCTGTACGGTCTTCTGGGTTGAACACAGAAGAGCTACTTGTAATGCAAATTGCATGCTTAATGGCAGATCTTTGTGATTTTACACCTGTACCTGCCTCACAACTCAAACTAAGGAGTTTAAGAAGTGACTGTAATGTTCCATACTTTATCTTACACTGTGCCATCGCATTGCATGTTCTCTTTTTCAGAAACTTCACTCTCTTCAAGCTCGAACATGTAGAGTCTTGGCTTGTGAATGCTGAAGGAAGTTCTCTCCTGCTGTTCTAATGTACCTACTGTGGATGTTGCTTTCTTCATCTCTACATGTGGCGACCGCTTCCTCAGGTTTTAGCGGGGATGAGCGTTGAATCTTACCAATTACATCACACGTAGTCTCGGTACATAAGCCACACTCTTAAAATTCATTATAAATTTAATTGATGATGTTCAAGTATTGGCCGGTGGTGCTCATCTTTATGAATATGCATGTGGAGCAAAGAGGTGGAGAATACAGGAAAAAAAATAAATAAATACATCCCAAGTGAGATATAGATCCAGAAGAGAGAGACAGAGATAGAGAGCGAGAGAGAGAGAGATATTCGAGTTTTCGAGGTGAGGCTGTGGTCCATTACACGCTTGACAGGCTAAAACAAAATGGCTCCATCTGATGAGCGTAGCCTGTGCTCCACTGAGCTACAGATGAACTTGTTTAATGAGTCGGCCCTGGTGGGCAGATATTAATAGCCAAGCCCAGTGCTGCTAGCACACACATTCATTAGCATTATTACACATGGTACGGTGCGTGTAGAGAAAAGCTCTGGGGAACTACAACTGTTTGGGCATGACTTGCTGCGGAACATCAGGCAGAGGAGAGCTTGGAGTGACCGAAAGGCTTTGAACGGGAAATACAGACCAACACCATGTACCGATTGGCTACTTAAGCAATAGAACACGAGGATTACTTGTTGATTCTGTTGCAAGATTATACAGTCAAGTGCAATTTGATACTGCCTTGATCACTTTGGCACCTAAAAAGAATCTTTTTATTGATAGTTTCTTTTAACTACCTCACATCCCTATTAGAGCAAGAATACTTATGTAGCTCTTGTAATGTATATGTACATAGAATCTTCTCACTTTTCATAATGCTCTATTTATATATATGTCTATTCCGTTTAACCCTTTGATGCTATACCCTTTCTTTTCTATATCTTTGCTATAAATTCATTTCCACATTTAAGCTTACATGAATTCCTCCATTTACTCATTTTTATAGGCTCTGGTCAGCACTTATTTTTGTCTCACTGCCCTTCTAATGGGTCATAATGAACCCTTATGTGTTCTTTACCGAGAGTTAATTTTTTTAAAAGAACATTAGATCATCAAATAATGAAATTTTAATAGATTTACCAAAGAAATACTCAGCAATACATAGAATAACAGTGAATACAGGTCAAGTTTGAGCCATGTTGTGCATTAGTCGGGGTTTGCTTAGCTTGTGGGTCAAAAGGTTAAGGTATGTCTTCTCTTGCATAATATGTATAGTACTGTATATGCATAGTACAAATTTACTCAATTTTTCCTTTGGGAAATTGAGTACATTTGTATTTTATTGTTGTCTTATATTTGTCTGGGCTAAATCGTCTTGTGGGCCGTGAAAGCTTTTGTGGTCATCGACTGTGTGGACTTTTTGCAAACTTCAGCAATATACAATAATTGTAATATACAGTTCATCTGCAAATGTATAGACTATGGTGTCAGTCAAGGTCTCTTTGGTGCGTTTTAGGTTCAAGACACTTTGTGCACCTGGATTAACTTAACTGTTCAGTTGTTTTAGGAAAGTTGGAAAATTCTACCAGTTCATTTTCAGGCTTGCAAGAGCAGTGAGGTCTATTTGAATGAGCATGAACAGAAAACCAGTTAGTGTTCGGCCTAAAGCAACTCAAAAAAGCAATAGATTTTATTTTGCATTGATTTCTGATGCTTAAGAATTTGCAAATTCACTGGCAACTGTCCACAGTCTCTTGTAATGTAGAACCCTTTGTTTTTTTTTCTTTAAAGAGAACTTTCAGTAGATCCAAGAGCTTGCCTTCCATTTCTTTATTTATTTTGGAGGTCGGAGGAGGTAAGGTTTGCTTCACGCGGTCAGCACAAGTGCTCTCCAGTAAAGGCTTTGATACAGTGTGTGAGCCCATGACTTCTTTCGCTCTCTTCTAACAATCCCCCACCGCCTCCGTCGCTCTCCATCGGTTTTTTTTCCACATACCCTCTCAAACACTAACTGGGTCTTCCTAACAATTATCCCTCCCTCTCTCGCTCCCTTTCTCTCAACCCTCTCCTCAGAGAGCAATCGTGAGCTCTGCAGTCCTTGTACATTAGACCCAGTGGACTTTTATCGACTCTAATCATGTGATGGGGTTCCATCCAAAACCACGGCAACAGCAAACCCGCAGTAAATGTACACCGAGTCTGTCACCAATTTGCTCTGATTTATTAAAGGAATATTCCAGTGTTTTCAGCCTAATCTGTCTCTGCCTTATCCTTACAGTACAGCTGGATTACTGCGGACAGTCATTTTGAGAAATTTCCCCGGCCTTAAAAACAAGAAGAGAAAACCCGCTGACCCGAAACACGTTTATAATAAAAGCCAATGGCCAGCTGCCACATCCAATCACTTCACTGATTTATGCTAAATTTAATTTTCTCAGAACACTTCAGTCAGTATTCTTTTTAAACCTGTGCAGTTCATTCTGATGGGACAAGTTTTCAAGATTCCAGAGATATCAGAATATATTTTATTGGCATATTTTATTTAGTTTATAATAATAATAGTAGTTAAGTTTATTTTAAAATATATAGTTACCTTCAAATGTCAACCCATATGTGGATGTTGTTTGCATACCATCCAAAATACTGTCTCCAAAATAGTAAGTAGAGGCCAAAAACTTCTTTACTTTCAATGGAGGTCAATGGAGCCAGATTTGTTTCTAAGCTGTTTTAGAGCAATTAAATTTCTCCAATTTTCGTGAAATTGTCACACAATAAAAACATCAACTGTTGTGTTCAAATGATCTAGAAAAATAAAAATAAACAAAAATTTAGATACAGGCTTTTTTCTGGAGAGTGAAGATATGCATTCGAAACATTGCAGTATTATCTGAAATGTGTTCAGACCTCATTCCCATCATCATCAACAGTTTTGTTGCTCATATATTTCACCTTTGGTGTGTCTATACAATCAAATCGTTTGTAAGTAAGATAGTTTTATTATTACAATTTTACCATCTATATCACCAATAACAAATATATTACTTGACTATAATTTGTGTTCAGTGCAGAATGGATTTTATTTATTTACGTTTTAGAACACTACCAGTCAAACGTTTTAGTACACTACCAGTCAAACATTTTAGATCACTACCAGTCAAACGTTTTAGTACACTACCAGTCAAACGTTTTAGTACGCTACCAGCCAAACGTTTTAGTACGCTACCAGCCAAACGTTTTAGTATGCTACCAGTCAAACGTTTTAGTACGCTACCAGTCAAACGTTTTAGTATGCTACCAGCCAAACGTTTTAGTACGCTACCAGCCAAACATTTTAGTACGCTACCAGTCAAACGTTTTAGTACGCTACCAGTCAAACGTTTTAGTACGCTACCAGCCAAACGTTTTAGAACGCTACCAGCCAAACGTTTTAGAACGCTATCAGTCAAGCGTTTTAGATACACCACCAGCCAAACGTTTTAGAACGCTACCAGCCAAACGTTTTAGTACACTACCATTAAAAAGTTTTAGAAATGTTTTAAAGCATTCGACTGGTAGTGTACTAAAACATTTGCATCAACGGGCTCCAAAGAAAAAGTGCCAAAATATGAGCTTAGTGAATGTCCAGCTCATAATGTAGAATCAATGTACAATCTTCACGCCATCCAGACAACAGATAATTGATACATTAATAAATTACTCTCTGTAGCTTAAATAGCAAGATTTACCTTCTACTCCTCAGGTCTTTTTCACCATACTATATGTTACTGAGAAATTCAGTATTTCTGTTACAGGTGTAAAATTTCCAGTATGTAATAAAGTTTGTAAGCCCTTTGTGGACTGCTGCAGGCCATCTTTTCCATGACCAGTACAGCTGCAGTAGTTGCACGACTGATGATGTCACAGCTTGAAACAACTCAAAACACACTGGTGTAAACTAATGCTGCACCTATTCTATGTTCTCTCTGCTCTATAAGCTATGTTACACTGTGCAGAAGCATCTCCTATTCTGCAGTACTGTAGTATTAAAATATGGTTTTAGGAAAACAAAATATCCCATCATGCCTAAAAATACATAAACACATTTTGTTTATTTCACATTATTCTTATACTCAAGCTTAAGTTCCGCCTACAAGCATAGCCATTGGCTCTTCAGTGGTGGAACGCTGTTATTAGGGCAGGCTTTATGTAAATGAGATGTAAATGAGGTAACAGGAGGGTGGGCATTAGATTTTATGCTCCAAAGTTGACTCATCTTTGCGCTCAAATCTCTGCTTGTTGCATGAACGTTTCATGAATCAGAGAATAGTTTGTAGGCTGAAGGCAATCAAATAGGAACTCAGTTTTACACAATCTTGATGGAGACTGAGTACTGTTCCTGCTTCTCTCGTGTTATTTTTAGATGCCTGCGTGTGTTTTCAAGGGTGTGCTTGTGAACATGAAAGCCATCTATCACCTGTGGAGAAGAGTACGCATTCCCCGCATTTTTTAAACCTGTATTAAACCTTGCTTAGCAAAACATGCATAACTTTGATGTCTCTTCTTTCTAACTTCAGATTCCTAAACCAATCTGCACTGCAATTGCGAAACCTTGCACAAAGCCACTTCCAACATAATTAAGTAATGTAAGCTGCTGCTTGGGCAGCACGCCCCCTACCAACTTCTGGGTAATTGCTGCAGCTTTATGTTGTCTAAGATGCTTGAGGGAGGGTAAAAACATCAACCAGTTAATGATGTCTCAAAATAAAATGTTCATATCTGGAGCCAAAAATGACCTTAAAAATAAAAGTATGTTTTGAGTTTTGATGTGTTGTGGATCTGGGGTCTGCCCAACAAAGCAGGTTCACAATAGCAGTTAACCACTTTTTCTGTTAAACTTAGTTCAGATACTCAGACTGTGATTGATCCATGTGTGTGCACATGAAAGCATGATGATGAACAGCCAATGACTATGAGCAAATTCTGACCTATTGCTAGTGAAGTCATGCCTGCTCTGCACAGATGCCACGCCAGCCTGATTTAATAAGATCCAATCCAATATCTGGATTCAGAAGCTATTTTGGAAAATGTAAGGGTAAACAAGCTGTCTTGATTGGATGATGAATGAATGAGTGTTGGATGGTGAATGTATATGAAAAACTCTTTTTTTACTATGTTGCTAAAATGATAAAATGTTGGTTCCATCATAAGACCTTTATTGTTACAGTTTGTATTATATAGTATACAAAATTCTACAACTAGCCCATTCTTTGTATATGGGTTTTTTGCTTTTGAAACACTCAATAAATGGGTACTGTTATTTTATATATGATATTGGTATGATATTATTGTATTGCATGGTATTATTCTAGTCCATTGTCCATTTTTAAGCCAAGCTAAACGTGTAGGAACAAAGACTAATGGTATGACTGTTGGAGAGTTTTAGAATGTTAAATTTTAAGCAGAATCAACTGATTAATGCATTAACAGGTGCCAAAAAAAAGTGACAAAATACAAGCTTAGTAAATGTCCAGCCCATACTGTAAAATCAATCCACGCCACCCAGACAATAACTTAGATAATGAATAATTGATAAATTATTGAATCACTCTCTTTAGCTTAAATAGAAAGATTAACCATCTTCTACTCAGTTAATAGCAAGGACGGATTAAGGTTAGTCTGGGCCTCTGGGCAAAGAGTTGTACCTCGTGATCAAGGGCCCTCTAATGGTATGCCCTGCTCTTCTCTAGGACTCCTAATAGCCAGAAGTCGAAGTCAGAGCAGTGCCACAACGTCTCATCCATTTTCATAAGAGGCCCATAAGCACGGCTAGGGCCCCCAAAAGCATGGGCCCCCAAGAGGCCCTGGGGTCAAAGTCCCTAAAAGTCAGAGGATCTTTAAAATGGAGGGCCCTCGTAAATAAAAATTTCTTGTATCATAAATGTTAATAGACATCGCAAAATGTTTTTGGGCTAGGGCCCTCCGGGGCCCCCTGACCTCAAGGGCCCTTGGTCAGTAATCCAGCCATGGTTAATAGTCAATATTTCTGTGAGTTACAGGCATAACGTTGTCCATACGCAACAAACCTTTAAGCCCCACATAGATTGCTGCAGGCCGTCTTTGCAAATGCAGTAGTTGCACCACTGATGATGTCATGCCTAGGCTGGTGAGTACTTTAAAAAGACACAATATGTCATAAGATCACTGTGTTCTGGGCTAAATCTGGTTGGCTCATCTTTTTTATTAGCCCAAAAATGGATGTTGAATTTTGGGCTCTGTGTGGTTCGTCTGATTTGATCCAAATGTAACCCAAGCTGGACATCTTTAGAGAATGTTGTATACAAACCCCCCAAAAAACAATTTATATATTCATATTGTAGGAGTCTTGAGGAAAGTTGAACTGAGGCTTTATTGTAGAACCAGGAGGGAAACGAAACTGATGCAGGTCTCAGTGAGCTCATAAAGGGCCAGGACGAACTGTGTGACTTACTATGTGTTTGTATATGTAGGAATTCTGCCTACATGTGTGCAGTAACCTCTACAGTATAAATATCCACTTGTTTAAAATTTGCCATACAAATATCTAGTGATGCTACATCTGTTTATTGTTCTGCTGCTTGATAAAACACACAGCTACAGGATATAAATTTAGAGCGATATACAGCATTGCAGAACGCTATAATGGCTTGTTTTGACAGATTGGTCACTCACTGTCAGATGTCAAAGTAGTTGCATGTGATCAGCCATGCAGGAAGAGGAGAAGACTGGAGGTGCTTTTTGTGAAAATACAGACAGACAGACGGACACTGTTGAACTGACTAATATATACTAGTGAAGTGCTAGTTTGATTGAGGTTTGGTCAAGCTTCATTGCAAGTGTTTGCCTGGCTAGCACACTGGGTTTCTGAGGCTCTGGCTGGGTTGGCTATGTGACCTTTGACTGTTAGAATGGAGCAAAGACAGACAGACCTCCAAGCAGCAGCAGCAGCAGTGAAGAATGGGTTCCAGGCTTTATGGGCAGCAGTGAACCACATAGATTTCAACTTCCAAAAGTTTTATTCCAAAAGTAATTAGTGGTGTTAATTATAGCCAGATTTACAAATCTTGTTTGTAATACTGCAGTTAGCATTGCCCTTTTGGGTCTTACAGGATTGTTTCTGAGAAAACAAAAATGTGCAGCTGAGATGCAAAACACTTGCCAATTAGCAGTCAGTTATATTTTAAAACTCGAATTAAAGCCTACATAGGTCATTAAAGTCAATAATCAGCAATAATCTTTTTTTTTTTCCACTGTGTTCCTTGAGCAAGTCTTGGGGACATCAGAGGGCATTGTCCTCTCACAACTTTGGAGTTTTGCCACCCCATCAGTCTTGAAAGTCATAGGATCTGGATTTAATACTGTGGCAGGCCACATCATCTATTTAACCTATAAAAAAATTCAAGCTATGTTTATAAGATACAGGCTTTTAGAGCAGCAGTAAACCACATAGATGCCGACCTCCAAATGTTTTATTCCTAAAGTAATTCTCAGTGTTGATATTAGCCATATTTACATATTTTATTTGTAATATTGCAGATTTGCATAGACGTTGCATGCTTGAGTTCCATTCTAATGGCGCAACCTTTGTAGGATGGTTTTATCTATCACACTGGTCAGTAGGCAAGTTGTCTCTTCAAGAGCATTTAAGTAAGAGTGGCTACGAGTTCCATCTTGAGACGCTGGCTATTCTTTTTTTCTGCATTGCATTTCAGCAGCAAATACCTGCTGCCCCCAATGTCCTAGCCCATTTTCTTTTTTGGCTTTGTGGATTGTATTCTATAATCAGGATTAAAGGTTGAGTTATTTATTTATTTATTTATTTTAATTGCAGCAGCTGTGGAAAAAAGTGGGGCAGCAAGGCCACAGAACATGATATCCCCATGGTGGACCACGTTTAACATGCCCTTAGACAAGTCTGGCAGTGGAGGCCACATCCGCAAACCAAATAGTTAGGAAAGAAATAATTTTGTTTGGACTGTTCTGTCGACTGACTCATTTTGGGAGCAATAATGAATGTAATGTGAGTTCATAGTAAAAATGTTGTTGAATATGAAAATTTGTTGAATTCCAGTTGCTGAAATGACCTGAAAAATTTTTTTAGCTTTAACTTTGTTGTAAATATTATCTTACATGCTATGGCATCTGTTAAAAGCTTGTTTATACAGATTGGCACACTGAATGCTACAGAGGTTGTGAGAAGTTTATGGTTCATCAAATCCCATAATTTATGGCAGGAACCTCTAGAGAGGCTGCCCAAGTCCATGAGCTAACGACCTTGCCAGACGGATCACATGGGCCAAATGGAACATGGAGGCAGGCCTGTATGACCGTGCAGTTGAAGAAACCAAGTTAGACCATGGTTAGACCATCGCCTACAAGATCTTCTGTACCGCAGCATCCTCAAGAATAAAGCTTATACTCTGGTCTCCCTCTTCTACAACTTTTCAACCAGCACAGATAGCATGCGGATGTGGCCCACCGCTGACCCACTGCCAGCCTGCATGTGAGCCACAGATGGCCACATATTAAAGAACTCATATGGTCCACATGTTCCAAAACAGATCTGGTCCTCGTCTGGCACAGATACAGCAGAGCAGAGAGAGTTGTGGAGTTGTGGCAGAATGTTGGCCCGTATCATCCCTGAGTTATGGTTTCATTTTGGGTAGGTTGTAGTGGAGTTCTGATACCTGGATCAGGATGAAGTCATCACATTTGTTCCACACTGTTTGTATGTGGGCCAGAACTGGTCCATGAATCCTTTGCTATCTGGGAAATCTCGACATTGTTGAAACATCTGGCAAAGTCGTCTTTTCTCCATCTTTTCAACAAGTCTTTGCTGAGTGGGTGGCTGCTTAGGCGCTTCTCTTTAGCTTTGTTAGTATCACTGTGTTAACACTACTGTCAAGTAACACAGCTGGAGCAACGCTGTTCAATATGGCTTTTCTTCCTCCTTCCCAGCATTAGTGGCTCAGGCTTTTGTTCAGTGTTCAGGCGTTCTTTTTAAAACCTGACAAGCAATATCTACTGTCTCTTGACATTTGGACTGTCTGCTGGCATCACTTCAGAAAACAGCCGTCCGTGTCAATGCAACACATCCATGAGGTTCCAATAGCAACCCTATTGAGTGTCCCTGCATTTAGTGCTCGTGACATATAGAACCTCAGCTGTTTGAAGAGGGAATCAGATCCTGGAGCAGTTTTAATGAGTATCTGTCTCATTTCTGTGTCTGGCACTCGGCACACACACACACCCCTTCCTTTTGCAGATGAACACAACCCTGGGTGCCTATTTATCCCAATACTGGGAACTCATTATAGCCTTACATGCACAGTACACCAGTACCTAAGCCAGTTTGTGCATGTAGTTTACTTGAGATTGCTGGATACATGAATAAGATCTGAAGAAAAAAAATAAATAAATAAACTGCCACAGCCGGATATAGAGCACGTCATTCGAGGAAAGCTTAGCAAAAACAGAAGAGGCAGCAATTCAATAATGCACTGTAATGCAAGCTAAGCACTGTAATAATCTGACCGCCGAGAGAATTGAGGCAAATGGAATGATACATATTGATCACAAATGCATTGATAACAACATTGTGCAATAAAATCGGGCTGCACAGTACATCACATACTAATGGTTATCCTGAGCGTTACAAGTTTGAAGGGGGATCCACGCCCCCTTTTTTAAAATGATAATATTTAGAGTCTTATAGGAGGGTTAGAAAAATGTATAGCTGAGATGCAAAGTGATAATAGTCCGTAATAACCGCATTTTTTTTTTTTTTATAAACTGTGTTCTCTGAACAAGTCTTGGGGGCATCAGTAGAGGTCGGCTAATATGGGTTTTTCTATAGCTGATACTGGAGATGGAAGGATCGATCGGCCATGTATCGGTATCGGCCGATTCTTAATCAATCGCCCGATATTTCAATTCCTATCTGAACCACTAGGTGGAAATACACATCCTTTCATTTTCCACAGACTGACTAAAGCAGCAGCGTCGTGAGAACAGTTTACGACATTCACCCGCATGTGCGGATAGAAAACGTCGTCTGTCTGTGTATGGGACTCATCCAGGGCAGTTTGTAACATCTATAAAATTAGTGAAATCAATGTGTCTTGGGGAACCAAGACAAAGACATTTAACTGTACTAATCTGACACGGCGCTTACACCATGCGGCTAAATACAATGAGTATTAGCAAACAGCAGAGCTAGCATGCACAGCTAGCACAAAACTATTAACCCAGAACACTGTGCAGACCAGATCTGACTGGTACAAACAATACAGCAGCAGCAACAGCCAGAGAGCTAAAGAACCACAGCAAGAGTGATTGAGTTTATAGTTCTAGATAAGCAGCTCTTCTCGGCTGTAGAAGACGTTCATTCTGCTGCTTAATATTCCACCTGGATCCACGCTCTGCTGTTCCTAGTAGAAATACTTTTCAGATGTCGCTCTTCCGGAGCTGTATCAAGCGGTTTACTCCCACATAGACCAACTTCTAATTTAGTTATAAAATATTATGCTGTTTCACATGAGCTTGTTAAAAATGGTAATAAACCAGTTTCCACCATGTTTTATGACTTGCTTGCGCTAATAACTACATGTAGCCCTGCCGTGGCTTATAGCCCCGCCCTTGATCGGTATTGGCTATCGGCCGGTCGCGTTGAAAGGTGATTGGAATCGGCCTCAAAAACACTGATCGGTCCATCTCTAGCCGATACTGATGTTTGGAGGTCAGGGTCAAACAATGGCTTATATGTGCTGCCGATTTTTAGGGCTGATATCTAAAAGTTTTCCGCTTTATTTGCTGCTAAAATGCCACACTAATAACAACAAGTGGATGCACAACATTTCTGACCTTAACATAATTTATTGAACAATGACTTAACAAGAAAAAAACTAAATATTTTATCTGCCTCCCAAAAAATACAGTATGACCATATTACTTCTGAAAGTAAGAGTGTAACATACATCTCTTTATATTAATAACAATAACAAGTTATTAAGAAGTGCATTGAAATATACTTCCACAAAGCCGCAGTTACAAAGAGTGCCTCACTTAACGGTTGGGTTTTTAACGCATTGTAGTAAAATTGCGGTTCTATAAGAAAGATGTGGCACTCAGAGAAACTTAAAGCTGAATACTATCTGGGGAACTCTGGCTGATATGATAAGACTCGCTGTGTAGCAGTGACGTATTAAAGTGTGTATTACACTAGAGCAGGTAGCTTTAGCTAAGGAGCTAAGGAGTAAAACATCCATTCTGGTTCACGTCTACGACCTGTTACGACCCGTCTAGGGGTTCGATCACACTCGTAACATAAAAGATGAACGGAGACCAAATTAACAAGCAACATCGTATTCCTTTCATTCACAATTATCACAAATAGCTACAGGACACAGGACAAGTGTCGGAGTGGGCCAGGCCAAAGTAACTAATGAATTCAGAACTCTACCTTACCTATTGGCAAAAGTAAAGTAAAGACAACTCTCTTACCTAACTCCCTAACAAAACCTAACAGAAGAGAAAAACAGACAACCCAAAAAGAAAAGGCACCCACTCCTACACCTTGGTCTCCAACTAGATGAGAAAAACTATTGTGATGGATAATTCACATACTTCATTATATGTGCACTAGAGATAATCAATATAAAATACAGATAGATCGCTAGATACAAACATGTTTACGCTGCTACATTAAATAATCAATTTCAAGTACACCGATCATAAGCTATGAATGCAACTAAAAGTTCGCCCCAAGCCACAATGGAGAAAAGCCTCCCCGAAGACAGCGGTCCTGGGGATTATATAGTCCAGCACGCAGGGTCGACCAATCAGATGCTTAATCCCCAGCCAATCACTTCCAAGATATACACAAAAAGAACACAATATGTGTCCTAGGGACGTAACTAGAAACACGTAACCGTGTCATTAAAATCGTCGCTGTTCGCTTTAAATTGTTAATTTTCACTTATTGGCTAAACAGTTCCAGTTTTGGCTTGGGGTCCTTCACATGCAGCAGCAGCATGTTCCACCGCACCAATAACATGGGGCTGCCCACAGACAAGCCTGACTATAAATTGGTGTTATCAAACACTGATAGCGCCCGATGCTGATATATTAAAAATGGCTAATATATCGGCTGTTATATCGGTAGATCTCCAGGCTAGGGGGCATTGCCCTCTCAACTATAGAGTTTTGCCACCCCATCATCTATTTTGGGATTTAATACCATGACAGACTACATCATCTATTTAACCTGCAGCTCAGAACTGTGTACTTGCTGGGTTTAAAGCTTGCCAGACAGAGCCATACTAGCCAAGGGGTACAGGGTTAGTGTATATTGTTATCGCCATGCTTTTAAGGTATGACTATGTGATAATGTTGGGGGAAGCCATCACTATAGCACCCCTCGTACTCCACAATTTCACTCGGTTTACCTGGAAAGTTGCAAACTAGGTGTCACTCAAATTATCCCTGCCTCGGTCAGGATTTCATTTCCCCACCCCATTAATTCTGCCCTGGCACCGGCTCTGACTGGGAGCATCTTGCCTAATCACAGCACCGCATGGATGTTTCTGTGGGTGTTTTGATGAATCAAGGGGTTCAGGTCATCCAACCAAGCTGACCTTTTTCACTCAAATAACGACAGCATCACATCACTGATTCCCCAGTGCATTTTTAATTCATCATATCCAGCCATATGAATTCTATAGTAGTATGTTGTCCATATTGCGCAGCGCTACAATATAATGAATCATAAAGCTGGAACCAGTCCATGGCATCCTTTGTGGTGTTCATGGCCAGGAGCGCTAGGAAGTGCTCAGGGAATTCTTCATATTGAAGAATGGCTGGAGGGTATGAGGTTTTGTTCTCTGTGTAACAGTATGACACAGATCCATTGCAATAAATATAGACTGCATAGTTGTTGTTTGGCAAATATCTCTGCTCTCGGTTTCTGTTTGTTAAAGCAGCAGGCTGGGCAGCAGGACAGATTCGAGCTCGTGCAATGAATGTCTGGTGACACTGCAGCTTAATCGTTATTTCATATAACTGTATCATTGGGCAGGGTTAATACGGCCATGCATCACGACAATTGAAAATAATGTCCATGTGCTGCATCAGGTCAGATTCGATAGAAGCTTCTTGGACCATTTTATATGTCTTTACATATATATTTTTTATATTTTTATTAGAAATGGACCGATCAGTGTTTTTGAGGCCGATTCCGATTGCAGATCACTTTTCAGCACGATTGCCCGATAGCCGATACCGATAGAGGGCGGGGTATATGCCACGGCAAGGCTACATGTAGTTATTAGCACAAGCAAGTCATGAAACATGATCGAAACTGGTTTATTACCATTTTAACAAGCTCATATGAAACAGAATAATATTTTTAACAAAATCAGCAGTAAATAAACAACGTAAATCAAACAAACATCCCCAATACTGCAATCATTCAATTTAGACCCTTAATTTAAAACAAAAAAGCTAATTAAATAAATGCAGTAAAACCAGCAGTCATTTAACGCAGATTCTAGTTATTTTAATCGCAATCATTAAATGTAGGTCTTGAATTGCTGCTGCTGTTCTGTTCGTACTGGTCAGATCTGGTCTGTGTGGTTCTCTGGGTTGTTTGTTTTGTACTAGCTGCATGTGCTAGCTCTGCTGTTTACTGATACTCACTGTATACAGCCGCGTGCAGTGCTGTATCAGATTAGTAGAGTTAAATGTCTTTGTCTTGGATCCTCAACAAGACACGCTGATTTGACTAATTTTTTAAATATCCTGGATGAGTCTGCATGACAAACGGTGTGTATTTTTGGATGAAACGCTAGCTGGAAATACAGAAATTAGGCTCATTTGGTTAACGCCATCGAACGCCTCGGGATCGGCTAGATTGGAGAAATATCGGCCGAACACATATTTTCATTAAAAAACGTCCGATATGATACATAGCTGATCGATCCTTCCATCTCAAATCTTTATTAATCAATACATATTCATTTATATTAAAAATAACAATAACAACCCAACAGACACCCAAAAATGCACAAATAAATACTAGACAACTAGACAATGTCCTGTTCCAGACCTTTTTTTTTTTTTTTTTTTTTTACTTATATCAAGTGACCACTGTATTAGCCTTTCCCTGATGCAATCTGGCAGTGTCCGACTCCAGAAAAAAAAGACATCCATAAAGTAGTGCAAGAATGGAGATCTCAAGTGCACACTTGGTTCTGCATGAAATTTCAAAATTGCTTTCTTCATTGCTGTCAGAGAAGCCGTTCCAATTTCCTTTTGATGGAGTTTCATTTTAAGTGTTGGATCATCTCCAAGCAGTAAAAAGGCAGGATATAAAGGCAGATCTGCTTCTGCGGAGAAGAGAGCAGGGAAGCAGTTGTTTCCCAGAGATGCTTCACTGGGGGCCATTGCCAGAAAACATGAATAAATACTCTGACAGCATCTGAAGAATTGGTGGAGGGTTATGGAAATTGAGTGTAACATCAAGCTTCTTATAAGCCTGCATCCAAGAAGCCAACGAAGTACTGATAATTTGACAAATGTTTAGCTTGTGTGTTGTTCTCCGAAAAGCTTCCTTAAGTCATGATAGATTCACAGGTTTGCTTTCCAGTTTATGCCACGAAGCTTTAAATGTACAATCAAACCACCTTCCCCAGCAGTGCCACCTGAAGGGATCAAATATAGACCAACCCTCCTACTGTTTCAGGTCAATAAAGGGTGAAGGTCATATGTTTACGTAGTAACATCGTCCGCATAGGCTCAGAAAGAAGGCATGACTGCAAAAAAAATTATACCGATGAAGACATGAAGACAGTTTTCGATAACTCACTAACATTTTTGACGTTCATTAAGTTTTGACTAAGATTTTCTTTCAACCTGCTCTCAATCATCTGATTCATCTCCTTAAAGATGGGGCGTGACAGATGTTAGATAACATGTTTTGTGCAATTACACATTTCCATCAGAGAGTCTCCAAATCCCCAAATCTTACATTACATTTAAATCTACATATTTTTGGCATGGACTGTGTGCTTTTGGGTTAATCAAAAGTATAACCAAGTTGTTGGACTGAACTTTGGGAAAATATCTCTTTTTATGAAAAACTGAAATCTACAATGAAGGTAAGGTCTGGCCTACTGTAGAATACAGTAAGCATAGTTGTTAAGGCTTCTGCAAAGGTTAACGTATACTTACTCATTGTGATTGATTGAAAACGAAATAAATAATGGGTGGTCTCTGAATTTATTACAGTACGTTGTTCAGTTGGGTGGAAAAGTCTTGTCTACCAAGGAAACATATTCATTCTTAATTATTCTATAATTATTATTCAGTTATTTTCACTTAGGCTTTGGCATATGACTGCATAACATCGCTGTTATCTCCAAAACGGCAACTTTACAGGAGAGGCCAAAAACCTTCTTTACTTTCAATGTAAGTCAATGGAACCAGAATTTTTCCAAGATATTTTGGAGCATTTCTATTGGTCCATTCATCATGAAATATGTACACAATGTAAATGGCAGTTGGTGCATCCAAATGATGTATAAAAATGAAACGACAAAAATGTAGATATCGTGACAATATATAAAATATACATAAATGCGTGTGTCCATTAGTTTCCTTACTGTAAGAAACTTCCACTAAGGTAACTTAAATGCAATAATCTTCACATAAACTGCTAACTTATAATAGGAGATTCATAGAGGTGGTCCATTTTAACCAAGTAACCAAGAACCAAGTAACAGACAACTAAGCATCACTATGCCGTTAGCCGAACATCACTATGTTGTTCTTTTTTTCTAGGAAGAAAGTAAACAATGCCATTCTATGAGAGTTTCTGCCTACGCTGCACTTACAGTATTTATGTATAGTGACTTTAGATGTGTTAATACACGCAAGAACAACTGAACGTCAGTAAATGCTTATCATTCATATATGAATATTGGTTTGTCTCCTATAGACTGATATTTGAGTTGGCTGCCTGTGTCTGGGTGGATTATCTCTGTGCTGTAAGAGGTATTAGGACTCACTGCCTATTCAGCCCGAGGCTCTGTATACACTAACACTCGCTCCGTCTCTATCACCGCTCACGCACACACATGCGTGTAATGAAAATTCACTATCTAAACTGATGGCTTCAATAGCGCCATCACACACACACATGCACCAGCATCACTGCTGCACAATACAAGACGCGCCGAAACTGCTCCAAATACACAAACACACACACACACATCTTTTATTGCCCGAGGCAGCCTCTGAGGCCCGCCGGTGACTGTTTCTCATGCAGCTGTAGATCATAAACATATCATGCGTAGAACATGCTGATGCTTTAGCACTGATGCATTTGAAATGTTTCTATTTAGAAAGTCGGGTAGCGTTCACACAAACACACATAAAGCATACGCTGTAAGTGACTGCGTATATATCTAACAGCAGGCTTCCGCAGTGAAACACTGTATTCGTCCTTTATGGTGAAATTAAGTCACTTAACTGTCTCCAATAGTAGATTTACAGGCGCTGGCAAAAAAAAATTCGTATTTATTTGAATGTGTCAATAAAAAAAAAATTTATTTATGATTTTGGAGCATTTCTATTGGTCCATTCAGTGTGAACTTTTTGAACTTTTTTGAGCTGCCGTGTTAACACGTTGTAGAAAATAAGATTGCCTATAAGAGAGAATATTGTCTGTAATAATTAGGGCTGGGTATCGCCACTGATTTCTCAGATCGATTCGATCCTGATTCACAAGGTCCCAATTCAATTTGATTTCTGATTCAATCAATTCAATATCGATTGATTTAGGGATATTTCAGTTACAATATTATGTTTAGGTTGAATATGAAAAGAGATTTTCAGAGAACTAATGTGGTAATCGTACAAGAAACACTCAACCTACCATTACCAAAAACATTAGTTTATATGTTAATATACCATACAGGGTTCTGAATCCAAAATGTAGCCAGACATCTGCTTTCAAGTTCTGGGGCGCCTTCACTTGTGCTCCAGCCATGCTTAACTGATGTGTGCCCCCAGCCAGATCTCGTTGCACGAAAAACAATGGCTGGAATGCTTATTCTAAAGGTCGATCTCGGGTTTATATGAATCAATATCGGCTTATTCAAATGAAGATCCATTCGAATCGAAAAATAGATTTTTTTAAACACACCCCTAGTAATAATACAGTAAATTCAGATTAATAACTGTTTTTGCTATAAATCATATTACCAAATTACCACGGTAGATTCTTAGAAAAACAACAGGGTGTGTTAAAAAGGAAAGCAAATCCATAGAGACATGGAAGAAAACGGTTCATGATGACCCCCAAACTCTGAATTCAAGCCACAGTACACTCTGAAGACAGTGAAGCATGGTGGTGCAAGCATCATGATATGGGCAATGTTTCTCTTACTATGGTACCGGGCCTATTTACCGCATACAAGGGATCATGGACCAGTGTACATATATCAGAATACTTGAAGAGGTGATGTTGCCTTTCGCTGAAGAGGAAATGCCCTTGAAATGGGTGTTTCAGCAAAACAATGACCCTAAACACACCAGTAAATGAGCACAATTTTGGTTCCAGTCCAAGGAAATTGAGGTTCTGGAGTGGCCAGCCCAATCCCCAGATCTTAATCTGATAGAAAACTTATGGGGTGACATAGAAAATGCTGTTTCTGAGGCAAAACTAAGAAATGCAGAAGAATTGTGGGATGTAGTCAAAGCATCCTGGGCTGGAATACCAGTTGACAGGTGCCAGAAGTTGTTTTATCAGATGTGAAGCAGTTCTAAAAAGACAAATGCAGACACTTTTTGACCACCCAATGATAATTTTTTGTTTTTAAAAATTATGAAAAATTCTGAATTTCTCTTCATATTTTGATTTAGAAAACAATGTGCACTGGTTCCAATGTATGAAAATAAAAAACTATTATAAAGATTTTGGGCTAAACTTGTGCTTTTAAACACACTGCTATAATTTTGAACACAACTGTATACTAAAACAGAAGAGAATGTTATATGGTATATCAATATCGCAGTATACTAGAGATGGAAGGATCGATGGGCTATGTATCAGTATCGGACGATTTTAAATTAAAATATCTGATGGGTGATCAGCCGATATTTCTCAAGTTTAGCTGATCGATGGCGTTAAACACATGTGCCTAATTTCTGTATTTCTAGCTAGCATTTCATCCAGGAAAGGAGCCCTCCGGCCAGCTCCCTGTAATTCCTATCTGAACCACTAGGTGGAAAAACACACCCTTTTATTTTACACAAACTAAAGCAGCGGCCTCACGAGAACAGTTCACAGCGTTTAGAAAACAGAGAAAAAACATGTCGTCCGTCTGGCTGCTTGTTACCCAATGTTACGCAAACTTATCTAGGGTGTTCTGTAAGATCAGTAAAATCAGTAAAATCAACATGTCTCGTGCATGAACCAAGACATTTAACACTACTAATCACTTAAGAGAACACCACGCAGCTGAATACAGTGAGTATCAGTAAACAGCAGAGCTAGCACGCACAGCTAGCACTAAACAAATAACGCAGAGAACCGTGCAGATAACCACGTTTCAACCATGTGTCATAACTTGCTAATAACTACATGTAGCCCTCCCGTGGCATATAGCCCCGCCCTCTATCGGTATCGGCTGATCGCGCTGAAAGGTGATTGGCGATCGGAAAAACCCTGATCAGTCCATCTCTATAGTATACCAGTACAGATGGTATATCATCCAGCACTGTTTCAAAGGTTTTACATGGAAATTTCATTTTACGCAAAAAAGTCTTGGCAAAGTGATTGAATTCCACTGTTTTAGAGGTGTTCGGACCCTGATGGGGTTTCAGAACAGCACTGTGGGACACATTATTTGCTAAAATGTGGGATGGACAAACATCAGCCTTGTGACTGATAAAGGGAAAGCTAAAGCAAGCATTATAATTATAGTCAAGCTCATGCAAATTGGAGAAACATGATTCACTACTGTGTTTTATAGATGCAAGCCCAACATTAACAGTATTGGAAGCATTCGAAAGCATTCAACCTCCCTGAGCTTGTAAGTATACACCACCATTACTATTCCTTGGTTTGGCGCCCTCTGTGATAATGTGGTTCTTAAAGTGTTGCCCTACCACGTCCGTCAATCTCAAAGAGCTGTACTGAAATCAAAACGAATTTGAATGTCTGAATGTGGGATTGATCTGTTACCATGGTAACCCATCTAACCACATACCCAATGGCTTCCTCACTCACTGTTCTGTTTGATCAAGTGTGCCAGTCCTACTTAAAATCAGAACACAAAATGGTCTTGTGTTTGAAAAGGAGGCCATAAAGGAGTGAGCATAGAAGTCTTTCAGGAGGAAAAGAATGACACCTTTGTGATATCGGCACAAGAAAAAGGGAAGAAAAAAGATGCATTATGTTCCGGCGTGTGAGAGGGATAAAAAGCATCGCTCTCCGCTCTTGAAGATCAGTGTCCCTCAGCTGGAAGGCCTGGCTGTAGCCCCTTTCTGGCCAATTAAAAAACTCTGCCGGTGAGTGCTCATATCGCTGGCACAGTGGGCCCACGCCGCTGTTCCTGTTAACTCCCTCGGCGACAAGAACAATATAAAAACACGTCGTTCAATCTGCCCTGTGGTTCAGCATGACGCTAAAGGAGCAGATGACATTTCCGTTTAAGAAGTTTGAGAACAATTACAAAGAAACTTGAAGAAAAGTCACGAAATCTCAGATCTGATAACTCTGGGAGAAGGAACATGGAAGCTCAAGGCCACCAAGTTCACCATTGCATACTTCTAACTCATAGATCAGGGTGTTTAATTAGAATTAGGTGAGGTCCAGTTGGTGGAAATGTCTTCAGGCCAAGGTCCGGACCATCATAACTTCTAACGTGTGTTATGATTCAGTGGCGTATCCTGTTTACTGAAGTAGTCTAGTATCAGCATCTTATACCATCAGCTACTGAAATACCAACACATCACACATACCGTTCAGTATATTTCAGTATATTTACTGTTTAAATGCTGAACTGAATTAATTATTTATAAAACTTTTAATAAAAGTTTTTTTTTCCCTCACTTGAAGTAAACACAAGGGCTGTATAAAAAAACAGAATGCTTTTTTTTAAAAAAGTGAGAAAGTATGCGTCTTCTTGTTAACTCTTCACATACTTGGTGTGGAAAATGTGAAATTCCTTGGTGTCCACATAAACAAACAACTAACGTGGGCTCCTAACACCTCACACCTCATAAAGAGGGCACAACAAAGGCTGTACTTCCTGAGAAAGCTGAAAAAGGCCCAACTCCCACAAAAACTCCTGGCAAACTTCTATCACAGCACCATTGAGAGTATCCTTTCCAAGGTATGATTGTGTGGTATTCCAGCTGCACAGTCTCAGAAAGAAAGGAACTACATCATGTGGTCAGGACGGCAGAACGGATCATTGGGACTGATCTCCCCAGTCTGGATAGTGTCTATGCCAGCCAGAACACACCCTGGTCACTACCTCTTTGAGATGCTGCCATCCGGAAAGAGGTTCAGAACCATCTGCACATGGACCAGCAGACTCAGAAACAGTTTTTTTTCTACCCAGGGCTGTGGCCTCACACCCCACTGACTTTTAATCCCCCCACCCCTATCCAAACAGGTTGTCAATACATATAATATATATAATATTGTAAATTATTAATTTCTATTTTTTTATTTGTCTTTTGTAGCTAGTTGTCTCTGCTGTTTGGGAAGTTGTCAACAAGGTTTCGTTATACTGACGTATAATGACAATAAAGATTCACTTATCTTATCTCTTAACTCGATTTAACATCTTAAGAGCTTATTTCTCTCTTGTATTCTTCTCTCAGACTTTCTCTTGTTTAGTGAGAGAAGTGAGCTCTTGGTTGTCCAGCCAGGACTTTAAACCTGGGCTGTTGGTTTAGAGCTGCATGTGGGAAAAATAAACAAGTGTCTTTTTTTTTCGCTGCCGAGTTTCCCTTTTTATAGCACGCCATTTGAATGAGCCTCAAACGTTTTAGTACACTACCAGTCAAACGTTTTAGTACACTACCAGTCAAACGTTTTAGAACACTACCAGTCAAACGTTTTAGATCATTACCAGTCAAACGTTTTAGATCACTACAAGCCAAACGTTTTAGATCATTACCAGTCAAACGTTTTAGATCACTACCAGTCAAACGTTTTAGATCACTACCAGTCAAACGTTTTAGATCACTACCAGTCAAACGTTTTAGTACACTACCAGTCAAACGTTTTAAAACACTACCAGCCAAACGTTTTAGATCACTACCAGCCAAACGTTTTAAAACACTACCAGCCAAACGTTTTAGATCACTACCAGTCAAACGTTTTAGTACACTACCAGCCAAACATTTTAAAACACTACCAGCCAAACGTTTTAGTACACTACCAGTCAAACGTTTTAAAACACTACCAGCCAAACGTTTTAAAACACTACCAGCCAAACGTTTTAGATCACTACCAGCCAAACGTTTTAGATCACTACCAGTCAAATGTTGTAGAACACTACCAGTCAAACGTTTTAAAACACTACCAGCCAAACGTTTTAGATACACTACCAGCCAAATGTTTTAGATCACTACCAGTCAAACGTTTTAGTACACTACCTGTCAAACATTTTGTATCACTATCAGTCAAATGTTTTAGTACACTACCAGCCAAACGTTTTAGATCACTACCAGCCAAATGTTTTAGTACACTACCAGCCAAATGTTTTAGTACACTACCAGCCAAACGTTTTAGAACTGTTTAAAATTTTTGACTAGTGTTGTACTAAAAACTGGCAGTGTTTTAAAACTTTTGACAGATCGTGTACTGAAACTACTGAATAAGTAGTGAATGATGACTATAGGAGTAGACAACAAAAGCAACCAACACATTCTGAGATTTAACAATATAGATGAATGTAATTTCACTATTTGATTGCTGCCTAATAATGATAACCTAAAATAATAAATATTAATACACCAATTTGAATAAGACCAGTGTTCTATTGGCCTAGTCTGACTAGCAAACACAGTCAACTTTTTTCTGTTAACTCATTTGGTATCATGGATTAGTCTCGCAACTGAAAACAGTTGACATGCTGAGCTTGAAAGCTTGGCAGGCAGAGCGGCAGAAGCCGAGGGGTATGGTGTAATTTGTCACCGTTATGCTTTTGGTGTATACAGCCACTGCTGTAGATCTCTCAGACTGCGTGATTTCGCTCGGGTTACCTGGGTAGTTGTAAATGCGTTTCACTCAAATTATCAACGCCCCCGTCAGAATTTCATACGCCCCCTCATTCATTCTGCCGTGCCATCAGCCCTGCATGCACCGGTCTGTACAATTATCATATTATTACCATAAACCACACTCATGAATGACAAATGACCACCATAACAGAATGTTGTCAGGCTCAACAAAGCCAACTGACTTGAGTCCAAAAAAAAGAAAAGAAAAATATTAGCAGTACTCACTCTTCCTAATGTGCGATATCAGCCGCTGCAGCCACCAGGGGACCCTCTAACAGCAACTGGGTCGTTACTGTACTATTATATAGTCTATCATGCTTAAGTGTGTGTGGGAAAAAAGCAAATGATTAATCATGTTATGAAAAAAGAAGTTTTTTATGTGCAAACAAAAAAAAAATTGTGATGATACAACGAGAACCCGAAATGATTTGGTGTGCTCAAAATGTTCAAAAAGAAAACTTGGAAGTCCTAATATTCTGAGTTTGTTGTTCAATAATAGATTAAAGGTTGTTAACATGTAATTGCATTTCTGTGTTTAGTAAAAAACTGTACAAGTCTCTCAAAAAAGTAACATTTCTGACTAGCTTACTGAGCCTGGTCTATTTTTATATACAGTATGTTACTTATACTGTGACTGATGGAGGTAAAGATAATGTATTACCCAAGATTAAGACCACCTTGTATACATCTAAATGAAGTAAATGATGGTTAAGCACATTGGAAAAGGATTCACTACTATGTTATACGTTGTACACAACGTTAAGACTATTGGAAGCATTCATAGATTTCAGCTCTCTGAGGTTGTAAGTATACATCACTATTACTATTTCTTGGTTTGGTGCCTTCTGTGGTAATGTGGTTCTTAAAAAGTTGACTGACCATGTCCATCAATCACAAAGAGCTTTTACCATGGTAACCCATCTAACCAGATACCCGATTGACCTGAACCTGAAATGATTTGGTATGCTCAAAAAGTTCAAAAAGAAAACTTGGAAGTCCTAAAATTCTGATTTTGTTGTGTAATAATAGATTATAGATTGTTAACATGTAAGGTAAGAATTCTTCTGTCACTAGGGGGCATGCCCGGAGCAGTAGGCAGCCCTATCCACGGCAACCGGGGAGCAATTGGGGGTCAGATGCCTTGCCACTTCAGCCGTGTCCTGCTGGTCCCAGGGATCGAACCGGCGACCTTCCACAACTGCCCCATTGTGACTGCCTAATTGCATTTTTCTCTTCTGTAGAAAAACTATATATATGTCGCTTAAATTATACTGGCCATCAGTAAAATCAGTTAAATTATACTGTCTGTATATATATATATATATATATATATATATATATATATATATATATATATATATATATATATATAATTTCTTTGAATTTAACATGGTCCTCTTTCCATGTGAGCCGAGGAGGAACAAAAAGGAATTAACCGTGCTGGGAATGAACCATCCCTACCTAAATAAAGTCTTATTATTATTTGTACTCATTTTTCTATCATTTCTGTTGTGTCATGTGCCATTGATCAGTAAGCTCCTGCCAGTGAGCGCGGCTAATCTTGCTTCCACTTTGTGCAGTGGCAGTGGCGAACGGCGTGGTGAGGTGGAAAAAGACCTTCTGGCTTTGGCAGTTACTGCTCAATGATGTGCAGGAGAAAGCAGGGCGGGTTTTGGGGTATCTTTCTTCATGCCTGTACATCCTCTGCTACGTCCAAACCTAACCACTGTCCATTCATGCGTTCAGTAACGAACTGGGTGCTCGGAGGGTTTATCAGTGGGGTTGCTCTGAAAGATATTCCAACAATTCTAGTAGATCTTAATCAATTAGTATAGCTTCAGGCTTTAGACGGCTGCTCTGAATAATGGGCTGCGTTAAAAAATTGGAACAGTGCTTTCATTTATACCAACTGTTTAACTGTTTTTTTTTTTTTGTTTTTTTTTCACAAAGAACAGAAGCCTATTGGAATTTGTACATGCCTTAGGAGCGGGTGGACATTTCCCTTGTACTCACCGCCCTTTTAGGACCAACAACATTTTTATTAATGCATACATGTACATACAAATTGCTTGAACACAAATGTGTTTGCTCATGTTTCACAAATTTGCCTTTTTCTTTTACTGTATAGAAAGTTCTAGGTATTCGCCAGGTAAGTATGAGGAACACTGGAACGGTTACTTTAAATTGTATTATTTATAAGTAATAAACAGGTACATGCTCCAAAAAATATAACAATTTAAGAATATAATATAAGCAAAATCCCAAATTTCAAATAAGCATTATGCAAAAAGCTTAAGTAAAAAATTATGAAGGCTTAGATGTATAGTATGATGATAGTACATGAATCTAAAAGATATGATACAATTGGTTTACTAAACATGTTATTATAATATTCCAAAAGTGGATCTCAGAGTTCAAGAAAGATGACTTGACAAAACAAAGACATACAATGTTGAGGCACAGCCATTTGACTGCTAATGCTGCCACTTTATTGGGAATTTGTGGCCTGCTAAATGTGATTGAGCGAGTGAATTACGAGCCAGGTCTTTGTAATCCAGGTCTTTGGGGTGTTTGCTTCTAAAAATGAATGCATATAGATTTATATTTTAACATATTGTTTATAATTTAGTGACTTGTTCGGAGAAGTCTTGATTAAATTTGTTTTTAGGTGTTTGGTAAAATGTTCTACATTATATAAGCTGCTGATCAATACATTAAATTTTGAAGTTTGTTATAATTGTGATTCCAAAATTTTAAACGGTGCACAGAAATGTAAGCAAATGTTTCACTGCAAAAATAATATATTGTGAATGATATCTTTACATATTTAAATAAGTTTGTTATGAAAGTGTCTTTCTTTTTATTTTTGTCATTATTTCTCGTAATAAGCAAAATTACTGCATTTCCTTGTAACAAGTAAAAAGAAACAATGAAATTGAAAATGTTTGTTCTTGCTAAAATATAATTTTCTCATTTGCACTGTAATCCATGTAATTTTAGATCATAATTGTTGTTCATCATGAAAACACACACACACAATTCAGTATTTTGTTTGAATTATTGTGCTTGAACATGGCATCAAATTAAAATTCCTACAGGAAACAGACTTATTATACACAGATGGAGTGAAATATGTTGTTTTTCTACAGCAATCTTATCTAATTAGCAGTCTATAAATCATATCTAATGCTGATAACAGACTTTTGACCCAGAACTGAGCCATTAATGTGCAGCAGTGGTGTGGAGGGCAAGTGCAATGCTTATTAGGCTTCTCTTTTAATTTAAACAAATCAGCTATAATTACAGCATCTGCTGGCCTGTCCACTGTCCAGTTCACACTGATAATTACAGTGGTGTGCAGTCTGATGCTGTTCTTCCAAATGTATTTCGAAATACTACACAGCTCATTAAAGTTTTTTTCATTCAGAGTAATATGATGTGATTTGTGGGACTAGTAGTAGTAACTCAAAACAATCTTATAGCAATGTCTTGGACAACAGACAGTATATTCATAACTGTTTCACATCAGAAATTGCGATATTGCTTAATTAAACTCTTTAGATGTCTGATTCCTATTAGCACTAGTGAATACTCTCCTCGTTTCACTTAATTTATGCAGAAATATCAAATTGGCGGAATTTCACATATTTTTTAACTGGTTGAATTATTCTTTAATATATTGTTTTATTGGTGCAATTACTCTTTAACGCATTGTTTAATTGGTGGAATTATTCTTTATTGTATTTTTTTCACTTGGTGGAATTGTTCTTTAATGCATTTAAAATAGGTGAAATTACTCTGTAATGTTTCAACTGGTGGAATTACTCTTTAACGCATTGTTCAATTGATGGAATTACTCTTTAACATAGTGTTTAACTGGTGAAATGAGGCTTTAATGTGTCAATTGGTGGAATTACTCATTAACACATTGTTCAATTGGAGGAATTATTCTTTAATTAAAATTTTACCTGGTGGATTCTTTCCTTAATGTTTCAATTGATGTTTATATTAATGTTTCAAATGACTCTTTAAAGTGTCAGTTGGTGGAATTACTCTTTAACGCATTGTTCAATTGGTGGAATTACTCTTTAACGCATTGTTCAATTTGTGGATTTACTCTTTAACAAATTCAACAGGTGAATTTATTCTTTAATGGTTTAATTAGTAAAATGACTCTAATACATTGCTTAATGGGAGGATATACTCTTTAACATGTTTTTCAACTGGTGGACTTACTCTTCAGTGTGTCAACTGGTGGAATTAACACAAAGTTTAATTAGTGAAATAGTTAAATTTGGAACGCATGTTAATGGTATAATATTGAATGTTCTGCACTTGAAGTGGAAATGAAAAAAATGCCTAGACTCTCTTCATTCACACGCTGGCTTGTGTATCAACAAATCATTATATTACATTCTGAATTTCTACAGTGAATAAATTATACTAGAACATATCACTGATGTTCACAATATGTAATAATAATAATAATAATAATAATAATAATAATAATAATAATAATACAGTGCAGTAAAGCACTATCTGTATAATTCTACAATATTATGTGTGTGCTGTTTTGTGTGCATGTGTTTTTCTCTTTTTAAGTCAGCTGTCTGCAGCTCTGAGAAGTATACAAGCAAAAATTGTATTGTGTACTTACTGCACATACAATATAATGTCATGTAATTCGGTAAAGTACTGTTTATTATGACCTGAGCAGCCAGTGAACAATCCTACTGATAAGTACTCTTTGTGCTGTTCAGGGTTGAATACGAGTGGCTGCACAGTCTTTGTTGAATGTTTTCACCATAGATGCAGTGTTGCTTGGCATTGGATTCTGTTCAGTGAATGTGCAGGAATTTGAGTAAAACTGTATGGGTTGGCTGGTACACAAGAAAAAGTCCCGGCACCTCTTTGAGCTCTGGGTCTATGCATCATTAAAACGTTTGCACAGTGTACAGTGCAGCTGAAAGTTGCAAATGAAGTAAAATAGTACAGAAAAAAAAATGAGTTACAAGGTTCAATACAACAGCAATGACATATCCACAAGTGCACTTGCAAAGCCATCCACTGAAGAAGAGGCATTCGCTGTACCAGAGCTTGAAAATAGCAATAATGTGGTCTTACCTGGATTCAAGAGGTCATCATTGAGTTAAGCATGCAAAAAGAAAGAGAGAGAGAGAGAGAAAAACAGAGTATCAGTTAGTGTACAACACTAGTATTTTCTTTTTACAGAATAGTAATGCTTCACAAAACATGGCCTTAAAACATGAGTGTTTTCCATGGATTTAAAAAAAAAATGTATGAAAATATCACAACAAATCACACTGCAAACACAAGCTCTTCTGAAGTAAACCCATTGAGAGAGTCATGCTTGCAAATATGAAAACTGTAACCACCAATACATCCCTAAACTTGTTTACGTGACTTCTACAGTCATAGCAGTCTTTACAGTGAGATGTCTGGGCTTCATAGAATGTCTGTGGGAGGACTACAAGGACTTGGAGTGTATGGATAGCTTATATCACTACTAGAAAGCCTTACTGCAGCCACATAACTGTATAAACTGTCTTCAAATTCTCCCTGCACTGCACAACCTTCAGAATGAGTTGACAGGACCGGGATTCCCAATGGTTGTAAAGAGAGAACGCTGATAAACTAGAAAAGTGCATTTCTTTCAGGAAACACAGGATGGTTGCACAGCGCGAGCAGTGTGAGAAGTGAGGGATGAATAAACGACAAGTAAAGGAGTGCGGGTCAGTGTCTTTTGAGATCTGCCCTGAGGGAGTACAGGCAGTTTGGTAGCTGTAGGTTTAACGATACCGCTATGCTTGTGTTCATCCAAAAATGAATGGAATGCTATGGGAGGAATGAGGGATGAATAGACAACAAATGGACGAGTGCGGGTTTGGATGCTGAGTTTGGATGCTGTAGATTAAGTAAAACCATGAGGTTTGGGTGTAACTAAAAATTAATGGGACGCTATGGGGAAAAACAAGGGATGGAAAAAAAATGACAAACAGATGAGTGTGGGTTGAACCAACATTACAGTTGTGGTCCTGGGTCTGCCCTGAGTCAATGTACGCGAAATGGTGTCTCTCAGTTAAGCAGAAGTGCAATAGATTGGCGTGCAGGTTTCCAGCCTATTCATTCTCTATAGGAAAAATATTACTGAAAAAAGCTGTTGGCCAGAATCTGTGCATCCGATCAAAAAGATGTATACAAGCCTGAATCACACAATCACAGTGGACAATCTCTACTTACTCTAGTTATTTTGAAAACTGAGGGATGAGTTACGTGGCGAAGATCTAGCAGAAGTAATAGTGATAACAGGAAAATTACATAAGATCAAAAATCCTGTTCATTGTCTGAGCAGGTCCATTTAACTGTGGGCAAGATATCGAACACGTCTCATTGTAAAAACAGCAGATAATTGAACAAGTTTATAGATATTTCTCCTCATTTTAATTAAACCTATTTAGTGCAGTTCTTTTCACAAATAGAAGCAGATCAATTAACCTATTTTGTAGAAACAGTGATTGGAAGAAGTAGCATCTTTCAAACTATATATCATGGTTGACTATTTTTGAAGCCTCAGCCCTTAGCTTTCCTCTGAGACCAATCTTTTGTAGTCATTAACTGACTGCTCTTATGTAAAGCTGCATGATATCTGAAATAAGGTCAGTGATGTTATGCAGCGAATAAAGTCTGTGACAAAGTAATGATGTTTTATAATGATGTGGCTCTGCGGGTCAACCAATGCAAACACAAAGTTGCCAGATTTGTCACAGTGATTGGCTGTTTGATCAGAAACAGCTAATTTAGAATAGTTGATGGACCACTGGACTATTGACTGTGTCCAGGGGTCTCTACCTGCCAGAGGCCTTGGGCGATCTCATTCCACAAGACCTAAAGGGGCTCAGAGACATTGGATAGTCTATTCCCTGAATATGTAATGATAAGTATATATGCTAGCACGATATATAAAGCAATTAAAAGCCATCTGCATGTGCATAAATATAAATTCAAGAAATAATCATTTAGAATTTTGTTCATTTTTGTTGGTTCTGCATGTTTCTTTGGTTGTTTTTGCAATATTTAAGGGTACAAGTGCCTCTGAAGACATCGACAGCCTCATGAGACCTTTATTCATCAGTGCATATACAGTCAACTCCACAAGTTTGGGCACCCCTGTCTGTAACACTGGAGTGATCAGGCAGACGCACAGACCTAAAAGGTAGAGTGGTTTTACTTACAGGCAGTGAGAGAAGGTTAACACAGATAGCCAATAGCCAGAGTACGAAACTAGACTAACAAGGTCAGAAACCAAAGTGGACAAACAATCCAGCAACCAGAAACAAAGACCGAATCCAAAAATAGAAAAAAAACAAGTAAAACATGGGATATATACACACAACAATACTGACAGGAAAACAGGGAGAACACTCTGTACACAACAGTGTCAATACCTTTCAAAGAATTAAACACAACAAGGAGTATATATCATTGCTGTCCAAAGAAAACATGCATCTCCAAAGTAGTAACTTCACAGGAGAGAATAAAAACTTTCAAATGTTCAAAAACATGTTCATCATAAACAGGTTGTAAAAATTAGCACTCAAAAGAGAATGACCTGGAAGGCTGTTGGTGATTGGACAATAGGAACCATGACGACATAAGGATGTGTATTGTGGGAAGTGTAGTTTCAGCATTCAACAGGCAGAAGAAGAATGTTTTGTTGGTTTTGTACATGAAAATAAGTAAACGCATGCACTATTGACAAATAAATAATAATGATAATCCAGGACTGCAGTTTGTTTGCATTAAATTTCAATTTATTGTTTTTTAATTCATCATCACACAAAATGTGGACTGGGCAAAATTTATGGCATGCTATCTATTTTATTTTTAGAATTCAACACACAAATAGCATTTAAAAAAATAGAAATCCAAACTTTGGTATTCGACTATAGGTTAAGCCTGGGCGATATGGGGAAAAAGTCTTATCACAATCATTTTTTTCATATCAGTCGATATTGATACATATCACGACATAAATCAAATCACTATTGCCTTTTTACTTTAAGTGAGAAGTGAAGATATCAAAATTTCCAATTTTTGTTCAATTGTTTTTTAATCTTCTGATGTATTTTCTATCAACTTCAAATAAATTAAACACACATGTACGTCAATTATGAAATTACATGGATTAGCATGGACTAGTCCAGCCACATGATTGGTTTGGGGTGGCGCTATTCTTATTCTAAACATGGACGGAACTTTCTATCAACTACGTCTTATAGTCCTATCGAAGAAACGTTATTTCGCAATAATTATCGCTATCGCTTTAACGCCCAGCCCTACTATAGGTGCACTTTGTAGGCCTTACAGCGGACCCTATCCATTGGTGGTCAGGGTAAGAGCGCGGCTGATAACTTCTGAGCTATACAGTCAGTAACTGTAAATTGCCCTTATATAGTAGGCATTTAGCACGAAAGCTTCAAGCTTTGACGTCAGTTCCAAACCTCTACTCTGCTGTCTGCCAACCTGTTCCCTCTGTAGATTTAGCTATATCCTCTACCTGTTAATAACCCATCACTCTTGCAGGTACATGTGTTCATTTCTCACCTGCCCACTTCTCAAGCAGCAGCTGTGGGGCTACGCGCTTCATTCCGACTCCCTCTCTCTAGTGCCAAGCTAACACCTTCTCTACCTATGTGTTAATTAACCTGTCACAGACCAGGCCATTCTCCTGTCAATCAGCGGAGACTTCTGCCCACTCCCAAAACTGAGAGAGAGAAAGAGAGAGAGAGGGGAGGGGGCGAGATTGTGTAATTAAACTGAAAGAAATGCAGCCCCCATAATGTAACACCTGTCATAAATCAGCGCATTGATCCTGAGAATAGCTCGAGGTTGACCCTTTCATAGGATATAATTGTAATGTTTCAAGCCTTGAGAAAGTGGTGTGGACTGGTCTGATATGTGTGAGGTGGAGCAAGTTTACTGGAAAAGCACATCTAAGCCTATATGCTTGAGCTGGTGGTAAAAGTAAACAGTTCCTGGCCCACTGCAGATACTGTTAGACTGTTAAAATACTCAGATAAAGGGGTTGAATTACAAGTGGAAAAAGAAAAGATTCAACCATGAAGTAGAAAAGTTACAGTAGCCCCCTAAAATGCAACACAGTACAACACACAACTGATCACATCTCTACATCACATGTACTAAGACATTCATTTCTCAAGTTTACACTATACAGAGAAGTTCCATAATCACTTCTCTACTGTACACTATACAGAGAAGTTCCCTAATCACTTCTCTGCTTTACACTATACAGAGAAGTTCCATAATCACTTCTCTACTGTACACTATACAGAGAAGTTCCCTAATCACTTCTCTGCTTTACACTATACAGAGAAGTTCCCTAATCACTTCTCTGCTTTACACTATACAGAGAAATTCCCTAAACACTTCTCTACTTTACACTATACAGAGAAGTTCCATAATCACTACTCTACTGTATACTATACAGAGAAGTTCCCTAATCACTTCTGTACTGTACGCTATACAGAGAAGTTCACTAATCTCTTCGGTACTTTACACTATACAGAGAAGTTCCATAATCACTTCTCTACTTTACACTATACAGAGAAGTTCCCTAATCACTTCTCTGCTTTACACTATACAGAGAAGTTCCATAATCACTTCTCTACTTTACACTATACAGTAAAGTTGCCTAATCACTTCTCTGCTTTACACTATACAGAGAAGTTCCATAATCACTTCTCTACTGCACACTATACAGAGAAGTTGCATAATCATTTCTCTACTTTACACTATACAGAGAATTTCCATAATCACTTCTCTACTGTGCGCTATACAGAGAAATTCCCTAATCACTAATTCCCTAATCAAAGTAGAGAAGTGATTATGGAACTTCTCTGTATAGTGTAAAGAAGTTCCCTAATCATGTCTGTACTTTGCACTATACAGAGAAGTTCCATAATCACTTCTCTACTTTACACTATACAGAGAAATACTTTCTCAACTTTTTGGGAATTGGGGTCGTCGCTGAATTCGCTAATTAGATGGGACACTTTTGGACATATTGTGTAACCTCCCACTTCTACGGCTTAATCCACGGCTGCTGGGCTGGAATAGAATCCAGGTTGCACACCTTGCTGAGGGCAGTATTGCTGAATAAGCACTTTCCTGATTCAAGCTTTTGTCGTGCACAGCATAAAATGTCCTGGTTTGGTTTCTGGGTATGAATTTAGAGCCAATCGCGTTGAAACAGCACTGGAATGGGGCCATGCTATCTGTTTTAGAGCTCCAGCCCCTCACAGTGCTGGAGCTCTACTGTAATTTTTATTTGACTTGTTTCTTTTTTACTGTAAGAACATATTTAACCTTCTAAGCTCATCTGTTCGCATGACTATATTTACCTCTATTCTCATGTGTTGTGTTTAATCTTCTCACTTGCAGTGTCAGCGCGCTCCCTCACTCCTTGTACCTTTTTCTCTCTGTCTGGCTATTAAATTCCTCCTGTGAGCTTTAGTCTTCCTCTCTCTCTTTCTCTCTCCCTCTGTCTCTCTCTAAGGCTTTATCATCTCTTCCTATCAAAGCACTGTAAAGATGTCTCAGAGGTCCTCACTCTCTCTTTCTCTCTCTCGCTCTTCTCACACACTTTTGGTCGCTTTATACTGGTGATGGCCCAAAGGACCAGCCCAAGACAGACAAGAACACACATCCACACACACACAGAGGTCATGGCACACAGAGAGACCACCTGGCACTGAACTTCACCTCTCTCCCCTTGGAAAACAGTGATAAACTAAGGAAGACCGGACGGCAGCTTTGTGTGGATGGGCCTTGTTTTGGCCACACACACACATTTCAGTTTTGGAAGCAAAGTCTGACCAGCCGTGATCAAAATAGCAGTAAATCTGAAAATCTAAAATTTTCACTGAGGACTCTTATGATGCCATGCATGTACTTTCTCTGCCGCGAACGGATTTGAATAATACATTTTAGCAGCAAACTATATCTCAAAGTTATTGTAAACAGCATCTCAGACATCACACAACGTATTCATAACCCTTTCAACGCTCTGTGAGGGAACTTCAGACATCTGGTTCCTATCAACACCACTGTGAGGAACTGTGACGGGGTAAGTTTCTCCAGAATTAAGCATTTCGCATCAAACCGCTCCGAATGACTTGGCTAATGCTTCCCTTCAAAAAAATTAAAGGAATATTTTTTTATAGCTACTGCACCTCAGTCAGGTTTTAAAAAGACAGTTGAAGATGGGCTTACTGACCGAATGTTACTCAGATTTTCTTCTAACTTTGCCAAGCTGCAATTCCTCCAGCGATAGAGTGTCCCTGCCCCACACCGTGTGTCATGAGTTCAAATCCCAATGATGCCTCAACCCTCCAAAGACAGGAGGCTGGAAAGAAGGAACCCTAGGTATAGGGCACTTGAGGAATAAATGGAAATGCAAGCAATTTAATCTTATAATGGGACTTAAACAGGTTTTTAAACCTAATGTATATGCAGAACTAACAAAATAAGTTATTGGAATTTTTGACAAGTTGGGAAAATTGGAAAAAAGATTATGATAACAGTTTCTATGAATTTTATACTCATAAAACATTATGAATGCATTAATAAGGCATTAAATTGCTTACATAATAAATAAAACCAAGCATGTACTTTTATAATTGCATGTATAACTTATAAGTAAGAGTAAACACTCTTTAAAACAAAGGTTCTATATAGAACACTCAGGAGTGCTCAAGTATAATACCATGGACACTCAAGTTCAGATTGATGGGTGCTATACAAAACAATATACATCACATTATCCTTCAACCTGAAGAATGCTTTCACCATGCAAGTAACCATTGAAGCATGCAGATGGCTCCTTCAGTGTTCATGGTATTATAATGATAATGTATATTTTTTAATTGTTAATTTCAATAAAACTGCTTCTTACAGACTTTATATGATGTGATCTATAATGATATCTAGCAGACATATAGTTTATTGCAGCAAAGATAACCAGACAATGCCTCACATTCTGCTTTCAAAGTCTTAGTGTATGAAATGACCAAAGGTCGCTTACAACCACTCCAACAATCCTTTAAAAAAAAAAGCTGGGACTGAGAGAAAAAACACTGGTAAGGTTGTGTAATGCTGACAAAAACATCTGGTGAAACATCTTACCACTTATCGGGTTAATTAACATCAAGTCAGTAGCACGATTATGTATGAAAGAGTATCCCAGGGAGTCTTTCAGAAGAAAAATGGGGAGAGGTTCACCGCTCTGTGAAAGACTGCTCAAGCAAAGTCAAGTGCAACAATAATGAAAAACATACAATAGCAAAGAACATGGGCAGCTCAACATCTATTCAGAATAGGTTCAGAAACCTCTGTATGCCTGGGATATGCTTGAAAACCAATCCTGCATGGCTGTGATCTTTAGATCCTCAGATGACAACACGTTAAAAACAGCAAGACAAGATTCTGTTGTGGAAATCATCACATGTCCTCAGAAATGCTTCTGAAAGTACAGTTTGTCTTGTGTATATATACCATGCTATGCTAAAAAGAAACCATATGTAAACGCATTCAGAAACGTGGCCACCTTCTCTGGATCTGAGCTCATTTAAGACGGACTGAGGCAATGTGAACCTTACGTTTGGACGTGGCGATGATGTCCACGATGAAGGTCCACATTACCTCAGTCTATCTTAAATAGGCTAAAGCAGAGGGGGTTGTTATCAGCTCACAGCTCAAAAGCCAGTGGTGATGGAATTGGGGAAGCATTAGTGCGTGGCACTGTGATGCAATATATACAGGTCTTGGAGCAGTGAATACAAATACTGCCATCTAGATGATGTTTTTTTTTTTTAGAGAAGGTCTTGCTTATCTTGGAAAAATACTTTGAAAAGCGGTACGTCAACTGTGTATACGCAGCTACGTTTAGTCTTCTCTGAGCTACAGCTCGACACCGTCTGAGTACAGAGTCAGACAAATGGCAGAACAGTTTCTAAATCTGTCAGTAAACGGGGCTTTTAAATGATTAGCGGGACTTTTATGGTGGTGGTCTGACGTCCTGCGTCACACCACGTTGGTAAGATGGCGGACGTAGCACATCCGAGATTGTGTTGCTACTAAAACTTGCCTACTAAAACTCGCCTACTGAAATTGCCTACTAGTCTGCCGCTTAGGGCTGTGTATCGGCAAGAACCTGGCGATACAATACGTAACGTGATACAGCGGTCACGATTCAATGTATTGCGATATACTGCGATACTACTAACAAAGTGATATATTGCAATTTTTTCAAATCCTACTATTAAAACACACCACTATATGAACAGGTTTGCACCCTTGTGCTGCTTGTTGATGTTGGAGTGGAGCTGAAAATGGATTACAACTCTGCCATCTAGTGGTCAGAGGTTTAAACACAATACACAATGATTCACTGTCTGCCAGGAATCAGTGTATCATTACTGTGTTTTTGAGGATCGATACAGTATCACAAAATATAATATCTCGATATTCGATATTTTTGATATTTTCTTACACCCCTACTGCCGCTCCAGCAGTACGTACTGGCCCTAATCTAGTACCTACTGACAGAGTAGGTGATTTTGGACGCACCCCCTGTCCCTAGTTTGAGGCTCCTCCCCTTCCTTGTGTTCCTTGTGTATTTATACCCCTGTGTTAGCTCTTAGTCTTGGTCTGGCATTGTGGTTGTGTATTGTGTATGTATGGATCTTGTTTCTTGTATGTTTGCTCTGTGGATTTTGGTTTAGTTTCTTCTGTTTGTTTTTTTTTCACCTTTTTGTATTGTTGGACCTCCTGTACTCAGCATCTCTACCTGCTCTTTGACTCCTTGGAATAACAACCTAGACTTGGAATAAACAGACTTTGTGTATGTATCTACCTCCCCTGCCTACTCCATCATCACAACTATATCCTGTTTTCAATTACATTTTGCACAACTTCTCACCTTTTTTAGAAGCAGGGTTGTACGCCTGGGCCTGTCATGATACAGAAAGTATACCAGAACCTTGTTATAGCGTGTAACCAATAGTGCATGCTTATGCCAGGCGTTACAGGATACCATGTTTGTCATATAACTACTGTAAAATGCAGTGATTTAATATTAGGCTCACAGGATTCATAAAAAAGTGTTACCCCAGTTATGTAGATAGTGGTGGCCCATTTTTCCAACATATATTGAAATATGTTTTTTTCTTTGACCAAAACTGATGACACAATGACAAAAAAAGAGAACGTGAGGTGGAGGAAATGCTTATAATGGTGTTTGGAGTCTGTTTCGGCTCATGGCGAGACAACAAGACGCGATGGATCTGGGCTTTGTATTACAAAGCAGGTTCAACCTAATGACTTTCTCGGCTAATCCAGGTTCAGATCCACAGGCTGTGGTTAATCCTTGTGTGTGAACCGGAAAGCTTACGATGAACAAGTAACTGTGGGGAACATGAGGAGGAGTCGGAAAAGAAAAAGAAGGAGACAGATATCATCCTGCCTAAATATGTAGAAAGTACAGCAATAGGAAAAGCAACACTGTCAACGGCAGGACGGGATCCAACTAAGCTTAACGCCGGGTAAGCAAGAAATACTGTGCTGTGAGACAGACCCCTGGATCGAGAATCCTGAGGAAGTTATCTGCAATCCCCAAAACAGGCCTCCTCGCATCAGTAACACACAATTAGCCACTTCTAAATGTATATAATTAGACAGCTCTGAGCTCAAATTTTACAGTACATCAGCTAGCAAGAGGTAACAGAAACAGCCTGCTTAGGGCCTTCAAAAGACTAGAGCTGGGTCTGGCGTATGGTTTTTAAGAGTAAGGGGGTACAGGGCACTGCGAAAATGCTGTCTACTGCACGGCTTCCAGTTAAACCTTTTCCATTCAGTGCAGCAAACAAAAAGACCGGCAGGGCGGGAGATGGCTTTTGCAGGAAAAACGTGCCTCTGATTGAGAATAATAATAAAACACAGCATGCTGAGCTTTGTGCTTTGTCACTGAAACTGAGTCACAGTACATTTCTGCTGGATAGATGCCATTTGTGCCGACGACGCTGACTGCCTTCTTAACCACTTCCTCACGTGCCAGAGCCGCAAAAAAAAAAAAAAATACATAAACGCCACTACAGAGCACACAGCAGCGGAGCAGAGGATGGATATCGTTCTACCACTACTGCAGTTCAAGCTGCACTGCAGCCTGCCGCACCTTAAGGTCATCAACTTCCATAGAAAGTTATTAGCATCGTTATTGTCAGACTGTACCAGCTGATTATTCAATATCATCCAGTTTGTATTGAGACTCTTATTCAGTATTATATAAAATAGCAAAGGTATTTATATTCTAAAGTATGTTCTAACATGATCTAAAAATAATAGGCATAAATGAATGGCATGGTTACTTTAGACAAACAATCATAACATAATTATCATGTTTGCATACATTGTAATAGAGAAGGTTAATCAGCTGTGTAGTCGCAAAATGACATTTTAATGTAACAGTAAATATCTATATATTAGAGATGGACCGATCAGCATTTTTGAGGGCGATTCTGATCGCCGATCACCTTTCAGCGCGATCGGCCAATAGCCGATACCGATCGAGGGTGGAGTATACACCACGGCAGGGCTACATGTAGTTATTAGCGCAAGCAAGTCATGAAACATGGTCTAAACTGGTTTATTACCATTTTTAAAAGGCTCATATGAAACAGCATAATATGTTTAACAAAATTAGCAGTAAATAAACAAAGTAAATCAAACTAATATCCCCAATACTGTAATGATTCAATTTAGACCCTTAATTTAAAACAAAAAAAAGCTAATTAAACTGCAATCATTAAATGTAGATCTTGGTTGGATTCTCCTCTTCCTGGATGAAGCTAAGCTCTCAGGATCGGCTAAATTGGAGAAATATCGGCCGATCACCGATCACATATTTGGATTAAAAATTGTCCGATACTGATACATAGCCGATCGATCCTTCCATCTTTACTATACATCGTAACAAAAGTCAAAACAAAGCCAAATTAACTCCTTTCTCTGATTTCTGTGTGGGTCCACACTTCAATCCCTCACTTCTAAAACTATATTCTCTACACATTGCTCACATAGCTGTTACTAAAACATAGTGTAGTAGTTACTAAATAATAAGCCTAATTTATAATAGTTATTAAATAAGGACCCTCATTTATAGCAGTTACTGAAAAACAAGCCTAATTTATAGTAGTTAACATATTTTATATATAGTAATGTCTATTATTTTCATAATACTAAGCCTTATTTTAAAGAGTACTTAAAGACTAAAATGCATTATTTATAATAGTTACTGAAACACATGCCGAGTTTATAGTAGTTTGTGAATAATAAGGATAATTTGAAGTAGCTAGAAAATGTAAACCAAGTTAATATTAGTTTCCTAATAATACCATAATTCAAATTATTTGATACATAATAATGAACATACCTTAAAGTACTTTTTTGACAATTAACCTAATTAATATTATAGTAAATAGTAAGTCTAATTTATAGCTGGTTTGAAATAATAAAATTATAATAATTTGTTAATATTTGATGCAGAAACATGTTGTTGCCACATAATAAAGTTTATTTAGAGTTAGTAAGTTAGTTAGATTAGTTGCTAAATAATAAGCCTAATTGATATTAATAATGGAATATTAAGCTGCATAGCATAAAATGCATAGCAGTTACTGAACAATAGATCTAATTTATAGTACATACTGTACAATACTATGTATAAGTTAATACATAATAAAACTAACTTGTAATAGTTACCATAATGTATAGAAGAAATCCTAATTTAAACTACTAGCTTAAGAATAAATGTAGTTTATAGTTGTTACTGAATGATAAACCTTATGTTATGTTTTTATCTTAATTTATAGCAGGTAGAGCATAACAGGCCTAACTTACATTAGCTAAATAATAATAATAATAATAATAATAATAATAATAACAATAATAATAATAATAAGTCAAATTCAAAGTACCTGTGAAACAATGAGCCTAAATTCTACAATAGAATAATAAGCATTGTATATATATATATATATATATATATATATATATATATATATATATATATATATATATATATATATATATATAACAAAAATATAACAAACTCACAAAAACAAATCTGAAAACAAAACATTAACGCGCCCCAGACCCAGAACATATTTCACCCCATATGCTTGTTGCTTTTTGGTTTGACTTGCGCATCAATGCCTGATCCTGAAAAATAATGGAAGTACAAATGCCTCCTGGAGGATTCTGATGTGGTTTTACATTTGCCTCCGTGGTCTCAGTTCAGCGTGTTCTGATTCACTGCTGTGGTTTTGTTTTTGTGGTTTTTGTTTCGCACTGAGAAGGTCCTCAGACACCCACCCCCAAAAACCAAGCACATACACACACACTCACAAAACTGCTGAACACCTGTGTGTTCTTCTGTGATTACATAACGTTTGACTGTCGCATTACATTTCATTCAACACTGCGTTTCGCACGTCCCCACACCAAAGAGATGTGTCCGAGCCTGCCACCAATAACTCAGCCATCGCACCAGCTCCGCAGAGCATGGCTACACATGAGAGCGCTCATTCTTGTGTGTAAATTTGTGTCTGTGACCGATGAGCTGTGTTAGACTGCTTTTTCGCGCCTAGGAAATGTTTCACTTTGCACAGTAGGACTTGACCAATGTATCATTAAGCTGTTTTATATTATTATATCGATAATATTATATAAAAGGTTAAACCAATTTATTAGTATCAAATCACTAACACTACTCTAATAATTAAAATACTCATGCTTACTGCTTTACTAACACTCCCCAAATACTCATGCTTGCTGCTATACTAACACTCCCCAAATACTTATGCTTACTGCTATACTAACACTCACCAAATACTCATGCTTACTGCTATACTAACACTCACCAAATACTCATGCTTACTGCTACACTAACACTCACCAAATAATCATGCTTACTGCTCTACTAACACTCACCAAATACTCATGCTTACTGCTATACTAACACTCACCAAATACTCATGCTTACTGCTATACTAACACTCACCAAATACTCATGCTTACTGCTACACTAACACTCACCAAATAATCATGCTTACTGCTCTACTAACACTCACCAAATACTCATGCTTACTGCTACACTAACAATCACCAAATACTCATGCTTACTGCTACACTAACAATCACCAAATACTCATGCTTACTGCTATACTAACACTCACCAAATACTCATCCTTACTGCTATACTAACACTCACCAAATACTCATGCTTACTGCTACACTAACACTCACCAAATACTCATGCTTACTGCTATACTAACACTCACCAAATACTCATGCTTACTGCTATACTAACAATCACCAAATACTCATGCTTACTGCTACACTAACAATCACCAAATACTCATGCTTACTGCTATACTAACACTCACCAAATACTCATCCTTACTGCTATACTAACACTGACCAAATACTCATGCTTACTGCTACACTAACACTCACCAAATACTCATGCTTACTGCTATACTAACACTCACCAAATACTCATGCTTACTGCTATACTAACACTCACCAAATACTCATGCTTACTGCTATACTAACAATCACCAAATACTCATGCTTACTTTGCTATATTGGTAAATTGAATGCAAAAATAATTACAAAAACCATATCTTTGGCATGAAAAAGAATAAAAAAAACCTTGAAAGCCCCACCCTCATTAGTATGATATATTGTCACTGTCCAAAGAAAAACATCTCAAAAATATAATATTTTTATTATGAGTGTATGTAAGTTAACACAACATGGTTTTATCAGTTTTGGATGGGTTGAATTGTTCCATTCATCGTATGAGTTTCACCAATTTGAAGGGCAGTCTCAAAATTAAAAATTACCATTTTGTTTCGAACAGCGTTGATGTTCAGATACCCCAAGTTTGTGTTCTATCTTGGTATTTTCATCACAGTCATGATTTGGTGTGATACTGTTTCCACCCTGGGCCATTCTTGAAGCCAAACTGGAACCGACAATCATATTTGACAGTTCATAGTTCATTACTGGCAATCACATCAGTCAGTAAGGCACTGTTTAAAACAATAAGTCAGATTTGATTATTTGCATGAATTGTGTAATTGTGTACAGTGTATTGGAGAATAATTTTATTACACCAGTTGTCCTTTGCACCACTTTTCCAAGCAAATTTGATGATTGAGACTTTAATAAAGGAGTATTCAATGGGAACATTCAACAAGAGCTTTTATGGAAACAGCTGATGCTTGTTTTGTCTATACCGATATTATCGGTTATCAGGTTTTTCAGCTCCTTGAAACTATCAATACCAAAATTTTCATATCCGTTGGGCTGCAGTGTAAAGTTGGCATTGATCGGCTAGTTGTCAATGTGGGTCCAGCCAGGCAGTAAGGGGGTGGGTGGGTAGCAGAGGGCAAAGCTGGCATGAGGGATTATGGTGGGTATGGCCAGCTGGTATCTCTGAATGGCTAGAGCTGCCCAGTAAGGAGGCATGTAGAGCTGGGCAAAGAGACCCAGACTCCTGCTGTCACAGAAGTGGATATGCTAACGATTTAGCCAAGAGGGAAACTACGCCAGGCCAGACTGCTTCTTCATTCAGTTACCCAACCCCCCGCCGCACCCCCTCACCACACAACCCCCCACATGTCCTGTTCATCTAGTTCGTGGTGGCCTGGGAACAAAACCAAGCTTTGAATGATCTGAGGGACAATTTTTGTTTGTGCCCGCAAAATCTAGTGCCAAATTAGCTTACATTGGCTTTAGATGGACAAATAGCCTTCAACTGAGCTGCAGACCAGGGATAGGCTGGAAAACTGGAGCTAAATGTTTTGAAGCTGTCAGGGATGGATGTGTGTGGTTCTGTATATCGCCTGCATAGCTCTTATCACTGACTTCTAGTATTGCCCGCTGTAAACATCGATATCTACTTTCCTTCACAGGCCGAACTCATTAGATGACAAATGGATTAGGCAGAATGTCAATGACAAACATTCCACACATGAAATGATAAGAAAAGCCATTCACATGGGCTGACAGCCCAATACAATGGAGGACAGAAGACGAGTCACTGCCTAGAGCATTGCTCCATATAATAACACTTGAACTTTGCTACATGGCATCGACATATCTATGCTATAAACATGTCAAGGCAGATGTCAACGTTATGCCCCCTCTCCAACACATGACCTGTATTGTAGACTTTGGGAAACTGGAGATAACAGCATTCAATATCTGATCTTTGAAGCATTGTAGATCGGCACAGAAATGTTAGCACGTTGCTGAGGGTCAGTAGAGCATGACGAGTCCTGGATTGCGTTGCCAGAAGGCTGGAGACTGAAGCTACAAATCCAGACACCGTCCCCTGATTCGCCTTAGGTCTTCTGCTGTGTCCATGTTGTTAGTCTCATGATCACATGATCAGTAACCAGACAATATCAAGTTCAAATCATCAAGCTGAATAGCTGACAAGTCTATGCAACCCCTAGCATATGTCAAGTGGTATCAGATGTTATTGTGTCCAGTATCAGATTATTACACAATTCCAGTATTGGTAGCTATGCATCCCTAGTGATAGCATCTGTACTGTTCTGTGATTGGTCAAATCAATGTGATCTCAATGTTACTGAAGTCTGAGTAGACTGATAAATTTAATGATGGTCAAGGACCATTTCGCCAGTCTAACCCAACATAGATCATTTAAGGACAGGTAGACAGTGAAACTGGACATTATCACCACTGCCGCCTCCCACTCGAGTCAAGAATCCACATTCAGCAGCAAACGAAGGTAGTGATATAACTAGAAGCAAAACATGAGAATACATTCTCGATTGGTCTCCACTGCTGGAGATGCTCTTCAATGCTGAACTCATTCTAGACTGGTGAATAAATGTATGCTGTTAACTAAGTCTTTCCCATATATTTTCTGGGGTCCACAGCTTCTGGAAAAATTGTCAACAAGTATTTGAGGCTTCCACGTGGGGGGTTGGTGGAATGAAAGCACTGTTGATAGCTTTACTGACTATACAGTCCGAATTTTCAGGCTAGGTTCTTTAATCGCAGAGTGCGCAACTCTCACAGTGTGGCTTCTGCCTTAGGTCTTCTGCAGTGTCCATGTTGTTAGTCTTATAATCACATGATCAGCGACTAGACAAGCTTATAGCATCAAGTTGACTAGCTGATACAGGTCATCCGGAAAGTATTCACAGCACTTCACTTTTTTCCACATTTTGGTATGGTACAGTCTTATTCCAACATCGATTAAAACTATTATTCCCTCAAAATTCTACATACAATACCCCATAATGACAAAGTAAAAAAAGAGATAGGATGGTATGGAGGCACAGATCTGGGGAAGGCTACAGAAATATTTATGCAGCATTGAAAGTCCCAATGAGCCCAGTGGCCTCCATCATTCGTAAATGGAAGAAGTTTGGAACCACCAAGACTCTTTCTAGAGCAATCTAAGTGATCGGGGGTAGAAGGTGACCAAAAGGCACCTGAAGGCCTCTCAAAATTCTCTGGTCTAATGATTGAACTCTTTGGCCTGAATAGCGGAAACCAGGCACCGCTCATTACCTGGCCAATACCATCCCTACAGTGAAGCATGGTGGTGGCAGCGTCATGCTGTGGGGTTGTTTCTCGACAGCAGGAACTGGGAGACTACTCAGGGTCGAGGGAAAGGGGATCAATGCAGCAATGTACAGAGACATCCTTAAAGAAAGCCGGGTCCAGAGCGCTCTGGACTTCAGACAGGACAACGACACTAAACACACAGCCAAGATAACAAAGGTGTGGTTTTGGGACAACTCTGAGAATGTTCTTGAGTGGCCTAGCCAGAGCCCAGACTTGAACCCGATTTAACATTTCTGGAGAGATCTGAAAATAGCTGTGCTCCGACGCTCCCCATCCAACCTGATGGAGCTTAAGAGGTCCTGCAAAGAGGAATAGGAGAAACTGCCTAAAATAGCTATGCCAAGCTTCATACTCAAAAAGACTTGAGACTGAAATTGCCATCAAAGGTGCTTCAACAATGATATGATACTATGATACTTATGTACACTACAGCTCAAAAGTTTAGGATCACTTTAGAATTTCATTTCATGCAATTTTCATGCAATTTTCTTGCAATTCACAAACAATATTGTCCATTTCACAATTAATTTAAGTGTATCAGATGATTTTTAAAGAATAAAAATGTTTGTATTAAAGTCTATTTTTGTATAGAGGCTTATTTTGCATATAGTCCTATTATCAGCAATTCTCAGTCCTCTGTCTAAATCTCCTGGTACGACCGCCAATCCAAGTTAAGGATGTTATTGGGCTAATTGGTTGTTAGGACACTCTTGCTCAATTGTGATGCACAGCTGAAAAACATTCTACTAATAAGTGAGCATAAAAGGGAGAACAACATTCTAGGTTAGTTTAGTATCTGAAGCATCAGCAGTTGATGGCTTGCTGACCAGCTGCAAATGGCCAGAAAGAAACAACTTTAGTCCATTGTTGTGTTAAGGAAGGAAGATACTCCATTGCAAAAAGAACATTTCACTGTGATCCCAGTGGTAGTGGTAGTGTACATGTGATTTTTCATCCAAACTTTGTTCACTTTGTCATTATGGGGAATTGTGTGTAGAATTTAGAGGGTAATAATGAATTTAATCCATTTTGAAATAAGACAGAATGTGAAGAATGTGAGTGAAGCTCTGAAGCTCTGTGAATACTTTTCCGGGTGCACTGTAGATGCTGGCTGGACTAAACGTTTCTCTGTGGTTACATATCAGTAACAAGTTTTTTGACCTCCTACTTTTGTACTTTAACCAGTTTTCCACCAGAGAAAGGGTTTCAGCTACTCTTCTCATCTCTGGATGCTCATGGAAAGGTTAGAATCTGCCCTGTCAAGAGAATTCTGTATCTGCAGCTTTAAAAGGTTGAAGTTTTCTTTTCGTTCTTTTCTTTAACATGGCGTGCTGACCCAGATCAAATTTGTTATACATGAACTAAATTCAAGGCTTGCTTTACTCACATCCAAATGATAGACCTGTTGTTGTTCCGTATCTTCTCTGGCCCTGGTTAAAAAAAAAAAAAAAAAAAAGCCCCGATGTTTTTCTGGCTTTCTGTTGAGTGAAACAGTCCTGGCGTCTTTCTTTCTTTCTCTCTCTCTCTCTCTCACTTTTTCCCTCTCTCTGCCACCTGTGCTGTCAGCCTGCTGTCAGCTAGTCTTCCCTGCGATGCCTCTGTCAAGGGTCCACTCAAAGGGTGCCTGGAATATCATGTGACTCTATGAGCGAGAGACACAGAGGAATGAAGAAAGCGAGAGAGTGCTCCAGTGCCTCGGATCATTTGCAGGAAACCTGTTGCTGACAGATAAATGCGGCGAAGGCCGATAACACATTCGACTCTTTCCTTTACCCTGACAGGCTTCAAATTCCCTTCTTTCTCTCTCTTTCTCGCTCCCTCCTTCTCGTTCTGTTGCTGCGGGCTATAGCTGACCGCTCAGGCGGCTGACCCCCCTCCCTGCCGCCACCCCCCGAGGGATGCTGAAAATGAGTTTGAGCAGAGAGAAGTGAGTGAGCAGAGGAGAGATAGAGAGTCTCAGGTAGGTTGGAACGTTGTGTGTGTGTGTGTGTGGGGGGGGGGGGTCTTGGTTGGCAGCACTACTCTAAATGCTAATCCGCTATCAGCCATGCCGTACTAGCCTCAGGCACGAGAGACACACTGAAATCCTATCAAATGACTAATTTAATTTACTTACTGTAAACGGGGAGCAGAAGCACGCACTGTGTCTCAACTTTCTTCTTTAAGTTTGCAGCTCAGTAGCATTAATGAATGAATCTAATGACGGAGTCGTCTACGCTGTTTTTTATTTTATATATGATACTTGTGATTTTATGATGGACCAGAAACAGGAGTACTGACCCTCAATACTTCATTAGATGCTGGATAGGCCCAAAAGTTGTAATTGTTTAAGCCAGACTATGATATCGATCTTTGCAGTACTGATTTTGGGGAAAGCTGCAATATGCAAATGAGCCCTCTGACCAATCACAGTGCTATACTACCAATTACATTAGTACTCTGCCGTAAAATAAAGATGGATTTACTGTTTTAAATAGACTAGATTTTAATTTCTCACAGGCTGTATGGTGTAACAAACAAACAGACGGACAAACAAGCGAAGATGAAAAAGAAAGAAAAGAAAGAAAGATAGAACAATAGAAGCCAAAGTAAAAGAAAAATACAATAAGAAAAATAGGTGTGAAGGAAAGGAATGAAAAAACAAGGACAAAGAAATAAAGGAGGTAAAAAAGCAAAAAAAAAACAAAAAGAGAAAAAAAGAAAGTGAGATTGTGGGAGCAACAGTGAGATTGTGGGAGCAACAGTGGAATTATGGGAGGAGCAGTGAAACTTTTGGAGCAGCAGTGGAATTATAGGAGCAACAGAGAGATTGTGGGAGCAGCAGTGGAATTATAGGAGCAACAGAGAGATTGTGGGAACAGCAGTGGAATTATAGGAGCAACAGAGAGATTGTGGGAGCAGCAGTGGAATTATAGGAGCAACAGAGAGATTGTGGGAGAAGCAGTGGAATTATAGGAGCAACAGAGAGATTGTGGGAGCAGCAGTGGAATTATAGGAGCAACAGAGAGATTGTGGGAGCAGCAGTGGAATTGTGGAAGCAAAAATGGAATTGTGGGAGTGATTGTGGGAGCAACATTGGAATTGTGGGAGCAACAGTGGAATTGTGGAAGTAACATTGAGATTGTGTTAGCAACAGTGTAACTGTGGGAGCAACAGTGAGATTGTGTTAAAAACAGTGGAACTGTGGGAGCAACAGTGGAATTGTGGGAGCAACAGTGGAATTGTGGGAGTAACAGTGAGATTGTGTTAAAAACAGTGGAACTGTGGGAGCAACAGTGCGATTGTGGGAGCAACCGTGGAATTGGGGGAGCAACAGTGGAATTAGGGGAGCAACAATGGAATTGTGGGAGCAACAGGGGCATTATGGACGCAATGGGCATTTTGGGGGCAGCAGTAGGATTGTGGGAGCAGCATTCAAATTATAGGAGCGGCTATGGAATTATAGGAGCATCAGTGGGATAGTGGAAGCAGCAGTGGGATCGTGGGAGCAGCAGTGGGATAGTGGGAGCAGCAGTGGGATAGTGGGAGCGGCAGTGGGATCGTGGGAGCAGCAGTGGACTGAAGCAGTCGACAAGAGCCAATTTAATATTGAGAACTTCATTAAAAAATGAATTTTTCATGAAACATATTAACAGAAGAATTCCTTCTTAAGAAAACTGCCATCAGCAACAGTGACTTTTCCCCAAGTGCTCTTTTCATTGAATATGTGTTTTGAATATGTTACCTTTCTTTATGCATTGTAAGGGAACACATTCCTGAATACACGTGGGACAGTTTAATCAGTATTCAGCCAGCACGATTTCCTATCTATCTATTCTAGCCAACTCTGCACTGCAGTCAGTCTGCATCAGTATACACACGTCCTATTTACCAGCCAGAATAAACATGATTTGAAAAAAATGCTAAAAAATAACATTTATTTAGAATATGTAGCGCAAGGCAGAAGGTGTCTGTAATTCCGAAAGCTATATAATCAGTTCCATTTCCCGCCCTGAAGGCCCACCGATAACTAAACTGATTTCACTGCTCTGAGACACCTGATAACTACCAGATGAGCTGAATCCCATGTGTTTGAGCAAGAAACCCACTAAACTGGACTCCAGGACTTGCAGCGCTGGTCATCATTGATCTAATGTAAAGCTTTACTACTCGCATCTGTCTCGAGATTCTGTTTTAAAATTCTACGTTAAAACAACTACAGCTCATAAATGTTTGGAGAGGCCATCATGAACCTTTACGAGATGCATCGTATTACAGTTTCAATTAAATGGGAGTGGGCAAATAAATTAGTACTTGCAGCTCCTTATTTAACACGACATCTCGCGCAGCAAACTCAGCAGTCAGCTGTGTCTCTCAAATGACTTTGCAAATAATGGCGGCTCCCGTGGCGTCTACTACATGGGGACATTATAATGCGATCGCACCCCACGCATCCAAACATGCAGCAAAGCACGAATTGCCTATTATAATGAACTAATTGAACACAGCAGTTGACACCGGCTGAGGTGCGTCGTTAGAAGAGCCAAAAAATGGAGAGAAGACCGAATCTAGAACGTGACACCTGGGCTCTGAATGCTCTGTAGATCAAGGAGGTCTGCATAACAATATAACAAGGGGCTCGGTATGAACAGGTGATAGATGAAAGAGTGTGAACCTGAACCACACGCAAGATTATAGAGGGCCACATGGAGCTCTGGTGTTGCTTTTGCTGTTGTTGTTGTTGTTGTCGTTGTTCTTAGTAGCGCAAAGACCTGCTCCAAGCAGCCCAACCCAATTTCTAACATTCACAAATCCTTTGTGCATTTATTTTCCATTTATGGCGGCATCAGAAAACAAACAAATACATTTTTGTCATGTGGCGGCCCATTGTTTCGTGTCCTACCATCAAAGGACCCACCAGACCTGGTCAGCTGCATCAAACGAAAGCATGCTCTGGACCAGCTGGTAATGAAGCTAGTGTTTTACGAATTCCAGCAGCGTCTGATGGTCTGGAGCTCAAGTATATGTAAAGCACGCATGTAGGGCTGCACCTAACGATTAATTTCATAATAGATTAATCTATATATATATATATTGGACAATGGGGGTTGGACAATGAAACTGAAACACCTGGTTTTAGACCACAATAATTTATTAGGATGGTGTAGGGCCTCCTTTTGCAGCCAATACAGCATCAATTTGTCTTGGGAATGACATATACAAGTCCTGCACAGTGGTCAGGGGGATTTTAAGCCATTCTTCTTGCAGGATAGTGGCCAGGTCACTACGTGATGCTGGTGGAGGAAAACGTTTCCTGACTTGCTCCTCCAAAACACCCCAAAGTGGCTCAATAATATTTAGATCTGGTGACTGTGCAGGCCATGGGAGATGTTCAACTTCACTTTCATGTTTATCAAACCAATCTTTCACCAGTCTTGCTGTGTGTATTGGTGCATTGTCATCCTGATACACAGCACCGCCTTCAGGATACAATGTTTGAACCATTGGATGCACATGGTCCTCCAGAATGGTTTGGTAGTCCTTGGCAGTGACGCGCCCATCTAGCACAAGTATTGGGCCAAGGGAATGCCATGATATGGCAGCCCAAACCATTACTGACCCACCCCCCATGCTTTTTGTGGACTATATGTTTTGGCAGAGAGCCGTTTGAGAACAAGCGTGTGAACCTACGTGTGTTTTAAAGGTCCCACGGTATCGAGCCTTAGATATCTACACTGGACGATTAAGAAACGGTTAGCAATGCGTAGTCAAGTGACTACTACTGAAAGAAACATGTTAAAGGCTCATTTATGCTCAATGTTAAATACGGATACGCACAAAGCTGTACTGTCCGTACTCTGCGTTCATTTCGTACCGCTGGAGGCCGAGGGGGCAGTGCAAGACGCGACCACTTCCATACGGACCATACGAAGCAGAAACGGGGGGACTTTTTGAAGAGAGGTGTACGTTCATTAGAAATTTTCCGAAATAGCTTCTCCGCGGCGCCGAGACAAACAGTCGTTTTTTCTTTGTTTTAAAGTAAATGAAGAACTATGCTCATCCACCGCTGCCATGTTTCATTTACTCCAAACTGCCCTCGACTGGACGTGTTGCTCAGCAACCATGTAAGCAAAGCTGATGCAGAGAAGTGTGAGGGCAATGACACTATATCGCTTCAAACTCTCTCAGACAGAGTATAAATTAGCTTTTACATGTTAATAATTTTAAAATCTGTGTTTCTGTGAAATATTCACACACAGATAAATCCATCGACGCACGTTTTGCTAATAGACGTAATTTCATAATCGATTATGTCGACGCGTTGCCCCAGCCCTACACGCATGAAACAAATGACTATAACAAAGCTAAAGCTTGCTTCTTAATTGAATTTACCAGTCCACCTTAAATGGCACTATTTTGCTCAAGGAAAATAATTCAAATGTAAGCCAATCCAGTGCAACCACAGAGCAGGTACTTAGGGAGGTGGATCATTCTCAGCCCTTTACTGTGGTGTGTTAGTATGTGTTGCGCTGATTTTTTTAGATTAGATTAGATTCAACTAGATTCTATTATTATTGTGCAGAGTACAGGTACAAAGCCAGCAGTTAGCATCCAACCAGAAGTGCAAAATACATTATTATTATTATTATGTAAACAGATTTAACAATTTGAGGTTGTTGTACATGTGGTGGTATATAAATAAATATATAGAATGTAGGTGTACACAGAATGTGAGATAAGGGGGTGGTATATAAAATAGAATATAATTTACTATACATATGTACAGTAAGGAGTGGAATGTGAAGATTATACAGAGCAGCATGTGTTGAACAAGTTGTAACAGTGTAAGCTATAACTACAGATATAAATAGAACAGAATTCTGAATGTAAATAGAACTGTACAGGTATGGACCTACAAATATAGATGTGCAAAAATTAGTAGTGCAAAACTAATTGTGCAATAATGAGGCTAAAGTGATGGTGTAGAGTTCAGCAGGGTCACAGCCTCAGGGAAGAAGCTCTTCTCAAGTCTGGAGCGAAGGCTCCTATAATGCCTGCCAGATGGAAGGAGGGTAAAATGTTCGTGGCTAGGGTGAGAAAGGTCCTTGATGATGCTTCTCGTCCTGCTCAGTGGTGTGAGTGGATCAGACACAGCAGTGCTGCTGCTGGAGTGTTTAAACACCTTAGGCTGGACTGAGAAAACCTATCCAGCCAACAGCCAGAGGATGACCAGCTGTCAGAAAAACTCTACAGCAACAAATGACCAAAGGAGGTGACCAACAAGGTAGGAGTGTCTAATATAGTGGACAGAGTGGACACAGTGTTTACAAACTCCAGCAGCACTGCTGTGTCTGGTCTCTTCCCACCACAGACCACGTCGGTGTCACGGAGAATGGTCCACCACCCAAATAAGATCTGCTCTGTGGCGTGTCTGTGGGGGTCCTGACTATTGAAGAACAGGGTAACAAAGTATCCAGAGAAGCAGATGGACTACAGTCTGTAAGTGTAGAACTACAAAGTGCTCCTATATGGTAAGAGGAGCTGATAAAACGAGCAACCAATGAAAATACAAGGCAGGTGTTCCTAAAGTGCTGGGCGAGTAAATATATGGACATATATCATCGCTGTCATTTGGCATCTTGGGTTATTATTATTATTATTAATTTTATTTTTATTTTTTACATAATAAAAAAAAAGAAAAGAAACTACTGGCCGGTTACCTGCTTAGTCCGAGATGAGCTAAAATGATCTCTGAATGAGATTATTTCTTGCTCAGTTAACCTTTGAGTTAGTTGGCATTCGTTGGAGAGCGCTGCTTAGGTGTGCTGGTCCTGCTGTCAGTCTGCTTGAACCCGGCTTTCGACCTGGGAATTTGTATGTGCGTGCACGTGCATGTATGTCAGTGTGTACGCAGATCACCCGTGTAGCTGTAAGCGACAGCCAGTTCTCGTCATCAGTATGCTGCTCGCACGTTCTCAGTAAAGAGCAGGTAATCTCTGCTGAACAGTGCATCCAGTCTGGGAATAATCAGCTCTGTAATAACCAGCTTCCTGCGCCTGCTCCGAAAAACATACATAATGCACTTCCGCTGAGCCACCAGATATGCCGCATCCGTCTCCGCGTGACTGTGTATGAGTTCCTGTGTGTGTGTGTGTGTGTGTGTGTGTGTGTGTGTGTGTGTGTGTGTGTGTGTGTGTGTGTGTGTGTGTGTGTGTGTGTGTTAGTGCACAGGGTCAGTGACACCTTGTTTGTATCACTCCGTCTCTGTGTAGACTAGCCTCAACACTCTTATCTTTGCCACATAATAGAAGGCAGCATTGTTCAAACTAGAGCTCACAGCTTCTCTGTCTGCACTGCTGGGAAAACAGGGAATTGTATTCTGTATTCCTTCAATGCCAAAGCCTGATATGAAAACTGTCACGGTAGCGTTTTTTATTTTTTCTCTTTGAACTGATGTTCCGAGGACAAACTATGTTGTACTATCAGTTTAATATATATATAGTAGTACTAGTAGCCAATTCCAGTGTCATTGAGCGAAGGCGGTCCATCGCATGGCCAACACACACCTATGGGCAATTTAGAGTGGGTGATCAACCTAACATCCATGTGTTTGGACTGTGGGAGGAAACCGGGGTACCCGGAGGAAACCCACTTAAGCATGGGGAAAACATGCCACAACTTACACAACAGCCCGGATTAGGAATCCAACCTGGATCGTCTTGCTGTGAGGCGACAGGGCTAACCACTACACCACCGTGCCGCCTACTAGTATACAATTGTAATTGTAACAGTGTAATTAATATTATTGTAAACTAAAATTCACATTGATAACAGTAACTGTAATTTTTCAGTTACTCTTGAACCGTATTACATTGGAAACAACAAGATATTTGATGTTTACTTCTGTTGTAACTTTTTATGTAAATCATAGCATGTATTAAAAGCCTATTAGACAGATGGCCAAGAAAGCTCTTTTTTCAGGGCTTTTTGGGACCCCCCCATAGAGGGCCATATACCTTGCAGCGTTATCTTGGGAACTTCGATTTGAGAACCACTGTGCACCCAAAAGAATTACGACGTGGCCAGGTGTAGCCCAAAATGGCCCAAAGTCATAGGAAGGCAGGCCATAAAAGGAACTATCTTTGGGACCAGGGCAGACCAGGGTGTGAGAGCTCAGAGAACCGTCGGTACCGCAATCCCAAGAATAAAAGCCTAAACCCTGAACTGGTGTGCCTATTCATTTTGACGGCAAAAAAGCGAAGTTATGAAGAAACGATTTTATTTTGTATTTTATAAATAATTTTTTTTCAATTGGGATTCTGGCGACACACTTAGATAAAAATGTTGGGACAGTAAAACATATAATATTATGTAATACTGATATTCCTTTTTTCAAGATATTTAGGGACTGAAGACACCAAGTGATGAAGCAGTTCAGGTGTAGTTTCGTCCCATTTCACCTTCAAACAGGTTTTAAGGGGGTGCAACAGTTTGAGGTCTGTTTGCCTTTTCCAATGCACCTCACTTTATCTCTTGGGTACAGATTGGGCCGGTCCATCTCCCACACCCTCTTTCTCCGCAGCCCTGCCTTTAAGAGGTGCGCAGCATCACCTCGTTGAAAAATGCAGGACGTCCCTGAAAAAGAGTCTGCTGGAAGGCAACATATGTTGCTCGAAGATTTCAATGTACTTTGTAACATTAATGCTGAATCACAGAAGCGTAAGCTACTTTTACCAAGAGCTCTGACGCACCGACCTCATGACAGACCATGACCATGGCTAATAACCTTCTGGATGGTTCTATTCGTCTTTGGTTCAGAGCACACAGCGTCCATTTCTTCCCGAAAAAAGACCTGAAATAGTGATTCTTCTGACCACAATACATGTTTCCACTGTGTGACGGTCCATCCCAAGAGCCTCCGGGCTCAGTGAAGCTGACAGCACATCTGGACATGGTTACAGGTGATCGGATCAAATCTTGCGGGAGTTTTTCAGACCATGTTGTACGTCTTTACATATTAACATCACATGCACAGGCTGAGAAGTAGATTTGCCTTGATGTTCAGGTCTCAAAGGCAAAATCAACATTTTGCTGTTGAAGATATGATGCTAGTAGTAGATGATTCACTTTCAGTCTATATATATTATATATATTGTCCAGGTTTGACTGACAGACTAACAGTGGTCTCTTTACATATTAACATCACATGCACAGGCTGAGAAGTAGATTTGCCTTGATGTTCAGGTCTCAAAGGCAAAATCAACATTTTGCTGTTGAAGATATGATGCTAGTAGTAGATGATTCACTTTCAGTCTATATATATTATATATATTGTCCAGGTTTGACTGAGTTCTCTTTGAATATTCTTTTAATGCACTTGGAAGCATCATCAAATTCATCCACTTGGGGAAAGGGTCCAAACCAAATGCTGCACATTGCATGCAGTTACTCATTTCCACCAGAGAGGTCTCCAAATCCTGTACATAGCAAAGCTTTGATGATTACTGCCTCTATAACATATTAATGTGCAGTACTGTGTACATGTAAGCCTTCATTTATTTAATGACCCATCAAATGGACATTATGGCCAACTGCAAATATGCAGGGATATTTTTCCACATGTCTAATGTTCAGTCTTAGAAGTTCACTGGACTTTTTACTTCACACAATACAAGTAATCCCCAGCTCAGTGAGGTCTGAGCTCTGGAGTGGTTGGTCCACTGTTCTGAAACCACCATCAGCTTCTTTGTTGGTGCGCCTCTATCTCCTTTTCTTAGTGAGGGCTTTTTTGATCACCACCCATCCTTTCAGACCCATAGTGTTGAGTAATCGTCTCATAGTGGATTGATGGACAGAAACAACTAAGGGAGCTTGAGTTTCACTCTTTCTCTCTCAAAGAAAAATGCTACGGTTTATCTGATCAAGATGGTCTACCAGATTGTGCAGTTGTTGGGAGTCCTCATTATTTTGTAATCATTTTCAGATGTCCAGTTGTTTACTTTGGATTACTCTGGACTCTTATTATGTGAGTGTATTATCTTATGCTGGAATGGCACGTTATAAGAAGCAAGATTGGATTCCCAGTTGGGGCATCCAGAATCCTTTCTGTGTGGAGTTGCGAGTTCCTCCTGTATCTTCTTGGGCTTTTTTCTGGGTGCTTAGGTTTCCACCCACAGTTCCACAACATACTGCCAGGTGAACTGGAGGTGCTAAATTGCCCCCAGGTCTCAAAGTGCGTGCCTGCCCTATCATGGTCTGGTGGCCTGTACAAGGTGTTTCCTGCCTTTTGCCCAGTAAGTGCTGGGATAGGCTCCAGCAGCCTCCTGTAAAGATAATTGACTGGTTATTTTATACTTAGTGTCAGAAAGAGAAAAAAAAGAACAGTGGTCTCTAACTTTTGCACAGTACTATATATTCCTAATGAACATTGGCAGAGCTTCCACCATACTGCCAATCTATTGTCCTTTTGTAAGGGATCATTAGTGTTTGTACTTAAAAAAACAGTGCAGTAATGTAAGCTTATGATCACAGCGCTGTGCTTGAGCGCTGGTGTGAAACGTTGGTTATTTTGAAGTTTATTTGCGAGTTTGCATTCCGCCCACTCGGGTCCCTGGTGTGTATGAGTCTGATGACAGAAAAGTTGGGCATGTGCGTTTGAAGTTTGGCGTCTCTGTGCCTGAAGAGGAGTTTAGCAGCGCTCTCTTTAGATCCTGAAAGAAGCCAAGAACACCGCCGAGCTCCAAATAATTATTCTCACTTTGTCCTTGTTACTGTCAGTGCTGAGTCTTTTCCCTTTCATATCACCGGCTCCAATGCGCCGTCACTGAAGCGCACATAAACACGCCCTACTTTACGCTCAACAAGTCATTACTATTGCATCCCTCACAAATAAAGGACAACTTTATAGCTTAAAAAGTCACATCTGAGTTTTCACAAGCTTTCATAGAACGGCTCAAAGGGTAGAGTCTACGATGAGCCAACTTTGTCCAAAGGAAGGGCCAAAAGGTATTTAGCTGATATCATTTAATGAACATCTGCATTAGGAATGTGGTCAGCTTCACAGATTTTGCAATGATCATTTTGAAATTAGTGGCTGCAAAACATTCCAAAAACGTTGGGACAGGGAATTTTCTACATTTTTAAAAACATCTTTAAAAAAATGTGAAATTAAATAAAATTGGCGCTTATGGTTTGCACACAGTGGAATTTCACCTCCACATTTAACCCATCCATACAGTGAAACACCGACATATACATACAAACAGTATAGATACAGTGGGCAGCCTTAGTCCGGAGGGCAGTTGGAGGTTAGTTGCCTTCCTTGGTCTAAAGCCGGCAACCTTCCGGTCACAAAACTGGATCCCTAACCTTTGGATCCCAACACACACACACTAGTGGGCAGTAAGCACACTTGCCCAGAGTGGTGGGCATCGAACCAGCAACATTCTAGTCATAGGAGCGGATCCTTAATCTGCCCACGACTGCCCACCTTCAGCCCATCACTGAAGACCAGATCCCTAACCTTCAGGCCACATCTTAATCAAGCTATGCAGTAATGTTTGGGTATAAAATTGTTTACCTGTTCAAATAATTGTAATGACTTAATGTATTTAATCAGTATGCAATATCAATAAAACATTCAGGGAATTGCATTTAGAAGGTACATCATCAGCTAAACATTATTAGTAAAAGGTTAATAGTGTTATAGTAAAGACCACTAGGGGCAAGTCAGAGTCAAGACTGAGTCCCGGAGTGATGACAATGACTCCACCCAAGGAAAACGGAGATGAAGAAATAAAATGGTAATTAATTTGTAGATTATTATTATTATTGTTGTTATTATTATTATTATTATTATTATTATTAATAAACTTTCCTTTGTGACTTTTGGAAGTAAATGATGGTGAGAATATTCTCTAAAAGACTATAAACATAATTCTCTTTGAAGGTTTTGTTATTATTCAGTAATGACAGGAAAGTCTCCAGTTTCCAGTTACCTCAGAGAGAGTCACTGCATTTAGCTGGTCTCGAGACCAGTTTCTGACTTAACATTACCCGAGATAAAAGCAAACAGAGCACAACAACAGCACCGAGTCAAAATGATATTTCAGAACAATACAAGTCTGAGTTAAAATTATGTTCTAGAAGGAGACAATATGGCTTCAATATGAAATTTGAGGAAAAGATAAGGCCAAATAAAAATGATGTTTGAAAATGAGAAAAAACGAGTCAAATTCATGTTTGAGAATGAAACAACACTGAGTCAAATTGATGTTTGAGAATGAAACAAGACTGAGTCAAAATATTGTTTGAAAATGAGACAAGGCAGAGTCAAAATAATGTTTGAAAATGAGACAAGACTGAGTCAAAATGATGTATTAGAGAACAAGACAAGACCAAGACAATATAATGTTTAAAAATGAGACAAGAACAAGTAGTCAAAATAAGATTTAAGAAAAAGAAAAGACAAGTCAAAATAAGGTTTGAGAAAGAGAGAAGACGAGTCAGAATAAGGTTTGAGAAAGAGACAAGACAAGTCAAAATAAGGTTTGAGAAAGAGAGAAGACTGAGTCAAAATAAGGTTTGAGAAAGAGAGAAGTCAAAATAAGGTTTGAGAATGAGACAAGACAGAGTCAAAATAAGGTTTGAGAACGAGAGAAGACAGAGTCAAAATAAGGTTTGAGAATGAGAGAATGCCGAGTCAAAACAAGGTTTGAGAAAGAGAGAAGACGAGTCAAAATAAGGTTTTAAATAAGGTTTTGAGAACAATACAACACTGATGCTCAAGAATGATACAAAATGGTATTAAATGTTTAATTTCAACAGTTGTCAGGCGTTGTTCCCTGCGCTTCTGTACCTGCTATATTTAAAATTCATGTTGTATGATTTTCTGTTGGTGGCCTTTATATGTGTATTATGTGTTTTTATAACATGGTTCTTTTAAAAAAAACAGGCTGGGACTCATCTGGGATTTCCCCTCTCAACATAAATGAAACAGAATTACACAAACACATCTAAAAAAATAACCCTAGAGAGCGATTATGGTCATGTTGGTGGCTTGCCCAACAGTCACAGAGCCAGCACAGAGCCGGCACACGAGACCTGCTCAGAGCACACACTTGCCAACATGCATTTGGAAATGGTTGCACACATTTCAAGTGGGCAACACATACATCAATACATGAAAACATCTGTGTGTGTGTTTCGCAAAAGCACTCGGCCTCATTCTGGAGCCAGACAAAGCACTTGACCCCTCTCTGCCTGTAGCACAAAGCTCTGGCCTCAACATCACAACACAATGAACAGCAGCAAGGCCCAGGCACATCCAGCAGTCCACCAGTTTTCTCTTGCTCTCTTTCACTCTTTCTTTCTTTGTAAATATATATATATATATATATATATATATATATATATATATATATATATATATATATATATATATATATATATATATATATATATATATATTGTATCCTCACTGTCCAATGAAAAATAAGTCCAAAACAAGTCCATCTCCAAAACTGCAAGTTTACAGAAGAGACCAAAAACCTACATTTCTTTTAATGGAAGTCAATGGAACCAGATTTTTTTTTTCAAGCTATTTTGGAGCATTTCTATTGGTCCGTTTATCATGAAATGTTCACACAATGTAAACGGCCATTGGCGTGTTCAAATTATGTAGAGAACTTAAAATCAACAAAAATGCCTGTTTTTCATTAGATATTGTAGAAATGTGAATATTGGTTTATATTGGTTTAAACAGTGACCATATATATATATATATATATATATATATATATATATATATATATATATATGGTGTGAATAGATCAGAAACAAGTTTTTAAACACTGTGTTCACTCACTGTCCACTCTATTAGACACGCCTACCTTGCTGGTCCACCGTGTAAATAGACAATAGCTCATATGTCGCTGCACAGTTTGTGTCGGTCATTATCTAGTCCTTCATCAGTGGTCACAGGACGCTGCCCACAGGACACCGTTGGTTGGATGTTGCTGGTTGGTGGACTATTCTCAGTCTAGCAGCGACACTGATGTGTTTAAACACTCCAGCAGCAGCACTGCTGTGTCTGATCCACTTACAACAGCATAACACACACTAACATACCACCACCATGTCAGTGTCACTGCAGTGCTGAGAAAGAGAAGTACCTCCTTAATAGTACCTGCTCTGTGGTGGTCCTGTGGGGGTCCTGATCATTACAGAACAGGATAAATGGTGACAATCTACAGTCTATAAGGTTTTGTTACAACAGTGACGGTATGTGTGTGGACTCCTGTCTAGTCTGTGTAATATGATTCAGTATTTCAACCTTTCAATTTATCTGCCTTAGTAAGCTAATGTAACATAAACTGCCACAAATGGAATCTGTGTGTGTTAATGGCTGCTAATGGATTTCTTGCATCTCTTTCTTCTTCAATGCCGGGAGACTGCTATTCGCGACATTTATTATTGTTATCACTGCTGCATTTCACGACACAATTCTTTTTTTGAATGGCTTTATATATCAAACTTGTAAACATTCGGTATGCTATTAATGAATTCATTTATTTTTATTTATTTCTTTACATATTTGACAACATCTTTTAACATAACTGCCACATGCATTGTGCGATTAATTCATGACGAATGGCCAAATTGAAATGATCCAAAATTGCACAACAAATAAAACTAAGTACATGTTTACCTTTTATAAACTTTGAAGATAAGAGGTTCATGCTGTAACATGCCAAAGTTAGAGACCGCACTTGATTTACTAAAACGTCCAGTCAAAATAGCCATAAAGTATGTTCTTAGTATGTAAAATGTTATACATTTATATAATAACTCAATGATATGGGTCTAAAAAGATCTGTAGCAGTCAAGAACCCATTAATAAGCAAAGCAAAAAGCATTGAAGCTCTCGGGACAATGAACTGTCCAGCTCAGGGTCCAGATCTCAGCCTCGTTGATTATGTGGGATTATTTGGATCATGAGTGGCAGAATATGCAACCAACTTTGAAGACTAAACATTGGAGCAGGTTTAAAAAAACTGAAAGCAGGTGTAATAAAGTCTAGATGCCGGAAATATGGAAAAAGGACCAAACTGATTTAATCTTATTAACACTGCATGCTAGAGACTTTTATTTATTTTGCCTGGACGGGTAGAGTTATCCTATCAGCAAGCCAGGAACATAGCCAGAGTCAGTGAACGACTACCAGTCACACTGAAAACAACAATAACTCTGGAGAAATAACCACAGAAGGCATTTGTTATTGGATTTGTAATTATGGGTTTACTGGACAAAGTGTCCAGTTCAAGGCTTGACCACAAAGCTTCTGAAAGGGACACGATTGCACCAAAGCCCTACCCTGAGAAGACACAGCGCACAGTGTACGACGTCCTTTGATGTCACATACATCAACTCCGTTGACGCTGAGAAGGGTTAATATGAGAGCACAGTGCGGGACGTGGCTTTAATGCTGAAGTCATCTGCATATTTATCGACATGCCCACATGCGGAGAAGTGACCTTACTTCATGTGTTCAGTTTTGGTCCCCTCAGCAACTTTTACTGCCCTATGTTAATAAGAGGTCAACCTCATTGACACATGCTGCAACAGGACCGTGTCACTTCGTTGAGTCAACCATATAATTGCTTATAGGATGAAAGAGCTTTCCAGCCCATGTACTGTCCATTGCATCGTTGTAGTTCTACACCTACAGATTGTGGTACATCCTCTTCTCTATATACGTTGCTAGCCCCCTTTTCACCCTGTTCTGACGTGTTGATGCATTGGTGGTGGTATCTTAGTGTGCTTCGTGCTTATACGACTGCATCAGAGACTAATAGATCCCCAAGCTATGAGATGAGATGGTGTGCGGGTCACCATGGGCGGCATCAGAAAGCTCAATGGCCGTTTAAGGTGCTTTCACTACATTAGTTGTACAATAGTCCATTTAAAGAAGACCACCCTGGATGTAATGCATCTAGCCCTAACAGCAGCAGCAGCAGTACAAGCAATGTTCCCATAAATGGTGTACTATGCTCCGCTGCATTGCATGTTGCCAGTATACAATGCGCTGTGTCTCTTTTTCCCCCTCCTGTTGGTAAAATGCACTTCAGGCCTCCGTCCAAAGGTGGCTTTTTCTTCCGCTACTGCCACTGCAGAATTGCTTTTTATGTGAGAAGCCTGCAGCTCCAACAGTGCACTCTAGGATGCTATGTCACAGCTGTCAAAAACAAAGCCGTCTGAACGAAAGTGAGGAGAAGACTGCGGCAGAGCCTGCTAGAGAGAGTGAGAGCGTGAGAGAAGAATGGAGGAGCGAGGAGAGGAAGGAAGAAGAAGAAGGGTTTTGTTTAAGGAAGGGTGACAAAGAGAAAGAGAGACGAACGCCCTGGCTTTTAGAAGAAAGGGAGAAAAAGGCTCCAGGTTTATGATGCAGCCGAGCTCCCTAATTAAAGCCTCCAGATGTTACGATGTATTGTAAATATTAAAATACGTCCCCCCCAGGGCTGGTGAGAAGAACATACGTTACACCGTTTCAAAGCGTCCTACGGGGGCCATTCCATATCTTAGCTATTGACACTATCTCAAGCTTGGCTCACTCATATTCATTCATTGGAAAGAGCTGATAACTCATAGCTGTACACAGTTGAGACACATTATCTTTCCTATTTTCAATGGCGGGGAATGTTCTCTGGGCATACATGCTGATTGTCTTCCTTGGGGCGGATGGGACCTTCCAGCATGACAATGTGACACAGCTAGAAATGCTCCACATTGGTTGAAAGAGCTGACCAAGACTTCCAAGTATCACCCTGGACCCCTAACAGCCCAGACTTGAATCCAATTAAGCATCTGTGGGACCACCTGGGTGGTGGTGTGGGCTCTATGGATCCTCCTCCACGCTCTCTCCAGCAGCTGTGGGATGCACGGCAGTCAGCATGGCTCCAGATACCTGTAACAACCTGCCAGGACCTTGTTTACTCTCCCAGTCCATCTAGCCGCAGTCTGTGCTGCACACAGTGGTTACTCTGGATATTAGCTGGTGCTCAAAATCATGTGACTCGACTGTGTATGTCTTCTTGACCTGGCTGGGGAAGCATACACTGTCTCAAGCTCGTCTCACTCAAATGTATTCATTCAGAATTGCAGTTGAATTGGAATTTCAAGGATAAGCTGCATTAACTAGCTAGCAAGGTAGTAAAGAAATGGGGTGACCAACTGCTTTTTGACATAGCTGGAACCGGCTTGACCTCGGCTTGCTCATATTCATTCAGTGTGAGGAAAAAATAGATCAAAGTATCAGGAAAAAAACTTAATAGGCTAGCTAGCTAGTTAAGAAAAGAGATTGGCAAATGCAGGATACTATGAAATAATATCAAATTTAGGTCTTTGACATTGGGGACGCATATTTCAATGTTAAAAAATATATATATCTGAAAAAAGTCCAAGAAAACTTATTCAGCAATGAAAGAAGAAGCACAAGTATGGGCATGAGGGCAAGGACAAAAGGGAGAGTAAGATAAGAGGTCTGAGAAGTTTTCCCAGGAAATTGGTGGGGCTATGCAGGCTCAGTCTAATGGAGAGAAAGGTTCCTCACCTCAAACTGCTGCCGATATGGGCAAGTAAAAAAATAACAAAGTCGGAAATGAAAAGCCTGACTGCAAAGAACAGAGCAGGACTATTATTCAGTAGTACTGCATTTATGAATACTGCTATCACACCAATACTGTGCAACAGCATTAGCAAAAAAATAAATAATAATAATAATAATAAAGGGTTTTATTTATTCTATGTCTAGCCATGCTTGGCTGTATTGGGTTAACTCTTAGTTTTTATGTTTATATATATATATATATATATATATATATGTTTCTTTAATATATGACACTAAACATGGTAACATTAACTGGTCAACTGCTTTGCACCAGGGTCTCCACAGAAAAAATAACCCAAAAAACTCCATTGTATTTTTGATTGAATGTTACATATGAAGAGATTGAGTTGCTACTTAGATTCCTTTTTTATAAAATAGCAGTGATAAGAGAAGGCCTCTTTACTTTGAAAAAATCAAACTGGTTCTTGCACTATGAGATGTTCATAAACTTAAACAAACAAACAGCATCTTATAAGTTAATGGAACTTTCTTTGCAAATACAAATAAAGTCTTTTATCAAGACAGAGGCAAGAAGTTGACCACTGTTTCAACATAAGTACTACTATCTTGTTTCTATGTGATGTGCTTTACTAAATCAGAAGTCAACAATGTCCAGGACCCATTTGGTTACCTTGTACATGTATTTAGATATCTAACACAAAGTTAAACAGCTTACTGTAGTACAAACTTAGCCAGTTATTAATCATTATTTCTTCTTCAGGCCTTATTAAAAATAGTAAACACATGAATCGTCAAGAACATAATAATTACAGAGGATACCTGACCAGTGGTTGCCAAACCTGATCTTGGAGGACCATCAGCCCTGCACATTTTAGTGTTTGCCCTACTACCAACACACCTGATCCAATGAATCCATCAGTGAACAAGCCCTTCCTGAGTTGCAGTGGGTGTGTTTGGCAGGAAAACCCAAAGGGGGTGTAGGGCAGGAGGTAGGATTGGGGTTGGGATCTACTAGACTAGACGTTGCAATGGATTTCCGGAAACTAGAAAGCAACAACCACTTTTCTTATAGATTGTGGAGTTTTTTTTAGAGCACAGGGACCGACTTCTGCAGAACATGTTACTATGCAGGCTGAGTAAGCAGACCCTGCTGACTTTCCATGGGTTGAAGGGTTGTGGAATGGGCATGAATGACTTCACTTCAGAAACGCCAACAAAAAACAATTACCCACATTTCAAAATATGAGCAACCACTCTTAAGAGAGGCAGAGAACAATCTCTTTTTTTAGCTCAACAGGTTTTACTGGAAGACGCCAGCTTATCCCTCTCTTCATTTCCTCTTCGAGTCCGATTGCTGCTCTCCTCTCAGCGGTTCCTGTCTCCCTGCCGTACAATTGATCAGCATCTTGCTATTGACCTGCACGTACCCACACCTCCATAAACAGTGCGGGCTGTCAATATGTCAGTGCACTGTGTGTGTGTGTGTGTGTGTGTGTGTGCAGGTGCATGTATGTTTGTTTATCTGTTCCTTTAGGGATGTGGGCACGCAATGCTTGAGGTGTTTTTGCCTTCACTATTTATTTTGCTCAACGTGAACTTTATTTTCGCATAAAGCACACAATGTGTAGTTTACTTGTTTCCATGGGGAAGAGGTATTGACAAGTGTTTGTGTGCTGCCGGTGTGTGCACGTTTAGCTACACGATTGACGTGTTACCCTCTCTTGGACTGTCCTTGGGTCTGTGCACTTTATCAGGTGTAAAAACAAATCTACTGATAAAACCACTAGTTGGAGCTGTGGGCAGCAGAGCCTATGCTTAACAAGAAGTCTTACACAAGCCCAGAGTGCTTTACACATGTGGAAGTACTGTCTGAGATGAAACCAATTCCTATACAAGCTGTTTACATACAATCTCATAGGCTTGAAAACCTCCCACTTTGAAAGGGAAGGGCTGTTTCACTGAAAGGATTGGATACTACATCACTTGCTAATGGTTTAATTCTTGTAGTATTTTCAGAAACAGAATGCCAGAAATTTTTTCAGGAACTATTGCTTACACTGAAAGGCATGTGCACAGATCTCAATCACTTCACACTAGCTTAGTGTCTAGCTAAGTGAAGAGCCATCCAATGTTTATTACATTTATGGTATTATATCCAGAGCGACTGTCTACATGTACACAGGAAGGCGAATAGGATGGTTAGAGTCCTGCCCAAGGTCTCTTATTGGTATAATGTAGGGAGGTTGCCTGGGTGGGGAATTGAACCCCAGTCTAAAGCATCAAGAGCAGTAGGGCAACCAACTACACTGCACCAACCACTCTCATTAGACTACAGTGTATACAGATAGAAGTTCATTGTTTCTCTGCATATTTGTCATTAGTTGTCTTCAGTCACTTGGTAGGCTATCACAGGCGTGCACTATGAGATGTTCATAAACTTAAACAGAATCTTATAAGTTAATGGAACTTTCATTGCAAATACAAACAAGTCTTCTATCAAGACAAGAAGTCAACCACTGTTTCAACATAAGTACCACTATCTTGTTTCTGATGTGCTTTAGTAAATCAGAAGTCAAAAATATCCAGTGCCCCTTCGGTTACCTTGTTCATGTATTTAGATATCTTACACAAAGTGAAAGTTTACTGTAGTACAAACTTAGCCAGTTATTAATCATTACTTCTTCTTCAGGCTTTACTGAAATTAGCAAACACATCAATCATCAGCAGTGCAACCTACTGCACCAACCACTCTAATTATACTACAGTGTATACAGATGGAAGTTCATTGTTTCTCTGCACATTTTTATTTGTCATTATTTGTCTTTAGTCACTTGGTAGGCTATCCCAGGAGTAGACACTCCATCCAGCCAATCCAGTCAAAGCAGCAATAGTGCTTGGACCCACCTAATGGCACATTTCATAATATGGCTACTACACTCACAACTCCTTTTTAACCTTTGACTAACTTTCTTCAAAACTACAAATGCTTTTCAAGAACATGTGATCCGACTCTACATAGCAACATGTGGGCAACCCTTTGGGCCCTTCTAAGGCCGTGAGAGGGGGTCTAATGCTTTGCTTTCCAATGCATGGGACATTCACATTATAATAAAATGCCTAGACAAAGACTGTGAATATAAGTTGTAGCCTGATCAATGCATTTCAGTCAGATGCTCGCAATGGAAAACAGTGGCAGCCCTATGCCAGGTGTCTTTACTGAACTGCCACAAGGTATTATACACCCACCAGCCACTCCATTAGGCCCACCCTCTTGTATTTACCCTCACTGTCACATTTTATCAGCTCCACTTACCATATAGGAGCACTTTGTAGTTCTACAATTACAGACTTTAGCCAATCTCTGAGTACTTTGTTAGCCCCTTTCACCCTGTTCTTTAATAGTCTGAACTGCCACAGGACCACCACAGAGCAGCAGCTCCAGTAGCACTGCTGTGTCTGATCCACTCACACCAGCACATCAAACACTAACACATCACTACCATGTCAGTGGCACTACAGTGCTGGGAATGATCCACAACCCAAATAATGCCTGTCCTTACCTTAAACAAGAGTCAAATGACCTATTATCAAGCTTCCTCATTGGTCCATTAACCTTCAAATTCACATACAATGATGCTGTTGTTGTTTGTAGCAAAACAAATAGGCAAAAATATAGATACATGTTTTTTTTTCTTTGGACAGCAATAATGTACATGTAGATTTTATACAAATTTGTATAATAACAATGTTTTTTGAGCGCTAACATGTATAATCACAGCCTGAAGGTTAGAAACCATGTATATTAAAACTGAATCAGAGGGGAACAAGGAATCAGTGTACAATGAGCCAGTGCATGGGATTAAATGGAGTACAGTTAAAAACTTGTTTGCAACTTTTCCTTATTTGTCTTATTTGAATCCACACTGTGTTCTAAATTTTAGTGTAGAGACAAAGATTGTACAGAATGTGTAGAACACTCTACAACATGGAAAAATCTCCTTTTCTAAGTTATAAATGACTCGAGTACATTTAAAATAATCTCAGAGTATAGTGTTTAAACATTGTGTTCTGATTGCTTTCATTTGTAAAAACTGCAAAAAAAAATCCAGATGCACCAAATATAAAACAAAACAAACAAATATGTGCAAAGTTGTTATTAATTATTATTATTATTATTATTATTATTTATCATTTCATGGGTCAGGCTTTGAAGGGTTAACGAAGTACTGTGCAGTCAAAGCAGGAATTAGATCCATCCATTATCTTTTGCTTTATCCCTCTAGTCAGGGTCACCAGGGGGCTGCAGCCATTCCCATCATTATCGGGCGAAGGCGGGGTACACTATGGACAGGGTGCCAGTCCATTGCATGGCCAGGTATTAGATGATAAATGCAAAAAATACTGGGTTGTTTCCACAAGAGACAAAAAAATTAAAACATTTTAAATGTAAAAAATGTAAAGAAAATTTAGAGACAAAGATTGTAGTAGATACAGAAAGTGTAGGACACTGTTGTGAAATAATTTAAAATAATCTCAGAGTACGAAGGGTTAAAACATTGTGTTCTGAATTCTTTCATTTGTAAAAACTGCAAAAGAATTCCAGATGCAACAGACATGAAAACTCATATATGCAAAGTGTTATGTCATTTTATTATTATTATTATTATTATTATTATTATTATTATTATTAAGAATAATAATAATACTATTTGATATTGTTATTATTTATCGGGCAATTGTTTCATGGTTCAGGCTTTGAGGGGTTAACCAAATACTGAGCAGTCAAAGCAGGTATTAGATCCATCCGTCCATCTATTATCTTTCCCTTTATCCCACTAGCTAGGGTTAAGGGGCTGGAGCCAATCCCAGCGTAATCAGGAGAAGGCAGGGTATACCATGGACAGCCCACCAGCTCATCACACGACCATGTATTAGATGAGAGCTGTAAATAATACTGGGTTGTTTTCTGCGCAGTACTGTATAGTGTCTATACACTACATACGCTCTCCTTCATTATCTCGCTCTCCTCGCTCTCCTGTCATCCCCTTCTTCTCCCTGCACCCTTGAGTGATTGGTGTTTCGCTATTGATCGGCGCGTGCGCTCACACGTGTTGAGTTCCAGTATTGCAAGTATGTGGGTCTTGATTGTTTATCTGATTGTTTCCATAGAGACGCAGCTTGGAGGGCTCCTTGCTGTGTGCTTGTGTACCTCGTGGCAGGGGATTAGCAACACTCTCTTCTCTTGAAATGTGTGTGTGTGTCCAAACCTCCCTATTAACACCCTGTGAGGCCCATTAGCTCTCTGTCTGACCTTTTCTCAGTAATTACCCAGCAGTCCTTCGGCATGGCCTGGGAACTGCACCGCCGGGACCAGTTGCGTGCGTGTGAGTGCGGGAGTGAGTGACAGTGATATAAAATCTAAGGTACAATTGATTCCAACGGCTGGAGTGAGAATAATAAAGATAACGTATTGTGTTTACTTAGTGTCGTACATGGCTTCCCAACCACTTCTGCTGATTGCTTCATCTGTGAGAGGTGTGCTTGCAAACATCATGGGGGTAAACTGAACAGTGTGTAATTGCAAACACCGTGTGGGGAAATGTGAGCAAATGAATTGATTATGGATGTAATATATTGCTGTGCTCGGCTAAATACCCTCACCTTTTAGCACTGTTCCACCAGGTTAACCCTTCAAAGCACTAGTCAGGGCCTTAAGGGACACCCTGCGGAGCTCTGCTGGTGACATCGCATCTGAATGAAAATGACTGTGGCCAAGACAATTTTAATGCATGGGGACAGGATAAGCTCACTCTCATTTCTCATGCCTTACTAACTTGTGGCCACGACTTAAGATGCCAAAACCATGTCCAATGGCAGGAAAGATCAGCCTCTCTCAGTTTTATTGGACCTATACAGCCATGCATGCCATTGACCAACCAGAGCTAGACGACACTGCCCTACCCAAGAGCCAACCTTACTTCTCTCAGTCTACACAGTCTAAACGATCATCTATATGTCAGAGATATGTTGAATATTTGCAGTTCAGTTGACAGCAATAAGGTCTGCAGACACTAATGGTTTCTCAGGTACATCTGCACTGCATGTTTCTAGTCTCTGGGTGAGGCTGCTGCATTATGGCTGTACTGCTTGAGTCGGTGTGCAGGCTTGGTGGGCAGAGCTTCTGGAGAATTTGTGGGAGACCAGTCTTCAGGGACCTGGATCTGCTATTGTTACATTCTCCAGGGCAGCAGCTATTTTCCTCATCATCTGCTTTATGCAGTCCATGTTAGGCTGTGCTATAAAGTTCCTATCAGTTAATATTTCCATAGGGGTCCATGCAGTACTGATATCGCAGAAGGTTGAAATATGCAAATGAGCTCTTTGACCAATCACATCGTGTCATGAGCACCAGAATCATATGACAAATCTATGCGCCACCCACAAATATCTTCCTTTCGTTCAGGAATTGTCAGGTTGGACAAGCTTTAAAGGACATGGTCATTAAAATGTGACATTAGTTCCCATATTAGTGTTCCAGTTGGTGTTGGACTAGTCAATTCATAATTCATAATTCATATTGCCATGTTTGGGGTGTAAATGTCGCTTTGTAGTTTTAAACTGTTTAACATGAAGTTAACATTACTAGCAAACACTAGATGTCAATAGTCACACAAATCTTTTCCACTTATTCCCTAAAACTTCTCTCAACCTGTTTAACATTAAGCTCACACAGTTTAGGGGAATATATGACTTACTGTGAACTATATATATATATATATATATATATATATATATATATATATATATATATATATATATATATATATATATATATATTATATTTATTATTTATTTAACTAAGAAAACTGAATTGTGTAGCCAAACTGTAGACAGCCACTGCTAAATTCAGGCTCTCATTTGGTTCAAGTGTATTGTTTCTTAATATTATATCATTGCTGTCTCCTCTATGAAGAGCTGCATGGGATTTGAGGGCACTGAGAAAGCTTTTTGGGGCTGTTGGGTGACTATTGACTTCCATTGTTTGTTTGCAATGTTAGAGTTGTCGCTCCCATTTAAAACTAAAGCAAGCAAGATTGGCACACCAAATTACATCTTGGGAAAGTGGGAAAGTTGTGTAAATTGTTCGCCAACTTTACTTTCCTCCATACTCAATGTGTTTGTGTAATGCAACAGATATATGCAGCATACATTATTAATTTACCAATACACTGACATATAGTTCCAACTATATCATTTGTCCATATCATAAATTCAGATGCCCATAACAAATCTGACTCCTCTTTATGTTCAAGCGTATCTTGGTAGCATATCATCACTGAAGAGCTGGGTGTGGTTTGAAGGCATTGAGAAAGTTTTTGGGGCTGTAGTTCTGGAAAAAGGATTTGGGAAACTATTGACTTCCATTGTTTGTTTGCAATGTTAGTCTTGTAGCTCCTTGTAGCTCCAGTTCAAAACTAAACAAGCAAAATCTGCACACCAAGCATGTCTGGGCTGATTGACTACATCTTGGGTAAGAGGGAAAGTTGTGTCAATTTTTCCCCAAGCATTCCTTTACTCAATACATAAAGTGTTTGTGCAATGCAACAGTATATGCAGCATACATTATTGATTTACCAATGCACTGATGTATATTGCCAACTATGGCGGAATCTCTAAATGCAGCGTTGAAATCGAAATCCTGACCATTTGTCCTTATCATGTATTCAGACTCCAGTATAGAATCTGACTCCTCTTCATGTTTAAGTGTCTTTCTAATACAGAGCCTGATGTAGTTTGAGGGCATTGAGAAAGTTGTTGTGGCTCTTGAAAAAAGTTTTGGGTGACTATTGACTTCCATTGTTTGTTTGCAATGTTTTGTAGCTCCTGTTTAAAACTAAAGCAGCAAAATCTGCACACCAAGCATGATTGACTACATTTTGGAAAAGTGAGAAAGTCATGTAAATGATTCCCCAAGCATTCTTCTACTTAAGATGTAAGGTGTTTGTGCAATGCAACAGGTATATGCAGCATGCATTATTGATTTACCAATGCACTGGCGTATATTGCCAGCTAAGGTGGAACATCTATATACATTGATTTAACTAAAATATGTTTTTTCCATATCGTGCACATGCAGATTACATACTACATACATCCTAAAGGCAATGTCCACGAAGCCTGCAACTTCCTTACCTGGCATGGAGTCCATATACCAGGATTTCACCATGTCAACAAGAAATACAAGAAAAAGCTTATAGAGCTTTTTGCACCTGGACCTACTGCCCTTTTCTCCACACTTACAGCTAATTGAGCTGCAGCAGTTATGAACCCACAAAGTGCACCTTTAAGTGATTACAGCCTAGACGTCACACTGAAGTCATCTTAGAATTACAGTCTTCAAACTCGTGAGAAAAACTTTCCAGTGTCAAGTCCCTGACAGATTACACTAGTCTGAAGCCTTAATTTCACTAATTCCAAGATGACTTGATTGAAGCAGAAGGCAATAATTTAGCCAGAACCTATCACTTCTTCACGCGCCACTTCAAGATGGTGACCAAAATGGTGTTTTGGAGGAGGGCTTTCGGAGCTAAGTATAATTACAGTGTAGGTGTTTTTTTCTCTTTTCCTCCATGGCAATAACACACACTTGTTCCCGCACAGGTATTCTCTCCGATGCAAACGCAAACCTGCTCGGATGAACTATTGATTGGCTGCGTAATTTATTCACCACTAATAATGCTGTTTATTTGGGAAGCAGATTAAGGGCGCAGTCCTTGGCCGCTGTTGTTAATAAGAGGCTAAGGTGTTTGTGTTTGTGTTTTGTTTCGCAGCCTGTGAGCTCTTTATCACAGTTTTAGGTCTATATTAATTGAATGCGGTAGGAGTGCGGGCGCTCTGGAGGTGGCCACATCGACAATGTAGTTATATCTGCTGGTGGAGTGTGGTAGTCATTATGAGGGGCTATTGACTGGGGTGCCTTAGTTATTGGGGGCGGGTGGGATCGATGAGGTGCTTTTGGAGCTTCTCCTGCTCTCCTACTGCATCTTAATATAATAAACAGCGATAACTCAGTCCTACGGCCAACGAGCACACGAATACAGCTTTCTACCCACCACAGAGCTGCTTATGATCGAGAAAGCAGATGAATACAGACTTACGCGGTTAACACGTCTTTCTCTACAGGGAACCTCAACATGGTGTCTTTATGGGCCCAATTTCTATTATGTTTTTTTGTCTCACCTCAATAAAACATGGGGTTTTCAAACATTTGGTGAGGTACCCACAGGGATGTGAGGGATTTAGGGTTTACTGGGGGGTTTACTTTTTTGGAAGTTGTATATTATATATAATGTATAAAATGTACACCATATGGCTATTTAATATCCAGAAAATGGATAAATGCATGCATGCTAACTAAATTCTAGCTTCCTTCACCAACAGTCTTGATTTAGCTCAATGATGTACTGAGTAGTCAAAGCAGGTAAATATATATGGAATTTTCATGCAATTCACAAACAATATTGTCCATTTCACAATTAATGTAAGTGTATCAGATGATTTTTAAAGAATAAAAATGTTTGTATTGAAGTCTATTTTTAGAGGCTTATTTTGCATATAGTCCTATTATCAGCAATTCTCAATCTCCTGTCTAAATCTCCTGGTACGGCCGCCAATCCAAGCTAAGGATGTTATTGGGCTAATTGGTTGTTAGGACACTTGCTCAATTGTGATGCACAGCTGAAAAACATTCTACTAATAAGTGAGTATAAAAGGGAGAACAACATTCTAGGTTAGTTTAGTATCTGAAGCATCAGCAGTTGATGGCTTGCTGACAGACTCAAAATGACCAGAAAGAAACAACTTTCTTTAGAGACCCGTCAGTCCATTGTTGTGTTAAGGATGGAAGATACTCCATTGAAAACAAGAACATTTCACTGTGATCCCAAACTTTTGAGCGGTAGTGTATATATATACACCACCTACTATCCCAGAAAATGAATAAATGCATGCAACCAACTACATTCTAGCTTTCTTCACCAGCAGTCTTGATTTACCTCAATGAAGTACTAAGTAGTCAAAGCAGGTATTAGATGAGAACAGTAAATAATACTGGGTTACAACAAGGAAAAGCTTGGAAAGGGTTAAATGAACAAACAGACTTCTTGTCGCTGTCTGAAGTAAATCCAGTTTCTTCATTTTTGTCATTTATGTTTTTTTCTACATCATCTGAATACAACAGCTGCTCTTTACATTGTGTGGACCAATAGAAATGCTCCAAAATAGCTAGGAAAAAAGTCTGGTTCCATTGACTTACATTACAAGCGAAGAAGGTTTTAAGCCTGGACAATAAATTTGCTATTTTGGAGATTTTTCTTTGGACGGTGATGATATGTAAAACTACTACATACAGTATTAATAAATAAAAATAAAAATATGTGTTTTGTTGCTCATACAAAAGATTCCGGACAGTAAACTTATAAAATTTAAAATAATGCCAAGTGCCAAAAACTTTTGCACTAGTACTGTATATATGTATATATATACTGTGTGGGTGTGTCAGATCACATAATGATTGACACTGGTGTCTCCCTGGCAGCACAAACAGTCCTGCGCCAGAGGCAGTGGTGAGCGACTCCACCAGCAAGGATGGCACACTCACACTCAGCAAGGAGGATAGAAGGATTGTTTTGGCTCAGCCAAGATGCTCCCACTCAGAAAAGTAGACCCCTTTCCCAGTAACTGAAGAGTGAGTACAACAGACAAAGCAGAGAACAAGCTGCCTGATGTTTATTTTATAGCTGTAATTACACTTTTTAACTATTGTTTGTTAGCCTTTCATTATATGATGGGGGGATCATGAACACTCTGCATTAACATTACCCCTGTAATCTGTCATCTCAAGCTAACTTGTAAACTGCTGAACTGTGGTTACTCAAGCTCCGGTTATGACTTGGCATGGCCATATTGATACACACTGCGGAGACATAGTTATGTGAAAACTTTAGATGACATATGGTTCCATGATTTGGTTGACCAGAATTATCTTTACTGACATTTACCATCCGGCTCAGAGACGCCAGGCAAGACAAGCATATGGCCAACCTAATGAGGGCTGAGGTCTCTGTGCCACCCCAACGACATCCACCTTGACAAACACAAAGTTTGATTCTTATTTGAACTCATTTCATCTTCAATGCTATCAGAATGGAACTGCTGCACCATTTAAGGTAGAACAGGAAATTCAGATTGAGCCAGGTTCGTTCTGTGCTGCATCTGGCAACCCAACTGTACCAGACAATTCCGCAGAGCCATTTGGATTAGACATCTCAGAACGTCAAATACATTGGACCATCTGTAGGGCCAGTTGTTTCCAGTCTCCGGCCATGCGTGCCCACTGATACAAAATTTCCACCGCAGTACACAAGCTGTGTGTCCAAGCTGTGAGTATCGGGTAGTGGGCGAAACATTTGGCATGAACGTGATGACCGTTGTGTATACGCTGTATGCCAAACAGTAGAATCAGGTGGAAAGTGACTTATGGCTGGATATATCATCGTTTATTCAAAAACCCTTTTTCTATCATGCTGTTTTTGCATTTCGGCTGGAGCAATATTCTGTTCCACCTTGGGCAAAAATCGTTTTTGTCTGGTACAGCTGGGTTCCCAGATGCAGCACAGAACGACCCTGGCTCAATCTGAATTTCCTGTTCTACCTTAAATGGTGCAGCAGTTTCATTCTGATAGCATTGAAGATGAAATGAGTTCAAATAAGAATCAAACTTTGGGTTTGTCAAGGTGGATGTCGTTGGGGTGGCACAGAGACCTCAGCCCTCATTAGACTGGCTACTTGCTTGTCCTGCCTGTCTTTACTGACATTACCTGAGCTGGATGGTAAATGTCAGTAAAGATAATTCTGGTCAACCAAGTTAAACCACTTGTTCTTGATTGTTACAATTGTTGCTCCAAATCATGGTACCATATGTCATCTAACTATTTCACATAACTATTTCTACATTTCTGGCTTTTTACATTAGTTTTTTTTCTGAGTAGTTTAGAAAGTCATAAAACATTGGTGGATTATAACCCTTTGTGACATCCACAGCTTGTAAGTGTATCTAGGGTGTCTTGATTATCAGAAGGAATGGAAATGTGTGTTAGGGGCGATATGGGAACAAATCTTATCACAATATTTTTTTTCATATTAGCTAATCGATATACATCACGATATAAATCAAATCGCTTTTGCCTTTTTACTTTAAGTGAAAAGTGTAGATATCAAAATTTTTAAGTTTTGTTGAATTTTCTATCAGAAGATAGACAAAGGTACTGTAGAACATTACACAATTGTATTTAAAAAAAAATAACACACACACATATAAACACAGAAACACAACAGTGTGGTGCTCTGTCAGCTCTGCACAGTGGAGATGATCACAACAGTACAACTGCTAAACACGAGCACTTGAAGCTCAAACATCCCGTAGAGCTTCATCAACACAGCAGCAGGACAGCACCTGTTTACCTGTTTATCTTATCTTAGCAGCTTATTTTATTATTTTGTTCTCTCTGCTCGACTGTGATGCCTGCGGTAACCAAATTACTAGCTGCCGCTACGCCTACACTCTGTGCTGTGTGCTTCAACCAAACAAGAAACGGCTGGAACTCTAGTTCAGCCACCTGATTGGTTTGGGGCTGCACTCTGCTCGTTCTCATTGGCTGTTTGTGTTGTCTCTCAACACATGGACGAAACTTAATTCTATCGACTTTCTATCCACTACGTTCTATATTTGTATTGAGGAAAAGTTATTTTGCAATAATTATCGTTATCGTTTTATCGCCCAGCCCTACTGTTTTTTATAAGCATAGCTATGAAAGAAGGAAGCAGCATGAGCACAAGAGTACACACACACACACACACACACACATATACTTAATTAAATATAAAAAAGTAAAAAAGCCAAGATTTGCATGTAATAAATCTGATATGCATGCAAGTGGCTAACCGGCTGAGCAGCGCTAACTAATTAAGTGACTATAATGACATTTAAAGGCGCAGCCGAGCGCACAGATGTGAGAGACCGAGGGGTAGAACAGTAAATAAAGAGACTAAGAGAAGCCTAAGAATAGCTGCTGAACTCTCTAAACATTGTCCTTAGCCTCTCCACCGAGTTTGTAGATGCACTAGCTCCTAAGCCTGTTTATTACTGTCGCTACACTAGACACTAGTTTGTATGCAAAAGTTTGGACACCCCTGGTCCAATTACATGCTCTTTTGATTTTGAGAGTGTAATAAGTGAAAAAAAAATTCTGGAAGAAACCAAGTTCTAGTTCATGTTTCCATGGTTATAATGTTTGTGCAGACTATATAATTCATTGCATATTAATTCAGCAAATAGACAGTAACTGTGCACTAAAGTGTGCAGAAGAGTGCTCCTAGAGGACACTTGTTTTGTAAAATGACCTGTGATTATGTAATTTACGGAGATGTTCGGGTTTGTGCGGTTTCAAAATTGCTAAAAGTTTAAAAAAAGTCATAACGCATTCAATATTTTACACATAACAGGAAATGTGTTGTGCAGCCTTATTGGCCAGCATTAAAATGCCTGACATTAAGAAGCCCACCAAAGTTTCCAGCTAGTAGAGCTGCCCAATATATTGTGTGTTAAATGTTTCGCCGATATTGGTCTTTGCAATATTGACAGGCTGTAATATACAAGTAAGCCCTGTCACCAGTTGGAGGGCTTGTGCTGTATGCTATGAGTGCGCTGACCAATTACAGCCCCAGATGTGATTAAATCAAATATTGATGTAAAGTCAATTATTTTGGTCAAAGTAATGCAGGCATCTCATTAGGCATGTCACATTATTGATCCACCAAAGCAGATCAATGGCAGTGTGAGCTGTAATTGTTGTAGTCAAGACTACTAGAGGAAACATCCAAGTCAAAAACCAAGACTTGTAGTAGCCGAGTCAGATTAAAGACCAATATGAGGCCTATATATATATATGTATCCTTATATTGCACTGTAGAATGAAAACAATGGTGAAGTTTTTGTATTGTCTGTTCCTTCTTCTCAAAAACATCAACATGCATCCATTTTTATTATTGATTGATAACATAGTTATAATAGCATTCCCATTTGAGTTCTAGAACCAATGAACATCAACAAACAACTAGTACCCAGTTAAGCCATCATGGATAGCATCAATTAGTTATTTAACCATCAATGAAAAGATTTTATTCATTCATGCTGAAGGTTTTATTGACGTTATTAATTGATGTTCAGTTTCCAACTACCTCATACAGAAGCATTGCATTCATCTAGTCTAGAGAACAACTACTGAGTCCACCTTACACTGAGCCTTAAAAAAATCTGGTCAAGACTGGGAGCGAACATTAATAGTTTTGTTCTATGTGCAGTGCCATGCATTAACAGTGTCTGCCTCAGTTTTCATATCTTTTGCACTCTATTGGTCTCAGTCATGTGCAGTGCAGTACATCATGTTATACGCCTCGATCTTGTTTCAGTCTCAATGTCATTTGTTCTTGGTTGTGTCTGGGTCTCGAGGTAAGATCTTGTCCAAATGAGGTTAAAACCAAGACTAGATTAACAGCATGCATTTATGTTTTTTTATATGTTTCTTTAAAGTGTACATGAAGCTTGACTGTCTAATAAGTTCCACAGTTTAGAAGCGTAAGAACTGAAAGAGTTTGAATGTTTACTGTATTGTACTAAAGGTGTATGTGGAAAGCCAGTCTTTGCGGATCTCTCTTCTTTTGTTTTAGTTAGGATTGGTATTAGGGGATGTATTGTTTTCTTAGGAAGCCCAGTAAGAAGAGCATTAGCGTGATCAACTTTGCTTGTACCAAACACAGGAACTAGGTTCTCTGTGTCACTCTAAGGCCGAATTGCAGTCAACCGAGCAGAAGAACTACTGAAAAACTAGTTTACTAAATTTCTGACTAGAAAAGACCAACATCATTCATGAAACTTATAAAAATGAGTAGACTGGGGCTTTAACAGTGTCAATGTATCTTGCTAGTCCACCTTTACCTATAAAAACATTGGTGACATAACAGAATTTAGAATTGTGGGACTTTTGGGAGCTCTTGAAATCATCCCAGTAAGTGCTGGCCCAGGGAAATGAATGGGTGCAATGCTGTATATCATGCTGTACATCTCAGTCTTGTCTGGGTCTCAACATGTTGAAACTAAGATGAGATACTTTATTGATTTCAGAGGGAATTTCAAGATCTCCACATTTGACCCCTCGGTGCAGTAAAACACTTACATATACACACACACTTGTGAACAGACACACTAGGGCGCAGTGAACACACTTCCCCGGAGCAGTGGGCGGCCTTACCACAGCGCCTAGAAAGCAGTCAATGGTCAGGTGACTTGCTCAAGTGGTTCATGAGATCAAATCCTAACTATATTGATTAGATTGACAGCATGATTTTGGTCTAGCTTTGGTCTCTACAAGATTTCACTTGTCTTGGTCTTGGACTGAGTCTAGTGTTTATGTCAGGGTAATGTGGACTTGGAAATTGTTCTCAAGACCAGCAAAGAGCAAAACAATAAACTAATAGTCTCAGCCTTGTCACAACATCATTTGGAGCCAGTCTTAATCTTAACAACTAGTCCACATTACTCTGAGACCGAGACCAAGGCTGAGTCCAAATGATATTGAGACTTAGACAAGATGGTTTACTTTCAGCATTCCACTTGGCCAGTTATGGTCTTCATATCATTTGGATTCGTTCTCGTCTCTTTAGAGTGTAGAGTATAATAACGTTCATTGCAGAGGCAACATAATCACAAGACCCTTATTTTGTCCGTACCGTACAGGCCTCATGCCAGTGGCTCCAGCAGTCACCTTTGTCTTCCTGATTCTCCATGAAAGAGAGATAACGTTTTCTCTTTGTGAGCTCAGCCATCTTTGTCCAGAGCCCTTCCTCCCAATTGTGTTTGTTGATAAATACATTTTCTGCCTCCATCCTTTCATTTTCTTCTCCTTTGAGATTTCAGCGTCTGCCCTTTCTCTGTCTCTCTCTCTTTCTCTTCTGCCTAGATTATGATCTTTTAGATCTCTGTTGCTGTTTCTTCCTCTTAAAGATCTGATCTGCTTTCATATCCCCATCCACTCTCGCCAGTCTCTCTCTCTCGCTCTCTCTCTCTCTGTCTTTCTTTCTGCTTTTGTGTCACATATGCAGATGCACTCTCAACCCATTTCATTTAGATTCTGCGAGGGTTTTAAATATGCATGGACATTGACTTCATTCTTTATATTCAGTTTAGCATTCCAAACTGTCTCTCTCTCTCTCTCTCTCTCTCTCTCTCTCTCTGCACATGGCATGAAACATCAAGGTTATATGTCGGTGTGAAGTTTCCTCACAGACCTCCTTTCAGTCACTACGGATTCTAATCACTTAAAGCATAATTTATAGCCTATTAACTATTAATTTACTATCAATCTATATTTATCTTTGTTGTGTACACAAAGATACACTGGGTCTGTCTCAAAGCCTAGTGAGTGTCTAAGTAGGCTGTCTAGGTAGCAGCTGTTTAAGTAGCAGCGTTCTCTCCTCATCTCTCCTCATAAAACAGATTACTGAGACACTCTAGTTAGAGAGAGACCGCGTCACGGCTTGTTCCAGCCCACTGCAACACGCGATTGGTTGTTTAGCTGGTTGCTAAGCTACCAGCCGGCATCCAAAACAATAGCCAATAGTGGAGAAACACATTAAAACTCCAGAGAGAATCAAAATAACTTAGATTTTGAAACAACATCACTGCTTGTATATTTGCCTGCGTTGCATCATGGGATTGCCTTAGCGGCTGAGGAAGCGTTCGTTGCTTCCTTAAAATCAAATCAAAATAAGGTTCCTCAGTAGACAGCATGTTTCAGGTATCTAAGAATTGGGACAGCCTACATGTCGGGAGCGACATACTATGATGTAAAATGCTGTCTATGTAGGCAGCTCAGCAGGTTTTGAGACACACCCACTGTCTAACTACTTGCTTTGTTGCCCGCACAGAGAACACACTTTGCTAAAATTGTAATGTTGGAGGGGAAAAAGATGTACAGGAAATGTATCCTGTGCAAAAACGTTATGGCACATTTTACTTTTTACATTTTCCAATATTCCCAATTTGCAAATGGGTCAAACTGGGCACCACAATTGGCCGGAAAACTGCATATTTAAGTGTATTCTGTGTACTCGCTTTCACAATAGGACTTATGCACGACAGAGATGTTTACATTATGCGTTGTAGTTTTTGGAGACTAACTGTATTAACAATTAAGCTGAACTTAATGTTTAATTGATATACTACAGCCTTGCATTGTGGCTTTTATTGTAGGCTTTGGTCTGGACTGGCCCTGCTTGGCTGTATTGTGCTTATTCACCTAAAGTGGCCGAAAAGAGACAATTTTGCTCTTTTCTCTTCACTTCCATAGTCATATATTCAATGTATATTCAAAATCGAATAATTTGTAATGTAATGAAAAAACATCCAGACCATGGTTTAACCTTAATAACAATGACTTAGTTATGTTTATTAGATTGAAATTTCTTGTAACCAATAGTTATACTAAAAACATAATGCATTATGGTATATGACTTTGTTGGACGGTCACAGATTTGGCATCTAAAACAAAAGGTTTTATTGATTGCGTGCTTTTTTCTTACTGTATGAAACGCTGAGTCTGGTTTCTAGCCAATAAATATGTTTTAAAAAATATTTTTTACTTTTCCTTTAATGCGTTGTAGTTTTTGGGCATGTAAACAGTCTCCCATGTTATGCAGCCCAAAGTACACGCCAGAGGGAGAATCTCTCTCCTACAGGAACCACCTTTCTCAGCTACGTGAAACACCTCGTTGGAATTTCAGTCCTTCCCATTAATTCTTATTGCTTGTCTACCCGCAAGCTGGGTGACGCCCTCATACTGTGCACTGCAACTTCTGGAGGACAGGAAGAGTTTGCTAGGTTTAGTAGCCATGTTGAGAAGATGCCATGGTAAAAATAGCCAAAGCAGTGTTTACAGCTGCTCAGGAGAGAAAAGCCTGGCTGCATATTTGCGAGACAGGAGTGGATCGTGTAGGGGTGAGACTGCTCAGAACAACAGTGGGCGAGCAGAGCCCATGGGCTCATTGGAAGGTGGGCTTAAAGAATGGTGAATGCAGATGTACGGTATAAGAAAAAATGTGTTTTGGGAGAATTGAAGCATGTAAATTCTATTCAGGTAGAACCCAAAAATAAAATTATGAACATTGAGAATGAGCCTTCTAGGTTCTTTTTAAAAGGTACTAAAAAAATAAGACACCCAGCAAACTATGCAAGATCGGGCATACTAGCAAAAACAGTCCCTATTAACTCCACCCTTCAAGCTCCAAGCTCCACCCCTGCCTCATATCTGAAAAAATTTCCACAGGTGGTTCTGTCCATCCTTCCACTGTGAGACGACAACTCAGTTTTATGGGTCTGGAAGGTGGTGTAGTTGTCTAGAAGAACAAAGAATCTCCTGGCCTTCTCAGAACAATGCACTGGCCACCCCAGAACCTTGACCTTATTTGGAACATGAAAAGCAGAAAATCCAACCAGCTTCTTAGGATGTATGGAAACGTATCCCTACTGATGTCAAAGAAAAACTGAAACCAAGCCTCCTGAGAGGAATAAAGGCTGTAATAGAGGCAAAGAGTGGGCAGCGAGTGGATAATCAGGAACACTCTCACTTTAACCCTTTGATGCACAAGCTAAGCAAACTCCTTCTAATGCACAGTATGGGTCAAACTTGCCCCATATTAATTTCCTAGGTTATAGTATGTATAGTATGTGTCTCTTTGGTAAATCTATTAAAATCAGTTTATTTCATTATTTATGTTCCAAGTGTTCATTAAAAACCTTTGTTTTTGAACATAAATCATTATTTTATTTCTTATTTATTTACTTCATGAACAAAATATATTTTGTAAATGTGTTCCAAATGTTTGCAGATGTCAACAGTTCCTTTAAAATTCTACAGTGAACACATAAGGGTTCATTCTGACCCATACTGTGCGTTAGAAGGGCAGTGATGCAAAAATGATTTCTATTAAAAAGCTACAAATAATAAAACTGAAATCAGGATTTGTAATGATCAAAACAAGTACATTGATGAATTCATAGACGCTGGAATAATGTAATTGATTTTTTGCAAAGATATAGAAAACAAAATATCAGTCGGGTCACTTTTGACCCAGATAGTGCGGGAAAGGGTTAAACTAGCAAGCTTCTACATTAGATCAGAGCCACAGTGCAAGCATGCTTATGTAGAAATCCTTATTTGAACTGCAATCGTTCAAAATAAGGCAAACATGTTTCCTAGTTTGTTATGACTCATGCGATAAGCAGCATGGCTCATGGCTGGAAGGATAGCAAGCTGCTAAATTATGTTGTTTTGTGGCCTCGCTACTTTTCTGAAAGCGGCAGTATCTCTGCCAGTAGCTGCATGCCTAAACATAGAGTGGGAAACTGAATGGTGTGTGAAGTCCAGCCCTGCCAGCTGACCCTACAGCTTCGAACCGCTCCTGTAATCCTAATGAATTGTAGCACTTTTACTTATTCTTCATCACTCATGTGTTCATGCTACCTCTTTTTTACCATTTCTCATTGTCAGTAATTCTCTGGGCCTGACGTACAAAGACTTATGTTCCAAGTTCAGAAGCAAATCAGATGCATATCGTAGCTATCCAAAATATATATCTCCATTTTTGTCGTTTTTATTTTTCTCCATTGATTGAACACGACAGCTGCCATTTACATTGTGTAAACATTTCATGATGAATGGACCAATAGAAATGCTCCAAAATAGCTTGAAAGAAATTCAGGTTCCGCTGACTTACACTACTGCTTAAAAGTTTAGGATCACTTTAGAATTTCATTTCATGCAAACTTCACGCAATTCACAAACAATATTATCCATTTTACAATTAATTTAAGTGTATCAGATGATTTTTAAAGAATAAAAATGTTTGTATTAAAGTCTATTTTTGTATAGAGGCTTATTTTGCATATAGTCCTATTATCAGCAATTCTCAGTCCTCTGTCTAAATCTCCTGGTACGGCCGCCAATCCAAGTTAAGGATGTTATTGGGCTAATTGGTTGTTAGGACACTCTTGCTCAATTGTGATGCACAGCTAAAAAACATTCTACTAATAAGTGAGTATAAAAGGGAGAACAACATTCTAGGCTAGTTTAGTATCTGAAGCATCAGCAGTTGATGGCTTGCTGACAGACTCAAAATGACCAGAAAGAAACAACTTTCTTTAAAGACCCGTCAGTCCATTGTTGTGTTAAGGAAGTCAATTGTTGTGTTAAGGAAGGAAGGCTACTCCATTGAAAGCAAGAACATTCCACTGTGACCCCAAACTTTTAGTGTACATTGAAAGGAGTTGCCTTGTTTTTGTAATAGATACTTGCGTCACTTTAGACTGTGATGATATTATGTATTTATGTGGGTAACTAACCGAAACTGCTATATATTACCTATGAAATTAATATTACCAATATTGACTATATAACTATATTTAATAAAAAGAAAATATGGAAAAGTAAAACTAGAAATGAGGGATGAATAAACGACAAGTAGAGGAGTGCTGGTCAATGTGTTTGGGAACCTGCCCTGAGTGAGTATATGCAGATTGGTTGGGGGTCTGCCCTGAGTCAGTGTGTGTGAAACATTGTCTGTCGATCGAGCAGAAGTTCAATAGATTGGCGTACACTTTTCTATTCTATTCATTCTCTATGGGAAAAAAATTCTGTGATCCATATATCAAAAAGCTGTATACAAGCCCGAATCACACAGTTAGATCGGACAATCTGGAGTTGAAATGGTGTTGATATTTCGAAAACTGCTGGACGAGGTGCGCAGCGAAGATCTGGCAGAAAGCAAAAAACGAATAACAATATAGTTGTGCAACCATAATCACCATAACAACCCGTGTACAATCCAGTACCAAAGTTAATGGACTTCTTGTACATGATACAAACAAATGCTGCAGCAGTTCAATGTTCCATTTAAGGACACATTACACTGTGCTCTTGTTCTTCTATGCTACCGACACAGCCCACACAGTAAACAGTGCAAAACATGGCTGGAGCAGAAGCGTCTCATAGACCACAGTAATGATTTTCCAGTTATAGGAAAATAATTGCCCCACACAATTACATTATTCTACCATCTTAACAAAGGTTTTTTTTTTATATTTATATTTATATTACATTGATTTCCTACCAGTAGACAGAGCACTGAACTCAGTACTTGATTGTAGTCTTTGACTCACAAGCCACTTATGGCTGCCATATAATGGGCTCCCTACCAATGTCTGCATTAAATATCACAGGCTTCAGGTAATAGGTGACTGAGGTACTGGTTTCATGTACTTTAAATGTCGTACTGAAGTTTCATGAAGAGACGCAGAGTTGAACCAGTCTGCAGTCTTTTTCACTCAACTCTGACGAACATGGGCCGTTCTTGTTCATGTAAGGATGTTTTCACACCTGTAGTTGGTTTCACTGGTCCGGATCAGTTAATGAGTTTGGTTACTTGGAGCGTTTCCTCCTCGGTTAAGTTTGTTTTCACACAGGCAAAAACCGAAACGCAGCATGCTCCCCAACAAACAAACCACGTGAGCATGTTCTCTCCTCTGATTGGTCAGAGCTATCTGGTGTGCGAGCGAGAAAGTAAACACTTGGAGAAGATCCGGTTTTCCCAAACTATTGCACATTTCTTATACAGCGTAGCACGGAGCAGCGGCAGAGACAGCATCTGTTCATAGCTGTAATAATAATCTGATAATATACCAAACTACAGTCCACCTGCAGAACACCCAGCTCACTACAAATATTGAGTAGACAACGTCCCTCACTGCTAGTTCAAGAGAGACCTCGCTTCATTGTCCTCACCCTGTTAGCTGCTACAGTTCTCCAGTTCCCATAATGCAAAGCACACCTGACTGCAGGAGATGTTTAGCTGAAACTTGTGGAGTACACCTAATACTTGGGCCGGATCGAGATCGGATCATGCACTCACCACAAACTAACCACTCTGGAGTTCGTTTGGAACGGGACCGAGACCACCTCCTCTCGAGGGTCTCGGTGCCGTTGTTTTGGTCCACACCCAAGTGCGATTACTGTTTTCACACCTGCCAAAATGAACCGCACCAAGGTGCATTTTAACTGGACTAACTAGTGCTGGAGTGAAAACGCCCTAAAATACCCAAATGTTTCATCCATTCATCCATCATCTTACGCTTTATGCCGCTAGTTGGGCTCATGGTGGGGCCTGAAGCCAATTCTAGGGCCATATGCCGCATGAAACTTTGGCACCCCAGTATTATAGTTTTGTTTTTAGGCAAAAAATGCCTCGCCTTCTCACTTTTCATTCTTTCTTTCCTTCCTTCTTAAATATACATTGCTATGCTTAAAAACTGCCTCGAATTTAACTAGTGTTGCACCGATACGGTATCGGTGCCGATACTAGCACTTACACACAGTATCGGCATTGGTAATAGAGAGCGCCAATACCATGAAGCTTATTGACGCGCATGCGCACCACTAAATGGCGCCTAACTGAAGCCAACAGCATGTCTGCGGTTTGGGAGTATTCTCAGTTGAGACGGGCAGCAGCAAAATGCCCGCTGCAAAATTTGTAATGCCAGCATTTCGAGGGGTGCAAAGACTTCACGACCAGCAAAGACTTCAATATGTCAAATTTAATTAAGCATTTAAAGCGAAACCACGTCAAACAAGCACAAAGAAGCTAGCTAGCACAAAAAATTCAACATGTAAAATATCAGGATTTATAGCCATGTATCGAGCATTTAAGTCAGAGTTAGTATCGGTACTTGGTATCGCAGATACCTGAAAAGCTGGTATCGGTATTGGTATCGGTAAGAAAAATGGTATCAGTGCATCCCTAAATTTAACCTCAGCTGAGATCTCTAAAAGCACTTAAAACCCTCATAGAAACCAGTTAAATGGCCCCACAGATTCGACAGTATGTTTAAAGTTGTCTATCATGGTGGTCCATGAAGAGAAAACAGCAGAGCACATATGATTTCCCATTTCTCCTTTCCTCTTCATTGGCCCATGTTAATTCAGTAGATGTGTTTGTGTATGCGAATGATGAGAGAGAGTAAGAGAGAGATCGAGAGAGACTCCGTTAACAGTATCACCAAATTAGACTTGACCCTGGGATATGCAAATGCTTCTTATGCTGTGCACGTTTGCCATGATCTTTGCATAAACCTCTAAAGTTAATGATAATGGTCTGACACAGCTATAACAGATGTGATTTCAGCCTTCGGGCAATCCACAGGCCTCACCGCAATGCATCAACGTTATGCACTTTTTATGTATATTTTAATGGCTTTTTCCAAATTTTGTTCCTGATTAGATATTATGGTTAGATACACTTCATGCAAATGCCCCAAGATCACACTCGGGAGGGGCGGCGGCGGAGCGGTGGCGTATTTCTCACTGCTTAAACAACACATAAATTTGCCCATTTTTCAAGCCATTGCTCGCTATTACGTATTCACAAAACAGCCGGGCTCCCCTGAGAACACGTGAGGCTATCGTTGCTTAGCGGATAAAGCCGTGTTATTACCTAACCACAATGCTTCTAAAATATTCAAATATGCCAATATCATGCAAAGCTCCTTTTGAGCTATTGTTGGCTCTAAGCGTGGAGCATGTGCATTAGTCATATCGGTGCCTATAAGACCGTGCCAGCGTTCTAGATGCAGTAGCTTCCGGACCTGTCGAGAGCAGAGTAGGAGGGCCGATCCTGGATCAGTGCTGTAGTCTGCATACGCTAAACGAGCAAAAACCCTGTGTCTGTTCTGCAATGCTTTATTATCGTGGCTTGGAGCTTTCACAAAGAGTGGGAGGACCGACCTGAGATCAGTTTTATATAGTCAGCGCTTGTCAATTCAGAACCGATCCAGAAGCAGTGCAGTAGCTGTTCCGGATGATGACTGTGCCTGGGCGACCCGCTGTGAGTGTGTGTAGGCCGAACTGAGATGAGTGTACGTGACTTGCCCACCCTCTCGATCTTTACTGAAAAGCAGCTTTAGTTTTCTGCCATATCGGTAAGAGAAACCACCTCGGCTAGATAGCTTACCAGGCTCAGGGTGGATGTTCTGGATGTTATGGTAGGACATTTTCCTTCCATATATATCCAAAATCCAGTAAAAACATAAGGAACACTTTATATTAAGGGGTTTTAAATGTTAATGTGACTTCTCTGATTTATTTAAACTTTTCTGGACCTCCAAGCTGCATGTCATCCCACTTGTAGCTGCCCATTATTAGAAAAGAAAGCTGAATTTAGTACCCAGCCACTATATATATATATATATATATATATATATATATATATATATATATATATATATATATATATATATATATATATATATATATATATACACAAAATGAACGACCCAGAAACCCACTACTTGATGGGCCACTGCCTCTACCTTTGTAATTAAAATAGAGGTGTTGAGGCCCACCCAAGAATTTACAGTCTCCCCCATCTAGGAGCCAGGATGTCTCCAAGATCTCCCTACAACAAATGGCACTGCTAGATTGGGGAGCTATAGATAATCATATGTGACATACAAAATGCAAATTATATTAATACAGAAAGCGAGGGAACAAGAAAAAGGTTGAGGTGAAATTATAAAAGTTAATAAGGAGAAGTTACAAAGTTAAAAAAGCAAATAAAGTAAAATAATATTAAACACCATACATGGTAATGTTATACCCTAAAACTAGACAAGAAAGAATTTCAAGTGTATGGAAGCCAGCTAGCTAAGCCTCACTGATAAATATCAAAACCTGAGAGTAGAGTTACCCAGTATTCCCTAAGGTTTTAGTTTCTTGTAAATAACCTCTTCCATCCATCCATCCATTCACCATCTGCCACTATTACGGGGGTCTGGGTCGCAGTGGTAGCCGTCTAAGCTGGGAAACCCAGACCTCAATCTCCCAAGCCACCTCCTCCAGCTCCATCGGGGGGATACTGAGGTGTTCCCAGGACAGCCGAGAGATGGAATCCCTACTGGGTCTCCTCTTGGTTGGACACCAGAACAACTCCACAGGAATGTTTTTTGTAGGCATACTTACCCAGATGCCGGAACCACCTCAACTGGTTCCTCTCAACATGGAGAAGTAGCGCCTCTAGTCTGAGTCCCCCCCATATGAGCTCCTCACCCTATCTATGAGGGTGAGACCCGACTCCCCATGGAGAAAACTCATTTCGTCCACTTGTATCCACAATCTCGTTCGTTTGGTCATTACCCAAAGCTTGTGACCACAGGTGAGAGAAGGAACATAGATTGACTGGTAAATCAAGAGCTTTGCCTATTGGCTCAGCTCTCTCTTCCCCCAGACAGACCGGTACAGAGCCTGCATTAATGCAGCAGCTGCGCTGACCCGCCTGTCCAACCTCCCGCTCCATCTATCCCTCACTCATGAACAAGACCCCGAGATGCGTAAACTCCTCCAGTCGAGGCAGCAAATCATTTTCAACCTGGAGAATAACCTCTTATTTTTAGATTTTTCCAACAGATGCGTTACAACATGTTATTCCCATGCTGCAGTATAAGCTTGTGTACATTAAACATGTTTTTGTTCACCATGATGGTGTTTAGTGCGTTACCTTGAAGTAAAACATGTGGCAACTTTAAGCTTAGCAGTTTCCTAACTTCACATCTTTCACCTGTACACCTTGAGTTGGTCAGTCTTATTTTCACATTTACTTTACTCCAAATGCCTCTATAGTAGCAATTAAGCATCATAAATCCATCCATCCATCCATTATCTTCCACTTTATCCTGCTAGTCAGGGACACAGGGAGCCGCCAGTCCATCGCATGGCCAACACACACTTACACCTATGGGCAATTGAGAGTGACCGATCAATCTAACATGCATGTATTTTGGACTGTAGGAGGAAACCCACTCATGCATGGGAAGAACATACAAACTCCACATAGAACTTCTGTCATCCGGTAACAGCTTATTGTCCACAACAATCTTTCGGTCACCATCATAAAACTTGAAAAAGGCCATTTTGCTAAATTAACCAATCCCACAACCCCACATGCTACGCCAGGAGTGGATAGCTTCCACAATGGACCACACAAGTTCCTCTGAAAGCCACTTACAGTTCACTGATTTTAAGAAGACCAGACAGCAGTTCTCAGAATCCAAAGTGGAAAACGAGTGGATGCTTTATGCTTTATAGCCTTGTGCAGGCATGACTGGAGTATATTTAACATAGTCTCATTACAACAGCATCATCAATTACCGGTTACTGTCATTATGCTATGCTTATTGTATTTCAGACAAGACAAGCGTGACTTATGAAGTTTCCCTTCATAATCTGCAAACGAGCTGAAATAAAATTAACATCAATAAATCATCTCTCAACACAACGCCCATCTGACTGAACTAACGTACCGGCAAGTTTGAGTCCACTTGACAAAACACTGTATTTATATAATGGATTATTTCAGTATGTTGCGGACTAAATTCTCAGATTTACCCGGATGGGCAGGGTTATCAGGGTTGCGGGTTATCAGTTAGCAATCAGAGCAAGCCCTCCTGTAAGAACAGTACAGACCAGCACCAAGGGTGTCAAGGAACGAAGTACAAATACTTTGTTATCTTACTTAAGTAGAAATTTTGGTTATTTATACTTTACTGGAGTAATTATTTTTCAGCTGACTTTTTACTTTTACTCCTTACATTTACACTTCACTCATTCATGTGCATTTACATTCCAGTAAAGGTTATTGATAACATGTCTTTGAAGTTTGACTTTTTGCACCATTACAATACTTATAGAAAACTAGTCATCATATCTTCTGCTCCATGAAACACATGTTAATGCTCAGTAGTACAAAGATATGCTTCTTTAATATATTTACATTGTACTAAACTACATTCATTTTCAACGGGCGTATATGCGGCTGAAACAGAGGCCTAGCGCATCCCAAATTTATCAACAGTAACATTTTAATATAACATCATAGTCATTATGACTTTTAGAAGAATGTTCTTTTGGGAAGGTGGGCTAGTGCACTATAGACCTCTGTGGTGCAGCCTAAGCTTTTGTCCTTAATGACATTTTTTTCTTACATTACTTTTACTTTTATACTTTAAGTAGTTTTGAAAGCAGTACTTTTACATTTTTACTGGAGTAAAAAGCTTGAGCTGATACTTTTTTACATTTTTTATTTTATTATTTTAAACCCTAGCATCTATACTTCTACCTGAGTAATGGATGTGAATACTTTTGACACGTTTGACCAGTACACATGTCAGGCTGGTTTATGCTGGTTTGGTGTTGGTTTGCATATGCTACCATTGGTGGAGATCAACTTATCAACGTCCATTGCTGCTGACCAGCATACCAGAATGCAGAATGGAACATAAGTTTTTGCTGGTGACAAGCCATGCTGGCCTAAGCTGTTTCTTCTAGCAGGGGCAGTGGCTGTATTTGCATTTGTGTGGTCCAAAAAATCTGGTGTCAACTACACAGTAACATTAGCTTCATTGCTAAAGTAAATCAGCCAACAAGATAAGTTTGGGTAAAGTTAGTTTGTGTTTTTAGTTTCCAGTATAATGTTAGATAGTATTTCTCTTTGTTTGGAGGGATGCTGACATCAATTTCCTGATAATGCATCCTGTAGTTTATTATACACCGTCGCTGTCCAATGAAAAACATCTCCATTTTTGTCGATTTTGAGTTTTCCACATCATTTGAACACGCCAATGGTTGTTTACATCATGAAAATTTCATGATGAATGGACCAATAGAAGTGCTTCAAAAAAGCTTGGAAAAAATTCTAGTTTCATTGACTTACATTGAAAGTAAAGTTTGATTTTGGTCTCCCCTGTAAAGTTGCAATTTTGCAGATGCTTGTTTTTCATTGGACCGCGGTGATATGTTCACAAGATAGTTGACCTGAATTCAAGTGAAGCGCATGACAGCCATTTACCTAGCAAGAACATGTGAATGGTAAAATGAAACGATACATTTTTATTTTTCTTCATCTTTTAAATAGGACAGCTGCCGTTTACATTGCCATTACTTCTTGCATTGTGTATATGTTATTATAATGGACCTTTAGAACTTTTGTCCTGCCTCAGTAAGAACTAATTTGGTGCTACAGTGTAGAACAGTTTATCACACCCATACTAGGCCTGGTTGAGGACCAACAATGTGCAAAGAATCACTATAAAGTATAGTTTTTTTTAATCCAGGACTAGACTTGGTTTTTGGAGTGAAGAACGGGATCTAGCTAGCTGCTAATCACCTCGTTTGCTCAAAGCTAGCATCTTGTGGGTAAACTGCAACATTATTCTGTATCATAATCCTCTGGCAGTAGTTTGGAAATAGAGTGGCTTCTCACACAGATGACAGCCTTTTCCAGCTTGGCCTCCATATTGCTTCTGCCAGACTGTGCTCTCAGAGAGGTAATCAATTCCAGGCAGAAATGAGAATGGCTTTTTTCCCTCTTCCTCACAGTGTTTCTCTAGTCCGCGGCAGGAAATGGAAGAGATTGTTTTATGTTTGCCCTTCCTAAAGTAGGAGGAGATGGATGGTATGTTGTTTTTTTTAAGGCCTCTAGCCTGTAGAGAGCCTCCTCATACTTCATTTATCTGTTCTGATTGAAACGTCAGATTGGCTTTATCTGCTATCACATCTTCTCATCCAAATTCTCTCATCTAACAGGTCCTTCGCTCGGGAAAGAGTGAAACCAGCAATTACGCTTCGCGCTGCCCATGCGTCCATTCGATTTTATGGATTTTCTATTTATGCCTCTGACGTATTTCACTGCGCTGTGGATGGGATGTCATAACTCATGCACATATGCTTGCACATATATATACACACACACACACACACACCAACACACACATTATGGACACCCCTGACTCGTAATCACTCCCAGCGTCAATCACGTAAATAAGGTTGAGGAATTGTTCCTCCAAGCTGTAAATTACTTTCTCCCTTGTGATCGCACACAGAAAACGCATGACCACCTGATCTGGAGTGGATGTGGGGAAAGTAGCCGTGGGCAGACTCAGTGATTCACTAGTTGAAGGGTTGGCCCAGACAGGCTTCAAATACTCACTTCAAAGTCCTTAAATATTTTTTTTCTATGCCACAAAACTATCATTTTAAGAAATCCAAATATTCCATTACCTTTATTTTACGTTTACACATCCCTGATTGGCCTGCACACCAGAATCCAAAGTGCCTCATTTGCTGGTTTTGCTGGTGATTAGCCATGCTGGTCTAGGCTAGTGGTGTTAGATAAGTACACACATTTTTATGTTTGTTAAATTAAAAAATTAGATGATTTTTTTAAGTAGTAGCTTTATTGAATGAATAGTCAAGTTAATTTTCTATTTGCTAACTTAGCAGTCTATTGCATGTGAAACAAAATATTTGGATACTTGAGACGGTTCATATACTATAGAAATCAGCTAAAACGATAGATTAGCCTGCTATCTCTGTTTCTCTCTCAGCTGGTTAATCAAGTTACTGAGACTAAGTTTGTTTACTTGAATGCTCAAATGTTAAATATTGAACAAAGATTCGTATCAAAGTACTAAACTAAAGTAACTAGCCAGCTGGAAAACGCCACCACATGAACTACCCACGAAGCTAATAGGCCAGCAATGTATACTAGATGAGCTAGCAATATACTAATAACTTAGCAACACATTAGACTGGCATTAATTAAAGTCAGTGTTTATGAATATCAAACATGGATAAACACAAAATACTGACTAGTTTTTTTTCTAGGTTACAACAAATAATAAAAGTACTAAGACTAAAGTAAATAGCTAGCACTGCATGAGCTACCCAGGAGGCTAAAGGGCCAGCAAGATATACTAGCTAGCTAATGAACTAGCAATGTGCTAATTACTTTACAACATATTAGACAAGCATTAATTAAAGACCATAGCTGTGTCCAAAATTGCCAGTAGTCAGTCAGTAGGTACTAGACAGGAGTCAGTACATACTGTTAGAGAGATAAAATAGTAAGCTATTCCAGTACATGAGTGTTTAGTATCTACACAACCTCTAACCCGCAAGACATTGGACCATCACTATAAATGTCTCGCTATTCATTAAAAGATGTTATTTTAGATATTTTTCTCTGACACTGACCTGCATTTTTGTCTGCATATGTAATCAGACAGTGCTGATTACATATGATTACAACCAGGAATGTAATCTTTTTTCTTTTTTTTTTCTTTTTGTGCTGCATTTGCATATTTAAAAAGTAGATCATCCGGTTAAAGTTGGCGTACCGCTGGATGAATACTGAGCATTCAGACACACTAGACTAGCCACGTTCGCCTTCTGCTTTCGCCTACTGTGTGGTATAAAAGTAGAAGATTTCAGACACACCCAGAGTTTCTGAATATTAAACAAGGATACAGGCAGAATAGTTTTTAACTACAGCTCAAAGTACTCAAACTAAAGTTAGTAGCCAGCTAGAAAACTACACTACATCTCAAGCTAAATAGCTAAAGAGCTAGCGACATGCTAAAAACACATGCAAACATATTAGACTAGAATTATCAAAACCATAGTCATCTTCACTTTACTGCTGGCTGCAAGACACCAAAACAGAAACTCTAACACTAAATTGGCTGAAATTACATTCGCTTTGATTCAACTTTATTGTCAGCCAGCAAGGCTCCTCCACTTATGGCACTGTTCAGGCGCCCGTGGGTTTATTCTTAACCTACTGATTAAGGCTTTTGTGCCTTCTCCTCTCAGTGTGCAGCAATCTAACTATAGATTTGTCATTAGTCAGTCAGTAATTTACCAGCACGAACAGGAATAGGGAATGTTGGAATTTGTCTTGTAGACCCACTGCAATGGCTTAGAACGTCCTCCCAAATCATGTACCCCATTATCCTGATATTCCAGCTCACACCAGCTGTGAAAGTCCAAACGGCGTAGCTTTGATTGCAGAAGCGCACTGCTGTCTTTTATTGCTTCCACTTGACGTCCCCCCACGGTAGCGTAGCTCCTTTTTTCCCCCGGTCACGGAGGCCCAGATGAAAGTGCTTTATGATTCTCAGCCATTAACAGCAGCGGCGCTTCGGTTCAGGTCAAGAACTGCTGATGAATCTCATGCGTAGAGGATTTGTTGCGGGGAGTGCGGCGCCCGAGTTTTAATTACCCTACTCTGGGTCCCGTCACCTGTGCTAGGCTCAGAAGTCTGCGACGGAACGGCCCAGTTTAGCGCCAGTGGCACAAATCTCTAGCCAAATCCAGCGGATTTTAGTGCTTAGCATCAGCCCAGCGCAACCAGACAGCCTCTTGATTGGGAATCCTGCCCACCCCGCTGACTGGAGATGGTGTTAAAGCAACACGAAATAACGGGGGGGGACGGGCTCGGCGGAACATGTTTTTGAGCCGTGTGACAGGGAAATCAATGAAAGCTTCCTCACCAACAAATGCTGTAAAACTCTACGCTGTCATGTCAAGGCTGTACAGCATGTAGGAACATTAACAACAACAGGAATGAACCAGGGACCAATGATATGATTATTTTTGGTCAATGATAGCAAAAAACTATGGAGATTGAAAATCTGGAAGTAGGCTAGTTCTTTAATACATATATACATTTCTTTTTGAATGTAGCTGATTAGCTCTTGTGTTGCACTTATTGCTTATGGTAAAGATTATGCTTTCATACAAAATGGCATAAGAAAGTACCCAGCATTCCATATTATAAAATAAATTAATAAATTATTAAATAAATAAGTGAATAAATAAAACTTTGAGCTGAGTGGACTAATAAATACAGTTGTTGTCAGCCTATCTGGCTTCCTTCTGCATAAGTCAGCTTGTTGTGATCGCAAATGATGACATCGCTCATACTGACTCTCTTAGATACAGACTCACATACAGTTCTGTGCAAAGGTCTTACTGTTTAAAAGCTTTTGTCTTAGTCATACGTGTATTTTCACCAGCAAGAACACCAGCTGTGCTTAGAACAGATGTAAACAAGCATACATATGAATAGAATCAGATATTAAAGTAGTTAAAGCAGGTATTAGATGAGAACTGCCAATACTACTAAGTTGTTGCCACAAGGAGAGGCTTGGAAAGGGTTAAATAAACTCACTGATGTATTTAAAAACACTACTCACTATGTTAATACTATTTAAATATATATTAGAAAGTAAAAGCTCACATATGCACACATTTGTCAGTCACCACCTGGGAACACCATATCTTAGCAATGCCCAAGCAACTACATGGGATACCATAGCATTGGGATATCACTGCAATGGCGCAACAGCTTCTTATCAGCCTCCTGGGATTGCATAGCAATGCAAACCACCACTGTAGCAGCCATCTAGGGTACGATTGCAGTGGTAGCATAGAAAGGGTCTGGGATTTTAGGTAGCAGCAACTTTTTGTCAAACCTACAATGAACCTTCTCTAATAAAGGTAGATAATTGGCGAGCTTGAAAACATGAAAAGTTTCATTGATTTTACATCAGCCAAGCAAAGCAGCACTGGGGCCCTGGTTAGTATGAGCAGCCTGAAGAGCAGAGGCAGAGTGGGACCTTGTCGAAATATTTCAGAAAATTGAAAGCGCAGCACAACCTCTCTTTCCCATCAGGTCCTCAAAGATAAGAGGACGGCCCTCATTTTCAAACCTCTCACCGGCAGCCCTGTACACGGCCCGCATAAGTAGTCGCTTTGACCTGTGTGAGTAATTCGAATCCATTCAATGCCATTTTTCTATACAAAGCCCCTCTTCTCCTGCCTGAGCTGCCTTTTGTGCGCATCTCTTGCTCTCCTCGGTATGATGTGGCAGGGTTATTAGGAGCGTAGGGTCTCCTAGTGTTCTCGTGTGTAAATGTCATCCATCATCGCCTCTAATAGGAAATTAAACCCTCCCCTTCCCCGAGTCCCTATCGGCTGCAGTCACACGCTGATGATGTCACTCATTCAGCCAGGGCTTATTTTTGGAAGCAGCCCTGGGAACAGGCGCTCGTCGACATGCCGTTTGTTTTTGCTGCACTTCGTCAAAACGCGTCCGTTTGTTTCTTTTTGGCACGCCCTCAGGAATTAAGCGCGGCAAATCGAGTTGGGGGGGGGCGCACTTAAGTTGTAGTTGTGGGTCGTGTCTGAGCTGTTGGTTGACACAAGGTCCTGGCTCGCTCTCTGAAGGCAGCAAAAGGGCCGATGTCACATTAATGTAGATGTCAGAGCGGAGACATGTCTCATTTCACCCGGCCCGCGCAGACGTGGGGGGGGATGAAACGTCTCATGAAATATACATCACCGGATCCGGCGCCTCCGCCGCGCCTTGTCACAACCGAATCTCTGATGGCTGAAAGTAGCCTAAGTGTGCCCATTCCTTTCAGACCGTTTCCTATCGTCACATCGGGCGCCCAAAGTTATGTGCATGATAATGCATTCGTCGTTATTACAAACATTGGGGGCGATGTGAGGCTGTGCACGGGAGGCGCATTCATCAAAGCTGATAGAGCGAGTTTTCTTTTTTTTTTTTGGAGCGCCGATTATTGCGGTCCCGGGCCCGGCGCAGAATCAACGGAAGCCTACTGCGGCGAAATTCATCACTGGCAGTCAAACGCCAGCCATAATATCATAATAGCACCAGAGCGCACATCACGGCGCATAATTTCATATCCATAAATTTGCGTGCTGTCTATTCCGGTGAGCTCATGATTCAACAGCCGCGGAAGGAAAGCAACTGAAGTCTTGCTCCAATGCCGCGTCGCTCAGCCGGACTCAGCTAGGGCTCGTTCCGAACATAAATCCCGGGCGCTCGAACACGGAAAAAATTAATATGCTCTATTCATATAGACGCAGGGAGAGCGTATCACCTGTTAAGCCATACGGTCTCCGCTTTGGCTCTTGTCCAGCTGCAAGTATGTGTGAACACCCTCAGGACTTTGCCATATGTTCTTCAGTAAACAGGAGCTGAGGGGACGCGCGAGCATTTAAGGCCCAGTTATGACAGCGTTTTGACAGCGAAATCATCACAAGCCAAAGTATCAAGTGATAAACACTTCTAAAATGCCAATTATGCAAATTTAAATGCTTTAAACGTTTACCTTTCAATGGAGAAAGTGCTGGGGGAGGCAGTCATAGGCTGGAGGTTAAGGAACCAGGAGGTTGCCAGGTCGATCCCCTGAACTTATATGACTGAAGTGCCCTTGAGTAACCCAACTGCCTCCCAGGGCTGCCTACTGTCTCGGGCAAGTGTGCTTACAAGTGTGCCCCCTAGTGTGTGTATATGTAGATGTGTCACTGCAGGGATGGGTTAATCATGGAGGTCAAATTCCTCTGTGTGCAAACACATGTGGCACATAGTTCTAAGTTCTAAAGTTTAACAGTTCTCCAAAGCAGTTGGTTGGGTAGGCTCAAATTAAAGAAAGATCTACCTAATTACTAGGTTACTATTTCTCACTGGTTCAGTCACCAAACACTATGGCAGCATTTTACATCATAGTATGCGCACCCGACATGTAGGATGTCCCAATTCTTAGATACCTTAAACATGCCGTCTACTGAGTCACCTTATTTTGACCTTATTTTAAGGAAGCATTGAACGCTTCCTCAGCCGCTAAGGCAATCCCAGGAAGCAACGCAGGCAAAGCTATGAGCAGTGAAGTGGTTTTAAAATAAAATAAAATAATAAAATATGAAAAAACAGTTATTTTGATTCTCTCTGGTGTTTTAATGTGTTTCTTGTCATATAATCACACAAAATTATATTTTATTCACAACTTGTTAAAGAGTCGTTGACCAATTTGCAGTTTTATACTCAAGCTATTAGCATTTATTTATTTGGATGCCGGCCGGCAGCTTAGCAACCAGCTAAACCATTGGTCACGTGCTGCAGTGGGCGGGAACAAGCTGTGTCGCAGTTGCTCTCTAACTAGAGCATCTCAATAATCTGTTTTATGAGGAGAGATGTCAGACAGAACGCTGCTACAGCTCACTAGGTTTTGAGACACACCTTATAATTCCCATGATCTCTATGAAGAGACACATGTCAACAACAACCGGCCAATCAAAGACTAAGTACAAATGTCATTCACCTGTATTACTAGTTACTCTATGTACCTGTTCAGTTTGCTTGTCACTTTGCAAAACGTTGCCAACTCATTCTGCTGCCTCCTGTTATTCTGACTGCTTACTCTGTGGTTGACCCTCGTTTGTGTTTCGTTTCTTGCTCTTGTTTTGCCCCCTTTGGATTGTCCACCTGATTGTTTGGGACTCTGTTTTCTGGTTTTGACTCATGTCTGTGTTGGTAGCCCTGCTGTTAGCTTTTTGGTTGACTCCTGTTTTTTTTATTAAACTTCTTTTTAACATGACGTCTGCACATGTATGGTTAGTCCATCCAGCGTTACACTGGGTAACCACAGCAGAATGTAGTATAGCCAGCATCTATCAGCGCAGGAAATTAAGTTTGTTAGACTATATTCTCTTTGTTTTGGGTCCTTGGGGGTAAGAATCAAACCAGATAAAGCTCAAAAATTAGAGGTCCGACCAATTACGAAGCAACACGAATATTGTCGCCCACCATATGAAATCACGATACCTTACAAATATGCTGTAGAAGAACAATGTTAAACCTACACTATAGCTCTATGTGAAATTCTAGGCCCTCCTGGAAAAGTAGGGCTGAAGAGAAAAGAAGTAAACATAATCTCTGCCACCATTCTAGTTATAAAATCTCAGGAACTTAAATAACTTGACGTGATAGGACTTGTTAAACGGGTCAAGAATTGTGAGCTGATGACAAGCTTCAGAACATAATCATTTAAGACTCTTAAGACTCTTTAAAACTTGTGCTAACACTCAACAACATGGACTCCTGCAAGCAGCTGGCTGAGGATCTGAAAATGGAACTAATTAGTACCTACAAAGCAGGGGGTGGCTATAAAAAGATATCAAAGCACTTCAGTCTTACAATTTCTACTAAGTCATTAAGAAATGGCAGTTTAGGAGAACTGAAGAAGTCAATGCAAAATATTGGAAGGCTAAAAAAAACTCTCAGGTAGAACTGTGTATATGCTGGCTAGAATGGCAATCTAAACCTTTATCAGACAGCAAAGGACCTGCAGGATAAGCCACCACACACCGGATGCACCACGCCAAACCATTGTTTTTATTTTTAATGGAGGTGCACACAACTAAAAGCACTGGCCCAGCATACCAACATGCACTGGTGCTCAGTGACTCCAAGTACAGTTCAATTACTTGATGCGTCACTCTGCACCTCTTAGCATTTTGCAATTATTATCTTAAATTACAGCCATATTGAGGCACAGAAAGCCACAATAGATCACATGTGGCTTGACATTTACAGAAAGAAGAGCCACCAGTTTTTTAGACAAATAGACAAATGCTAATGGTAAAGATCCATAGTTAATGTTAGTAGGCTAGCCTTATTTTAGCTTCAAAACAGCCAGTGTGTGAAAAGGTAGCGAACTAATGCCAAGCGTGAAAAGTGATACTGAACAATTCCATTCAATTCATACTAGTAGAGTGTAAAAATGACATTTATTGGCTCTCCCTTTATTGTACCACTACCTGACCTGCTATGTGAGGCGGTGTTGTGTGGTGGTTTTAACTGTCACAGGAGTGGTGGTGCATCATTCTACTCTTCTTCCAGAAACATGATCTACATGAAGGTCATTGGAAGAAACTTTACATGTGACCAACACATCACAATGATCAATGAGTATGCAAAACAATATCTTGGAAGGGTTGTGGACGATGAATTAAAAAAAGAACAGCATTTCATGAAACAAACACAACTCTTAAGCCTTAGTTTGAATTCATGATGTGTTGGATTTGTGTGGTAGCCAGTTGTACAAAAAACATTGCTCAAGTAGATGAAAGAATAGATTTTGTTAAAAATCTGAAAATTCCGGAAGTGAGTCAGAAACACAAGCTAAAAAGAGACTTCTACTGTGGGACAATGATTCAAAACATTAAAAATTAAAAATTCTATAGGTACTACTTCTAGAAATGCAACAAGTATTCAATTAGGACAGCTTTCTGAATAGGTATGATAATAGTTGTATTTGTCTTTCTTCATTTCTGACTGTATTTCAAAAGGAACATCATCTCAGTTATTCCAGATACTAACTGAAAAGTATTCACATGTAAAAATATTCAGGAAATTATAAATCCAACAAAATAATACTTGAGTACAAACAACTGAGTAAATGCAACAAGTTATTACCCACCTTTGAGTAGGCATGACAGTTTATATAATTTGTCCCAATATTATATATCATAAGTGAATTGTGAATTGGCCCACTAGGCCCACGTCCCAAATCCAATGAGAGAATGTATTTTAAAGCTATACATAGTGAATTACATCTTTATGAATAAGCATTTTATTAACACAATAACATACAATGTTAATTAAAAAAATAGTTTTTTTGAAAACACATTTTCAAATCTACCTTCTTGATTTGTATATCTTTTGTCTTTTTGACCCACGGCCCACCTCAAACATAGCATTTTGGCTCCCCAAGACAGGGAACCCCTGCATAAAAGAGATTGTATTGTTTGTCATCTTTATTTTGTGCTTTATTTATGGTTAGTGATTAGCGTTAATAACTATCTTGCCACAGTCTAAATGATACATCGTTACTCAGTTGCTAATAAAATCCTGTTTTTCCATTTTTCCACTGCCCTTCTTTCTCTATCCGCAAATGTGTAGCATGACTGTGGCTTCAGTCAGCTGCTCAGTGAGTGAAGTGAAGCTCTTTTTGATTACTGCCACCATGTGGAGCATGTTCTCATTTGACAAACATGAGTTGAATTGATTTAATTGAAATCGAGTCGGAGGTAATTCAATTTGGCCGTAGTTGGTCGCGTATGTCAAATGAAAATCTCATTTGTCACCTCCGTGCGTTTTTGGTTCGGCCTGTGTTAATCTTACATTGATTGCCCAGCGCTGTGTGACATGGAGTGATACATGGTCTGATGGACTTGATTCATGCATAATGTACAGAGATTGAAAAAGAATGGGAATATTCCCCAGTATGGCTTACTAGGACCCTAGCGGTGCAGGACTAGAGTCTGGACTTGTACTTGATGACTGACATTAATGTAAGGCTTATGAAGACAAGCCTAATTTTAATTCAAGAAATGAAACATAAACACAGCATGCATGCTAAAGTGGTGCTGACCGTGTGAATTAATTAATTAATTTATTTTTTTTCTACAAAGTAGGGTGGGCAGAATATAAATATGCTATCGCTTACATGGCAAATGATGTCACAATACTAAGACAGTAGGTGCTTACTGTGTTCTAGGGGAAAATAAAACAAGTGTTCATGAACCTCCATGCAAACCTTTGAAAACCACATTCAATGGATATAATTTTATAAAAGATCTCACCCAGTTAGAAGTAACAACAACTATTCACCGTATTTCACCACACCTACTTTCAAGCGTGTGTTTCTTCCGCCTTTGTGTTAGAACTTCCGCTCAGCTAACCAAAATGAATACAGTTACATGGGAGGAGACCAGAGAGGCAATAAGAATTTTGAATGGGACAATACTTTCTCATCCGAGGTTATTAACACAGTGGGTGGATGATATGAAAAGGTGGTCTGAGGTTACCTACAGCGATGTTTTTAATTATTTTGTACTCTCGGAAGGTGTAGACGGTTCGGCAATAAAAAACTATACAAGTAGTGAAGAGTATCAGCACCTGGACAGTGGGAAGGTCGGCCGTGTACTCCTACATAAAGACGGTGAGTTTATTTTTCTGAAAGCCGGTTAAACCCAAGTCAAGCCAGCTACCCGAGCCACTCTGCGTGGGTGTTTGCTACAGCCCAGATAGCCTAGCGCGGTGGACACTGATCATAAAACAGTTACTTAACTCGTAAACACCCGACCTGTCGGCTTCCTCAGAGCTTTATAAGCGAGACATTTCTCTGGATAAGGAGGCTCTGGTGCTGGTTCTCACAGAATGGTAAGAGCAGACAAATGGAGGTTTTGGGGTGGATGTTTTAAATTTAGAGCTTCAGCCACAGACACAGGTCCTTTGGAAGGCGCCCCCCCAACACTCTGATCTTTATGTGCTGTGTTCATAACTGTTCAAGCCAAGTTTTCCTCTTCTTACAATTACTGACTCCCTCTAACTGAACATATTATGCTCGTCATTTTATATGTTTATTGTTGTTTTGCTTGTAATTAGTATCAACGTATTCGCGGGCGCACCGGAAGTTTTAACACAAAGTAAACAAAGATGGCCCCCCCAGTGTTGTCATAGATAATAGTGTGAATACTAGAGTTATGGACGAACAAAGTAAATCATCATACACTTTGGCCATAATCACCATAAGAAAACAATGCAGCATATGATGAAAGGAACACCTTGCAAACTGTTAAGCTCGGGAATGTATTATTATTATTATATTTAGGAGTTATGTTAGTCAAAGGCAAAGGAAACACTACATTCGTAGATTTATTAATACTAAATATCAGTTAGTTCCTGCCACTTCTGCCCAGCTAGATCTCCCCCCCACAACCCCATCCTTTGTTATAGATATAAGGATTTTTTTTTTACATGTAATTAAACCGGGCGTCTCCAATTACATTACATTTGTAATTATGTGTGTGTGTCTATGCATTCGTTAGACCTTTTGTCTGTGTGTTGCTGTCAGTGTATTGTATCTTTGTGTGATCCTGCTAATCACTGATAACAGCTGGAGCTGGTGCCTGTTTGCTTTATTGAGCGGAGTCTCGCTGGAGCACATTTCGTCGTGATGGATGCACTCTCATGTGTTACTTATGCATATGAGGTGATTGGGCGTGCACGGTAATTATTTACAACTTCTTTATTCGCAACAATCTAATCATTTATTATAATAGAATTTAATATAACACATTTCTGTAACCGCACACGTTGTCAGTAATGAATTGGCACCACGATTAAGATTTCACATTCAATGAATTATTTACATGTCACTTTATTCCCACAACAGGTTAAGCTGTTGAAAGGGACCATATGTATGTCAATGTGTGAAATGTTTTATGTTGAATTTTGGCTAGTGTTAGCGTCTGGGTTGTGCTATGCTTTGTTTCCAGGGCCTCGTTTTCACTCTCTGTAGCTTCGGAACCAGCCCCATATTTCCAAGACCCAGTGTTTCATCTAGCTGTATTCCCATGGCTTCATGTTTTAGCCCCTTGTTCCCTTAATCAAGTTTCTTCAACATAGAAAAATAATACTGATTTTACGATGTATGCTTCTGATTCTGTGTTCAGTAAATAGTAGCTGTAATTGGGTTATGAATGGGGTTGAAAAGATCCAGTGGCTATAGATCAGAATCAACTTTTGGCCCAAATATGTAATAAATTGCTGAAATTCTTTAAATTAGGGTGTTAGTGAGAAGCAGTCTTTGAACACTTGACTTTTAAATTATTATATCCCCAGGAGAAACAATATTCTACAGTACATCAGTGGTCACCTACCTGCTCCTGGAGCTCTACCTTCATGTTGGCATAAGCTGGGCCTCCTGAAGATCCTTCTTATTTGCAAAACGAATACATCATTTCTTCTCCTACCTTAGAAACACTGAGCCTGCTCTCATTGCTACTCTGATGGGATTTCGTTTTTCTCTACATTCAATAATGCATATAGTTGTAAATCTTGTCTTTTTGCTTTCTAGTGTCGACCAGAGGAGGATGGGTTCCCCTTTTAGAGTCTGGTTCCTCCCAAGGTTTCTTCCTCTTGGTTGAGGGAGGTTTTCTAGCCACGGTTGCCCTCTTGTTTACTGGGGGATTGGACCTGGATTTTCTGTAAAGCTGCTTTGTGACAACATCTGTTGTAAAAGGTACAATATAAAAAGCTTGACTTAACTTGATTTAACGGTGGTTCAAACCACAATCTTTCACATCTACTCTAGCTAATTAACCTCTTCGGAAGGCATAAGCACTAGGTAAACTGGTGGAGCAGAATATTAGATGCATAACTGTATATATCCACGAAAAGGGTTGGCAACCACTGGAATATGTCATGCACTACAGGACATGATGCTTCCAAATAAATGCTCTTATAGAAACACACTAGTTGTGATACTCCATTAACAAAAAAGGGGATCTATTCAGTATTAAATGTTTTTGTCCATGGTTTTCATTAACAACCAGTGGACTTAACAGCAGTACTTTTTAATGACCTTAACACACTTTCTAGTTTGATCCCTCTGAATCATCCATATCTCCAAGACCAAGTGCTCACACGCTGTTGCTGTAATTCTGTAACTGTAATTTTGTGTAATTTAAAGTAAAGCTAATTAGCAAGCTAATGACTACACAGTAAGGGCAGAAAATGAGTCATGCACCACACTTAGACCAGACAAAGCAATTATTCACAAAGTTTAGACGTACTAACCTCTGGCCTCTCATTTGCATAGCTCTGAATCCAGGACCCTAAACCTGACTATAGGAACTGTTTCATAGATTGATTTATCATGTAGAGGTTTAATGTGTCATATAAAGAGCTAGGGGAAATGATAGGAACAAAAGACCCTGAAAACTTAAGGCCCTGGGAACATAGGACTCATGGAATACAGAACCCTGGGATAATAAGAACCTGAAAGCTTTAGTCCTTGGGAACATAGGACACAGAAAGCAAAGGTACTGGCAACATATGCCCAGGGTGCCTTGGAAAATAGGACCCTGAAAACATGAGGTCATGGGTATAGGACCCTGCATACATAGGATCCTGAGTACACAGGCCCCTGAAAATATAGGGCCCTCAGAACATAGGACCTTGATCATTAAGGCCTTGGAAAATAGGACCCTAAAAACATCAGGTCATGGGAATATATAGGACCCTATGTACATAGGATTACAGTACATAGTGCCCTGACAACATAGACCCCTAGGAATATAGGGTCCTGGGAACATAGGACATTGAAAACATAGGACCTTGAGAAAATAGGACTCATAAGTGGTACTGTAGACCCTAAGAACATAGGACCCTTGTTGTATAGAACCTTGAGAACATAGGACCTTGGGCACATATTGTAGATCCCTGGGAATATAAGACCCTGAGAACACAAGACCCTGAATGTGTATGACCCTGAGTACTTAGGACCCTGGGAATGTGGATCCCTGGGAGAATAGGACCTGAGAACATAGGACCTTGAGTGTACAGGACCCTGATAACATAAGACCCTTGAGAACATAGGGCCTCGAACACATACTGTAGATCCCTGGGAACATAAAACCCTGAGAACATATGACCCTGAGTACTTAGAACCCTGGGAATGTGGATCCCTGGGAGAATAAGACCTAAGAACATAGAACCCTGGGTGTATAGGACTTTGGCCCTTTCTTTTTTAATGTTTGACTTTCATATGTGGTGGACCTCTACCACGAAACCCCAAAGACTGGCCCATAATGGAGTTTGTTTATTAACAGTGTTCTCTTCTTAAATCATTCCTGAGTACACAGAGGACAAATACGGGTCCATTCGGCCATTCAGCGCTATTTGAATGCTCTCTGTATTGCGTAAGACATCTCAGCTAAATCAACAAATCAATCTTGTGTGGTGCTATGGGTAATTGGAGTGCACTAGCTTTCATTTGGAGATAATTAGATGTGTTGGTATGTGTGTTAGTATGACTGGGCTGCTGCACTGTGTGTGTGGGCGTCGGGCTGAAGCTACAGTACTTGAGAGAAACCCCTCCAGCCTGGGTTGAGCTGAAAATGAGAAGGTATGAGCATGGCAAAAGAGAAAAAGTGGTTTGATGTAAGAGAAGTTGATTAAGATTTAAGATTTAGATAAGAAACTAATGAGATTTAAGATCTGACATCAAACACGGCTATAAGCTGGCCTTAAATTTAGTTGTCCGCAGAACAAAGCCATTAGGTCTTTAACGTTATCCATTCTGAGGGGTCATTAAGGCCACCTGACCAGGTATTAAGGCCATTAATCAAACTCAATCTTTTGATCCCTAAAAAAAACCTGCACATTACTTTTGACATTTTCGTTTTTAGCAGACACTTTTATTTGGAGCAATTTACAATAGCAGGCTACTCAAGGGCGCTTGTTAGTGCAGCAGTGGCATTTTTGCCTGCACAAGAAATCAAGCTTTCAAATGATCCACTACACCATCTTCATGTTATGTTATGCAACTAACAAATGCCTATAACCGACACACTGAGCTAATAAGCTTCTGCAGCATTGTGTTTCTATCCTGGGATGCAGGATGTCAGGGATTTCAAGCAACTGCTGAAAACAATGTTATAGAGAGAAGTTTTGTTTTGATCATGTTTAAAAACCTGGGGAAGCCATGCACTGTGTATTCTGTAACCTACAAACAAAGCCAATAACCTTCTTTAACCTACACATAAACCCAACAACCTCCTGTAACCTACATATAAAGCCAACAACCCTCTATAACCTACACATAAATACAACAATGCTCTGTAACTTTCAAAGTCAACAACCTTATGTAACCCACACATAAAGCCAACAACATTCTGTAACCTACACATAAATCCAACAACTTTCTGTAACCTACACATAAATCCAACAACATTCTGTAACCTACACATAAAGCAAACAACGTTCTGTAACCTCCACATAAACCTGACAACCCTCTGTAACCTACACACAAAGCCATTAACCTAATATAACCTACACACAAATTCAACAACCTTCTGTAACCTACACACAAAGCCAAAAACCTTCTGTAACCAACATACAAAGCCAACAATCTTTTGGGACTTCCATACAAAGCCAACAACCCACTGTAACCAACATACAAAGCCAATAATCTTCTGTGACTTCCACACAAAGCCAAAAACCTGTAATCAACATACAAAGCCAACAATCCTCTGTAACCTACAAACAAAGCTAACAACCTTCTGTTCTGTAACATTCACATAAATCCAACAACATTCTGCAACCTACGAACAAAGCCAACAACCTTATGTATCCTACACATAAATCCAACAACCCTCTGTAACCAACACACAAAGCCAACAATCTTCTGTGACTTCCACACAAAGCCAGAAACCTTCTGTAACCAACATACAAAGCCAACAACCCTCTGTAACCTACAAAGCTTACAACCTTCTTTTCTGTAACATACATATCAATCCAAAAACCTTCTGAAACCTACATTCAAAGCCAACAACTTTCTGTAACCTACACACAAAGCCAAAAACCTTCTGAAACCTACATTCAAAGCCAACAACTTTCTGTAACCTACACACAAAGCCAAAAACCTTCTGAAACCTACATTCAAAGCCAACAACCTTCTGAAACCTACACACAAAGCCAAAAACCTTCTGTGACCTCCATACAAAGCCAACAATCTTCTGTAACACACACACGGAGCTATAAACATTCGGTAATCTTTTGTTTGTAAATGTGAAGAGGTTTTTAAAGACTAAAAGAACTTTCACACACTGTAATGGTTCTATAACAATTTAAGTGTTCTTTCTAGAGGCTTATTTAAATTGTGCAAGAAACCCTTTTTAGCACCTTTGCGCTACAAAAGTTGGATTCACCAACATTTATGCAAGATCACAACCAAATAGAGGGACACTGATGGACGTTTACAGAATTTATACTGCCGCCATGAAATTTATACCCTGGTTGTATGGACAATCTGAGATATAACACCCTTTCATGTATTCATGGACGCTGTGAAAGGAAATGCAAGCCACGCTGAGGTATTGTATGCAGAATGCACAGCTCGTCCACTGTAGGGAGCGGTATAGTTCTCGTTATATGTACTGACTAAGGCGAATAGTCAGCTTTCATGCCTCACCTTCAGCTGCTTTGACAGAGCTGTAGGCTCTTGAGCTGACACGATTCTGCAGCCACATAAAGACAGGCAAAATCCTGCCTGTGAGTGAGCATATCTGCAGAGACAATTCTGTAGTCCTGTCTAACTCATGACCTTTTTCTCAGTTTCTGTGCATAATTAATCGGAAAGGACAAGAGGGGAAGGTAGAAGCCACAAATATGGAACTACTAAACTTCCAATGTGTAATACATTTCGACAACCACCATGATGTTACCATCATATCAAAAATAACTTTATCTATTAAATTAAACTGTATATACAATTTAATGGAGAAGCTGTGCTAACAATGTCAACCAGTGGATAAAGTTATTCAGAGAGGTCTGAAGTGCTCCAGTCAAGAGAAACTTACTGAGACAGAATTGTTCACAGTGGTGGTGGTAGGAACCAGACATCCAAAATGTTTAATGGCTCTACAAAAAAGCCATTAAAGGCATTAAGGGCATTGCGGAAAGCTATAATAGGAAATTATTACAAATAGGCTGCCTGAATATATGCTCACCTAGCACTTTATTAGCCATACAAGTGGGTCAGCCACAGCAGTGCTACTGAAGTTTTTAAACATTCACTCACTTTCCACTCTGGTAGACACAACTACCTACATATGGAAGTACACAACTCCATTACTTGAATAAAGGTATATATACTCCTGGTCAATTGTTACTCCAATACAAGTCAGAAGTTCTTCAGTCATATTTTACTCAAGTTAAGTTTCTAGAGTGCTTACTTTTTAAAAAAGTATTCAAAAGTACATTTTGTTGTAATGTTTGTGCTCTAGTTTTAATGCAAGGGTGTAGGATTAGCATGGATGGAAGTGATGCTGAACTTTCCCCACCAATGATTTGATTCCCCCCCCAAAAAAAAAAAAATCCTGATCTGTCAATGTCTCATTAATCTAGAGGTGCAGAAAGGGTTAAATCATATTCTCTACTCGAGTCCTACCTCCCCGTTACACATATGGCCAGTGTGATAGGCTGTGTCTTTCCCTGCTGTCACGTGAGACTATGTTTGGTTGTTGCAACGCCAAATCTGGAAGGAAAGCTTTCCAGTCATATGAGACTCACTTTTAAGACTCACTTTTAAGACTCAAGTTCAATGTGGGAGACACATGGGTGTGAAAAGTGAGTGAGGATGGCAGCAAAAAAGAAGAGGGTGGAGCTGTTTTTCAAAGAAAAGTTTACTAATAAAATGAGTCTATCATAATAATGTTAATAGCAGTGCTAGGCTTTGGTGCACAGCATACAGCGGGCTAACATTGTCTGTAGCTATGAATAACATGGTTTGGAAATGAACTGCACAACAAACTGCCAACTGTCTTACAGTCTCCCAGAGCAGCAGGTCTAACTTGGGTTGAAGCTCTCTATATCAGAGACCTGTTTCATGTATACTGTGGCTGAAGTAAAGTTAATAAGTCTTTAGATTGCGACACTATCTGGATGAAAATATGTCTTGTACGTTCACTTACACTTTGAGAGAGATTTTTGTTCAGTGATTGTACGTGGTTGATTTTGTGAAGATTATGCCAGGGGGTAGATTCATAGGTCCCCACCAATGTCAAGAGCAAATCTACACCCTTGTTTTAATGTAAATCAATGGAATGGCTGTTTTTTTCACCAAGCCATTTTTGAGCATTTTCATTGGTCCTTTCAATGTAACGCTTTCAAACAATGTATAAGGAAAGCAGAAAATTAACATTAACATCATTCAGTGGAAAAATCTGTTAACAGACTATCTAGAAACACTCTCAGAACCCATCAGACACACTAATTCAAACTCATGTAACATGTAATTTAAACCTTACAGTACATTACATAATAATCAATAGCAAAAATAGATAAATAAATAATAGTAATAATAAAAAATATTTTAAAAAATATGCACACATGAAAAAATAGGTGAACATTATTGAATTAAAAAGTTGTGTTCTGTTTAGGTATAAATGGATATATATATATATATATATATATATATATATATATATATATGTTTTTTGTTTGTTTTGTTTTATTTATTTATTTTTTTCTGTTTCCGATTCCACTTCATTTCCCCCCCTTGCACTTCCTTTTGCATTTCACTCCCCAGTCCCTCCAATTCGGAACCCCCCAACCCTAAAAAAATGTTGCAGTACAATGATTGTTGTTGTGAAATAAATAATAAAGAATTAATAGTCCTTCGAATAGGGGGGGTGGTGACAGGCCAAAAAAAAACTAAAAATGGATAAAAATGGAGATACATATTTTTCTTTGGGCAGCAATGATATATTGGTCCGCTAACTTGATAACATCAGCACCCTACTGTCTAAATGTCACTGCTGGTCCACCTAGATTACCGTCCTGCCTACAAGATCGTACTCATTTTGATTCTCCTGAAAATTATCCAAAATGCACACACACACACTTTTATTTGAGGAAATGAGCTAAAACCAATATTACAAACACCTGAAATAAAAAAACAGCTTTGCCATTAGCAGACTACCAGTAGTGTTTAGGACTGGTTATGTGTTTTGGCTAAGCTAACGGGAGCCAGAAGGTCAAAGAAATGACACAGCACAGGCTTGGTTCCAAGTGACTGATGCTAAAATAACATGTATTTTATTATATAGAGCACAAAGTTGAGTGACTGGTGTTACGAGTGACTGAATGCAGAAATTGAGCATGTACTGCAGGGTTTGTAGCTCTTGGCCATCACTGAGTGACTGTCATGCTTAGTCTTGGCTTTGACTTCCCCTTTTTCTGTCAGTGCAACCTATCGGCAAACTCCCACACCACTAAGCGCTGAGCTCTTCTAAAATATAAATGGGGGTTGATTTATGGAATTTTATGCACAAAATAAAGAAAAAAAAATTCAATGTTGCAATGAACCCTGTTACTGTTATACCGGCCAACTGTACTTTGTTGACATCTCAATGGAATGGAATTACGCAGTCGTCAGCGGCATTCCTCTTTATTATGGGTCATTTACTATTGGTCAACCTTACTCCTGCGTAATCAAAAGATATAAATATATATATACCGAGGGCTGGGATTCTTCACTTTTAGTACACGGATGAGCGCACTGTTAGAAAGAACGACGCAGACTATCGGAGTCGTACAGAGCCTGTGTCTGATGCAATTGCCTTTTCTTGGCTCGTGGATAATGACACAATTGACTGTCGCACGGTGATGACACGCTTGGGGCCCCCGGGCGGAGGAAAGATAAGTGAATGCATGAATATTTGAGATGAAGACGGAGCGTTGCGTTTTGGAGAAAGACATGGCGGAATTGATTACTTAGCAAAGTGGAGCTTAACTGGTTTAAATGCTCACCCACTGACAAAATACCTCCATGATAGCTTCCCACACAGACTTAGCGCTACGTGGCCACAAAAGAATTTGGGCACAGTCGCAATGCACGGCCTGTACGCTTCGATCCATACGTCCACTTTTTTTCTTTTTTTAAGCTTGACATTTGATTAGAATCAGCTTGAAGGGAGGGAGAGTGAATTAAAAGCTTCTGAGACGGATTTGCCATTTAACCTTATGTGATTCCTGGGCAGATTCTGCAATAGCTCTTCTCGCAAGCCATGACAATGTTCTGCCCACTGGCTGACCACTGAACGGCCGCTAGCTCGGCACTAGGTTTATTAGAGCGGACTAATGCTATAATCATTACTTTTATGACTCCCAGCGCCAGAGAGATTTGTATGAGCTGCTTGCTAGGCTGCAGATCTGAGGATGAGAGAAGAAGTGGGGGAGAGATCATCTGGATGAAAGAGAAGACCAGGCTCAGCAGGACAAAAAAGAAAACATGAGCACATTTTTTGATTTACTTGCTTTCGGTCTGGCAGATTGTTGTATCCCAGTGGGAATTCCCAGTGGATTCTATGGCTAGTATTGCTGTTACTCCTCGGTGCTGCTCTGGGTGGTTATCAGCTGAATAGAACCCATATTTGTTCAGAGACCAAGGGCTGGTCTAACTGAGAAGAGGATGGAAGCAGTATTTATCTCAATGCAGTGCCAGATTGGACACATTGGATGTATACATTGTCTATATGCGTATAACAATGGATGAATTTCAACTTATCTCTATGAAGTTTTGGACTGAACAATATTGATAACATAGAAACATTACAACACTTTACATACAAGAACTGCAACATTTGAAAAAAAATTAATAAAATAGAAGTTTGATATGAAATGGTGCATTGTACTGATAGATATGTAATATATAAGGCATAACAAGATACATAATTATAATGATTAGTCATGATTAGTCAGTTGAATGTGTTAAATGCCATACACTAGAATTATATGATGAGCTTAAAGAGGAATTCCACCAATGATTCCAAATTTGGACTTAATTTAGTCATCTGCAAACAAGTGATTCATAGTGGTTGAACAGGAAAACATTCATTGTGTAGAAACTTGTTTTTTGTTGTTTTTTTTAAGGTGGTGGTGATAGGAACCAGAGGGGCGCAATGTCTACTGCTTGAAAATGTAGGCAATTTCTTTATCATCTAAAATTGCCACCAACATCCAATATGTCTTCTGTGGTTTTATATATAATATTTATATATTGGTCAAGGAACCTGTTTCTAGCTTCTATTTTTACTTACAACCATGCATGTATCTCTTTGTGGCTATAGTAGCTAGTTGAAGTGACCATAGATTGGCCTTCACTAGTTGGACCACAAATTAAAAGTAATGGGATTCTGTGATTGATCAAAAATACACAATAAACAATTCCACACACTTCTGCTAGGCCAGTAGGTCAATAGGTCATGATAATGATTTATGCATATTTCAATCAATGAGATTGGACAAAGTCATTCAGAGTGGTTTGGATGTAAAGTGCTCTATTGAAGAGAATTGTAAACAGGATTGTTTACAGCGGTGGTGATGGAAGCTAGGCATCTGAAGCATTTAAAGCCTCAAAAGGCTCCCGCTGAGAAAGTTATTACATGAAATCTTAATGAATACTCTGCCTGATGCGAAAGATATTTTCCCACATTAGTTTTAAGAAAAGGTTTCGACTGAAAACATATCTTTTTAAATTAATTTATGTTGGAGAGATGCATTCAGGTCATTGTAAGGCCAAATAGTACCCAAACAAACTTATTTTTAGATTTACTAATATTTAACCAAAAACATTACATATTAAAAAACCAACGTGTAAGTTTAATGGTCATTTTAGATAATAGATATACACTGAACACTGGCTCCTATAATAACTATAGCAAAAATCTGAGTTTTCAGAATCAAGCATTTTACATTTTGCCTTTGTTTGCATCTTAACCTTTTAATCATGCACACGTTATAAAAAAAGTCCTGGGATTTTGCTTTAACCAGTGAAATATTCTTTGGCTTAATTGCAAAGGGAATGGAATGCTCAGCATAGTCACATTAGTCACATGCCAGCTGCATACAAGAGCCATACAAGATTAAATGTTAGGCATATTGTCGATTTCTATTTTTCTGCATTAGTTAAATGCATGATGAATGCTCCAAAATAACTTGGAAAAAATTCTGGTTCCATTGACTTTCATTGACAGTAAACACAGTTTTTGGCCTCTCCTATAAATTTGCCATTTTGGAGATACCTGTTTCTCATTGGACAGCGATGATATACACTACCGCTCAAAAGTTTGGGATCACAGTGAACTTTTCTTGTTTTCAATGGAGCAGTCTTCCTTCCTTAACACAACGATGGACTGACGGGTCTCTAAAGAAAGTTGTTTCTTTCTGGCCATTTTAAGTCAGATACTAAACTAACACTAGAATATTGTGCTCCCTTTTATACTCACTTATTAGTAGAATGTTTTTCAGCTGTGCATCACAATTGAGCAAGAGTGTCCTAACAACCAATTAGCCCAATAACATCCTTAAATTGGATTGGCGGCCGTACCAGGAGATTTAGACAGAGGACTGATAATAGGACTATATGCAAAATAAGCCTCTATACAAAAATAGGCTTTAATATAGACATTTTTATTCTTTAAAAATCATCGGATACACTTAAATTAATTGTGAAATGGACAATATTGTTTGTTAATTGCATGAAAATTGCATTAAATGAAATTCTAAAGTGATCCTAAATTTTTGAGTGGTAGTGTAGAGATATCTGGATTCTGGTCTTGGTGCCTGATGGAGATTTGGAGACGTGTCTTCAGGCTGAAATCTTGTATTTGAGTGTCATAACGATCACCCACTCAAATAAACCTCATTTTCAGTAATAGCTGGTCTTTATTGACACAGATGTTGGCACTGCTATAATGTTCATTCAGAGAAAAAAAATACTTGAATTAAACTTAATTCAATCTAATTGTATTTGTATAGCACGTTTTACAACTGACACTGTCACCAAGCAGTTTTACCAAAATCTGTGCCCAGCATTCAAATCAGCAGGCCAAGAGCAACATTGGCCATAAGAAATTCCAACCAACAAAACACAGGCTCTCAGATCATACAACAGAAACATTGATAAGATATGCTAGAGCTCAATGTTAACTTGACTATTACTACATCTATTGAAGGGGTCATTAACCTAGGGGTCGCAACCCACATAGGGGTCCTGGCGTTGACCCTGCACAACTACAGTTGAAAAACATATAGCGTGGACCATCTTTGTGCCTCAATGCAGGCCCGACCATCACATTAAGTATAACTTCTATAATAATTATTCTCTTATTTTTAGATAGCAGTACTGCCAATCATTTGATTTTTGTGAAGGGGGTTGGGGGGGTCACAAAATATTTTGAACCCTAAAAAGGGGTCACACACTGAAAAAGGTTAAGAACCCCTGATTTATTTTAAACATACCAACTCATGCCCTGCAGCAGCACCTCAGTCAAGTGTGCAAATCAAGATCTTCTGGTTTAAACTGTATTCATTTAGGCTGTAATTTTCTTTTTTTCTTTTCAAATATCTGCCAAAATACTAATCAGACACACAAATGCTATATTTAGACTATGACAGTTACAAAGCCCTGTATGAGCATAGTGCAAAAAAGAAAAAGGTTAAGTGTTTGTGCAGTGGTTGACAGCCGTGATGCTAATTATCAATCATTCGAGTTGAAGTTTGAGAGAGTTGCGATGGTAGACTGCTCATTTACATCTCCAGAGCATCCAGGTGAGCCTTTTTATTGCAGCGGGGGGTGGTCTGTGGGAGATGGTTTTGGGCGGGGGGTGGCATAATCAAGTGACAAAGTGATCAAGGGTGTTCAGAGCATTGGGAAACTTTGAGCACAGTGATGTTTGGATGCCACTGTGCAGAGTGGCCTCAGAGATTCATTTATATAGCTTCCTGTCTCGCTGCCCAGTCAAGTCTGCTGTCACGTCCAGAGTTCACAGCCTGGTTCAGCTCTGATGGGAGGATGCAAATTCCCCAGCCAGCAGCCTATCAAAAACCACGATCGCGATGCAAGGTCACTGGCTCGCGGCCTTGTCAAAATATGTTGTTATGGTACAAGTGCCACCTTTATGCTTTCGGAGAACAATGGAAAACTATATGAGTGGTCAATGTGATGTTCTTACAACACATATAAGCTCAAGTTGAGTCTTTTCTAGATTACTCAAGCCTTATCTAATTTCGCATGTTGAATGTGGTGGACTCTCATGACAATTATGATAAAGGGTTTTCAGACCTAGGCATCAAGCATAATGCGTTCATGCAGCTTCATTGCTAATGTTAGTACATAAACTATTAGTTATTACCATAACTAATGACAATAACAATGTAATTGATATTTACTAATGCTTGCTAAGTTCATTCATTGAGGCTCTGAAGGAAGTCATATGCAAATACTGTTGCTTTGCCATGTCAAGTTTGTTATTATGGTTGCACATTGCAAAGCAATATATTGCTATATTGTTTATCGCCACTTAATTTAGTAAATATCAACCCCGTTCCTACAGATTGTCCAGCTTTTTGATCAGATGCAAACAACAGATTTGTTTCTGGATTTTTTTCCCATAGAGAATGAATAGAATGGAAAAGTGCATGTCAATCTACTGAACTTCTGCTCCAACAACAGGCACAGTTTTGCAAAGGGCAGACCCCCGACCACGACTGTGGTGTTGGTTCGTTCTGCACTAGTATGTTATAGTCGCTTTTTTCCCCCTTAGAGTTCTATTCATTTTCAGTCACACCCAAACCTCATGGTTTCATTCAACCAACAGCCTCCAAACTGCATGTATACTTTTAAGGCAAATCCCTGACCCCTAATTCACAGACGTACTGACCTGCACTCATTTATTTGTCATTTATTCATCCCTCGTTCCTCACATAGGTTCCCATTCATTTTCGGACGAACCCAAACATTATGGTTTTGTTAACCTACAGCTTCCAAACTGCCTGTATTCACTCAGGGTAGATGCCCAATCTCTAATTGTCTGTTATGTGCAACCATCCTTCGTTTTCTGCAGAAAATGCCCTTTTCTAGTTAAGTTAGTATTTTCTTGAATGAATATTCATTGAAATTAATGGCTTACAAATATTAGTCATATTTAAATAATATAAGACATACTTAATTACATGTATTTCTTCATATAATAAAATAAAAATTATAAAATGATAAAAATATGTTAATTATATTACAATAGTACTAAATATATATATATATACAAAATTTATGGATAATAAATTATATGTAATTCAATAAACAAGCATATGTCACAGGCACAACATTCTTGTGGACCACTGGCCTAGAGTTATGCTCGCTGGAAGTGATTTAAATAGCCCAGCAGACCTCTACACCTTTTCAGCCAGTGAAAATGTTTAGCCTCTCTTAGGGGGGGCCAGGCAGCTGCCATGAATGCCATTTTGCACGTGCCCCAGCGGCCATCCCGCAGAGCGCGTGGACACGGAGGTTGGCATGGAGATTGGCACCACGGGGAGCGGTCATGTGTCCGTGGCAGAGGGCACTCTTACCACTGCAGTCCTTCTCTCAGAGGAACAGAGGGTCTGAGAGGACTATGCCAAACACACGTGAACTGCCCCCCTTGCCTGCACCCTGAGCTTAGAGCACCTTCTGCTCTTCACACATTCGCATGCTGTTGTCCTTGAGCTCGAAACACTGAAGAGGACATATGTCTTCACGCGTTGTTTGGGCCAGGTGACAAGCCTCAGTGTTTTGTCTTTAGTAAAGCCTTTGATGTTTTGTGACAAGAACACAAAGACCTTCGTATACTCTGTAAGGACAAGGGCTCATTGTAGGATCTCCTATGTGCCAATCTCTGTTGTGCTGGAGCATCTGTTCTTAAAAATTGACCCGAGTAGGTTCCCCTGTTCATCCTTTCCACATCTTCTCCATTGTCATGACTTCATTCTTCTTCATACTGAACTGCATTCCCATCTTTGCACTCATCTTGGTCTGTTCTGTTCTGCCCACAGAACTCTTCCAAAGCTTCCAAAGGCTTCTATGTGAGTTTATGGCAGATTGCCATTCTGGGGTCTGGGGGTGCTGGGAAATGAAAAAAAGAACAGTCTGACTCATGCGTGATGTGTATGTTGTGCTTTGATCACATCACCAATTAAATATCAGAAACAGATTTTTGTTGCTTAGCACATTTAGTGCTTATATAAACGCTGGCGCTGCGTGACAGGAGAAACGCTGCAGCGTGATTGCTATAGTGCAGGGTCTGAAAAGATCTACAGGTGCTTCTGTCCATCTTTCCAATGTGAGAAGACAACTTAAACCAATAGGTCCGAAAGGATGTATGGGTAGAAGCCCTTAAGTGATAAAATAAAATAAACATAAAATAAAAATAAAAGAACAAACTTTGCAAACCAAACAAAGAAGCTGCTGGTGTTCTTATAACAATGAACTGAACAGCCCAACATCACTGAATGTGTTTGAGATCAGTTGAATTCTGAGACAAAGAGTATAAAAAGAAGCAGAGAGCGCTTTCCTACATACTACAAAATACTGATATGTTTATACTATATGTATATTTAAAGTCTTCCTTGAAAAATTGTGAACCCCCTAAGAATGCTCTACCTTTCTACATAAATGTGACCTAAGACTTCATCAGATTTTCACACAAGAGAACCATTTGAAACAAATGAGACCAAAATATTAGACCTGGTTGTTTATTTATTGAGGAAAATATTCTAATATTAAGCATCTTTCTTTGCTTTCAGTATCTGCTGTGAGAAAGGCCTTTACCTTGGGTTCCTTTGTGAGCTTGAGGACTATTATGGGCTTTGCTCTTGGAGAGATCTTTGTTGGCTTACCACTCCTGGGGAGTGTCAATGGTCCTGACCTTCTGTGGACTGTGGATGTTGGAGTCCAAACTCTTTAGAGATGGTTTTGTAACCAAGAAGACCCAACTCACCACAATTAACAAATGCGCTGCAAAACCGTTCACAACACATCGGAAGTGTTTCCGGAGGACACGTAAAGGATGTAGGACCATATACGACGACTATATATGCAGTTTGTCCATTTAGTAAACCTGGACATGCTCCTCAGACATGCTCCTCATTTCTCTGGATGCAATACCGCACTTTACCGGCGGTCCCTTGCTGTCTTTAGAGAAACTGAAAGATTGGGAATTTTGATGAAATGTAACTATTGTAGTTTGTTCTTTGGTTTACCACGACTTTGAAAATATAATTTCACAGATTTTACAAGGTTGTTTGTGAGCTGCAACAGCGGCGAAATGCGAATATCTGCCAGATATCCAATATCAACCAAACTTCAGCTTCAAAAAAGGATAGATTTTGCTGGAATGTGAAAGACAAGACAGTTACAAATATTACAATGTCTGTGTTCTTTGCTAAATGTTTGATCATTGAGCTCAGAAGTTACACATCTACAGAGTATTTTCCTTCTTCTGCCAGAATGTATTGCCCTTTCTGTGGCTTCAGATTGAAGCAAATACCATATATATATATATATAAATATAAAAAATTTCACTGTAAATTAACAGTAAATTACTGGCAGCAGAGACGGCAGTATTTTACTGTTATTTTACAGTGCATCTACTGTAATTAGTTTAACAGTATTGTACTGTAAATTGAATTACAGTATAAAATAACTGCATATTTATGGTATTAACTAACTAGCCAGCTAACACCGCTCGAGCTACAGTTTCTTTGCTAAATTAAGTCCCTAAATGAAACAGACCAACAACATCTTATATCTTAAAAGTTTCATAATTATACTGACAAAACCATATCACTGCAAACTTTAGGAGACATGACGTTAACAGCTACCTTTTTTTTGAGTTTCACAGGGACCACCGCAGCTGCAGTCCAAACGTGTCAGTTGTAAATGCACCAGCTCGCGTCTCCTCATCTAAGAACCGATTTAGATTGTCTTTCTTTATTTTACGAATGAACACAATACAAGCTGCCTGGCACTTCCTGCACTGACTGAATGAGCTGAAAGAAGCTTAACTCAGGCAAGCTAAATAGGCTGGCTCCGCCTACTGCATATATTTTACCACTAAAATGAGTAGAAGCAGTTTTGGACAGTTTAATGACATGCGTTATCATTAAAAAGAAACATTAATCTGCAATCACCAGTACGATTTTGATGGATAGTGACTGGACTGTAAAGGAATGATGGTGTATATTTTAAAAGGTTGACAGAAAATACTGTATTATACTGTATTATTACAGTTTTTTGCTGTTATTGGGCAACTGATTAAATTACTGTGGATTTACTGTGTGATTATTTGACAGTATTTTACAATTATTATTAAAACAGTAAGATACTGTTGTATAACTACAGTAAATTTGCAGCAATTCATTACAGGTGGTGTACAGGTGAATTACACTCAGTATATACCAATTCTCAAATATTCCAAACACTTTCATTGCAAAAGCAACAAGAATTGGCAAGGTGATGTTTTCTTGTTTTTTCTATACCAAAAAAATAATTACCTGTACTTCATGAACATTTTGAGGGGGCGCTCTGATTTTCGACCACTACTGTACTACCTTATAACAAGACTGTTGTGAGCTAACCATGAAATTTACCCAAGTAAGTGGAAAGAAATGTTAAAAAAAAGAAAAGATAAAGCTAAAAAATAAAAGTCACTGGGCTATTTGTGTGCTGGAAGTGCATGAAAACAAACACAAACACATACACACTTGCGTGCTAATGAGGGGAGGTAATGCAGGGTAAAGCTAATAATTAATAGAGAGACAACATAACAGCTCTCTTTGAAGTGCAGAGTGAGAAAGTGGAGTGTGTATGTGTGCGCTTTTGTATGGGCTCGCCTTCAGGGTGGGAAGAGACATCTAGGGTGTACCTTCACTTTCTCTCTCCTCTCTCTCTCTCTCTCTCTCTCACTCTCTCTCACGCACACAGTGGCAGAATGAAGGGAGTGGATTACTATTGGCATGAAGAAATGAACAAGACATGCTACAAGGCAGGCTGCCTTCACCTTTCCCCTGAGTGTGTTTTGCTCTACAATCAGACAGCATTAGCGAGCATCAAACACCTACCAGCTGTGTGCTTCCACCTGTCCAGGTCAGCCTCAAGCGCTGGCTCTCTTTAGGCCTCGCTGCAGTGGCAAACAGTGTCCTGCAACTTTGAAGCCATGAAAATGAGCTCAAGATATCATTAAACCACAGATGTACAGTATATGCACTGACTGGTTGCTTCAATAAGTACAACTCTTTGTTTGTCCCACACACTTGTACACTTGTCCACTCTATTCACCTAACATTAGGGGCTGCACAGACTGGGCAACTAGTCGACGACTCTTGGCTGATGGAGCTAAAGCTTGATGTCGGCCAGTCTCCAGTCACGTGATTATGACACTAATAGCATGGACGCCTCAGAGAAGACCACAGGTGATTTCAGGGTCCATATCCAGGTTTCCTGAAGGCTATTCAAGTCAATCCAGGACCAAAGGCTGGAAAAGGACAAGTCACGCTGTAATGTTGCATGAACATTAACAGTGTGTACCAAAAAGTGTGGCATTTTCTTTCACAACAGAAAGACTTGTTTTCTTTTATCATCTTTTTTTAAGCTGCATGCTTGGTATTTTCCCTAAGCTGTGCTGATTGTAGAGAACGCACTCATGCGAGTCTCCTTTGCGTTAACAATTAGCATACACATGCTCCAAACACATGCTAAATGACGCACAAATGCACATACACACGCCCAGAGGGAACGCACGGATTAGCCGCAAACATGCAATTAGCCTTGAGTTATCGCTGGTGCCAAACGGCGCTCGCAAGTATACACACATATGAAGCGAATTAGCAGAGATGCTATAAGTAGGTAGAGGAGGCTAAAGACGTGTGAAGATCTCTGGGGGAGATGTGTTGGATGCTCTTCGTTCTTGGCTGCTGGCTGCTCCCTCTGTTGTTTTATCTCTCTTGCACAGAACGCACATCACGCATCTCACCGGTCTGTGTTATCTCCTAGTCAAAGACTTGCTGTGCGGCACATATCACCATGAGTGGAGGAGTGCGAAAGAGCATTCGCGTCCTGGCCACGCGAGCGGGTGGGAGGATCCTCAGAATCTCACACTCATTCATCAGCTACTTTCTTTTAACTGAACTCAATCACATTGACTTAAACTAAGGCTTCAAAATCACTGATTTCTCAAAAGTCACTCTACGTGGTTGGGCGGGAAATGCTCCATTCTGGGGAAACCACTGAGTCCGACTTGCTCACAGAGGTGGGGATTGGATCAAGAACCAAGAGCCTGAAAAACTCCCTCATGGATGTTATTATGTGGAATGGAATATGAATATGCTGCTTGATGCCTGAGACATTGTTTAATAATAGTTCTGAGTTCTGGACTAAAAGTGTGTCTTTTAAGTTCAGTCGGTGTCTGACAGATGCAAATTTTTTTAAAATCAGTTTTAAAATCTCAGAAGATGATCTAATTCGTACTGTAGGTGTCGTTACCCCTGGTTCCTCTCAACATGTCTGTACAGAAGAGGGTGAATTTTTATTCATCAGAATAGTTATAACTGTGGATGTGTGGAAATTAGGGCTGTCAATCGATTAAAAAAACCTTAACTAATTAATCACACATTCATTTTGCTGTGATTATTTTGAACCTGAAGTTTTTAATAATAGATAAGCTCAGTACAGTGGAATTATATTTTATTCACATGTTCAATTGTATCTTAAACTTTAAACACATTGTCTTTTGTAAATTTTTCACTGCACAGTAACCTGAGACCTGAACGAGTGTCCAAGTACAACTTGCTGTTCTCTTAATTTGTGTGCGTTTGCTGGCCAGAACATTTTCAATTTTTTTGTTATTTAATTTTAGATATTTTCTTAATATCATAGGGAAATTTAAGATCTCTGCATTTAACCTATCCATGCAGTAAAACACTCACATATACACACACACTAGGGGGTAGTGGGCACACTTACCCGGAGCAGTGGGCAGCCCTCCCACGACACCAAGGGAGCAGTCAGGGGTTAGGTGCCTTGCTAAAAGGCAACTTCAGTTGTATCTTGGCGGTTCATGGGATCAAACCGGCAACCTTCCGGTCACAACCCTAACCCTAACCTCCAGCCCACGACTGCCCCCACCAAATCCACTATCGTGAAGTGAAACCGCGACTGTTCTTTGCAGACTGTGGGACGCGCAAGGCAAACGTTCAAATGGAAGTAGCCTCACTTAACTTTGCAGTGATGTTCCACTCTTTAGCCACATCTAGAAAATGATCAGCACATACCTCTGTGAAGTTTCATGTTTCTGATAAATCAGACAACTTTTTAAAGAGAAACGCCTAAAACTCCATCCTTCTCCTATCCATCTTTAGCCACAGGAAGTAAACTCTGAGCTGGGTTAATCTTTTTTATGCATTAAATTATCGCGATTAACATGTTAGGAACATGTCAGCACTGGAATATTCCAGCATTTGCCAATCAATCAACTCCAGTAGTTACTGGATGGGCGTCGAAATTTATTATTAATTGTAAACTGTACATTTTTCCTAAGTAGAACTAGGAGGGATGAATCTGTGGTCATCTTTAACCAGTGCAGGAATGACTTGTACAGCATTTCTGAATTTTGTGGTTGTGTAATTTATTTAGCTCCAACACCAGTGTAGCATTGGGGTTAAAGTCATAAGCATGCATGGAAACATGCAAACATTCATAGCAGCAAAAGTAGCTGTATTCTTACAGCGTTTGTAAGTTACATTAGAATATAAAAGCTCATAAGAACAGCTTTGGTAACACACTCTTTCATAATTTGTGTTATATATTTATTTACGGCACTGAACAGAGTGTCAAGTGAATGAAGCTTGAGGTTTTGAAACCAGAGATGGACCGATCAGTGTCTTTTCTGCATGGATGCATGAAGGTTGCATGCAAATGTTGGCAGGCCACTGCAAGAGGCAACTTTCAGCAGTAACTGAAACATTAACACGGTTAACAGTGGCACCGTTTTTCATTGCACCTCAATTAAAAACAATCCAACATCTGGTTTACTCTTGGCTGTCTACCATAGATATAGAACAGCATATGAATGCATTTACTTTGTTTAGGGTTGAATTTGTATTATTTATTTGTTTGCGACATTGAACACAAAGTCAAGTGAATGAAACTAGAGCTTTCGAAACCAGAGATGGACCGATCATTGTCTTTTCCACAAATCATGGCAGTATGTGGCCAACGGCTGCGTGAAGCCAAGCAAATGTTGGCATGAAAATGGATGATCACCAGGCAGATAATGTTAACGTTTAAACAGGATAATGTTCTGTAATCTTTATTTTTGGTTATATAATAATGGGTTTGTCTGGAAATAACAAGGTGTTTGGCATTCATGGCTTCCAAAAAAAATAACAACATCCATATCATTCCACAGCTGCCGTTAATGGCAAAAGCAACAACATTTGACTGCAAGCGACAACATTCAGCAGGCCGTAGTGATAAGTGGAACATTGCCTTTTACAGTGGCACAGTTTTCCACTGCGGCTCCATTAAAACAATGCAATATCTGGATACTGTTAAATATCTACTACATATATAGGAAAGCATATGGATGTATTTACAGAAGTATATTTGTAAATATGTAGAAACAATATACAGTAAAAACTGTCCCAACGATGACTTTTTGGTTTCTGCAACAAGGTCTGAAGTTTTAGCATTTAAACAAAGGGCTGCAGAGTCCTGTGACCAAGGGGCCTCGCCCAGGCCTGCAGAAATCCTCCCACAATATAGCGAACATGTTTTACGCCACTGCTCAGCTCTCAGGATCGACCACGTCAGAGAAATATTGTCTGATTGCATATTCTGTGCTGGAAATTGAATAGTTTCCAATACACAGCGGATGGATCCCTCCATCTCTAAACGAAGCGCATCAAAATGACTGTTTATATTAATGGACCACAGAGGCGGCTAGAGATAAGGTTGAAAAGGTTGCTGGACTCAAAGCACCCCCTGCCCCTGAATAGCACTCGCTCGCCAGGCTCCTGTGCAGATCATTATTGTGAGCTGCGTGCACGGGCCTCGGCCGCGTGTTCTCCAAGAAGTGGCGCACTCCTTGACCTCCACAGAGGCCCGCCCCTCCGGCCTCTTTAAGCACAGCCAGCGTGTAGGGCTTGATTCACTCCAAACGTTTTTCTTTTTCTCCAAACCCGGCCTTATCCCAGTCAATCCAGTTGCTGCTTACAGGCTTTGGAGTGTTGATGAAAGGCATTTGAAGTGTGTATGGGGGGTGGAAGGGAGGGCAGTGCACTCGTATGGAGTGTGTTCTCTGCATGGGTGCATGTGTGCTGTCAGAGGCTGAAAGCCAAAGGGAGCGGCGCGTCTTTTTTTTTGTGTTTCGGAGAAATGCAGCTGCCAGATGATTAATAGTCAAGTCTACCACCTCCCACTAATCACTGTGGAAATAGTGCTGACCTTTTAATGGGACATCCAACACCCTGTCCCTGTAGAGTGCTCACAGTGACGCACACGGACGTGCACACAACCACATGTGCACGCAAAAGGAAGGGATGAAGGACACACACACACACACACACACACACACACACACACACACACACACACACACACACACACACACACACATATATATATATATATATATGCACAGCAAGGGGGTAACAATCACACACATACTTGTTTTTTGGCATTTCATACATTTGCAGTACATATATCTGCGTCATACTTGCACAGATGATGGCGGTTATTCATCAGAGCTGTGTAGCAAAGAGCTACTCTACCTCGGATTTATGAAAAACAACATGGAAACAAGCAGAAGGTACGACTGATGAATCAGCTTTTCCGTGCATGAAGTCAAGTGTTGGTCTACCACACGCTCATTTACATATAATTTGCATGAAACCCACTTTAATGTGCGCAGACGTTTTTGTAGGTCGCCAATAAAATGCAATCGGTGCAGTGCTCCCCCTGCTGGCCAAACTTTATAGAGTGAAAATTATGATATTTGGATTGAAATAAATGCAAAATAAACACAAAACTCAGAGCTGAATGATTAGTTATGCAGTGTATCCAATGCACCTGCACTACCTGTACCTTTTCTATTGTTAATTATTAGGGTAATTATTATTAGTAGTAATTATTAGTATGTCAGTAGTATATTCACAGGAGTGTGAACTCCAGGACCACAAGACTGACAAACAGTTTCTACTCACAGGCCATCAGGCTTGTGAACACCTCACGCACTACCTCTATAACCTCTCCTATCTGAACTGGTTTTAACTGGTCTGATTTAAACTGCACCTTACACTCACTGTACTGCTGTTTACATACAATACTGTTTACATTCACTACTCACACAAACATTATTGTTTACATTTGTTACTTGCAACTTGCACTTTATGACTGCTGCTCTTCATACTTGCACATAAAAGCACATCACTTTTTTTTATTTTTTTTTAACTCTAAAAATACTTTTATTTACTTCAACTTATACTATTATACTTTGTATATTTTGTATATATTTTTTATTATTTCTTTTTTGTTATCTTTATCTATTGGTGAATGGAGGAACAGCAAAGTAAGAATTTCATTGTACAGTGTAACTGTCTGTTCTGCTGTACATATGACAATAACACTCTTGAATCTTGAATAAAATCGAGGTACTGTGTAATATGTTTTTAAATGGAACACATAGTTTCAGCATTTGTTTACATCATTGTGCATGTAAAAAATATACATCCGCTGTTGTGCTGGATCAACATGTGCACACTGTATTATTATTATTATTTTTTTATGTTATTTTTATTCTAATATGAGTGTTATAGATGGTATAGGTAATAGTTTTTTTGGTTAACAGCAAAGCCAAGGCGCCCAAGTTGAAACACATTTCTACAAGACATAAGTTTAATTGCACAGCTCAACAAAATATGAAACAGCCTATTACAAAAAAAACCCTGTGGACGAAATTTGCATATGAGCATTTCAGGATTTGACTGGACGCAACTCATGATTTTGTACTTATATGTGCTTGTACAAAAAATAAATACATATGTAAATGTAAATACTAATAATCACATACACAAGATATGTTTCAAAAATTAAACTGATTGGGGAAAAAGTATATGCTATATGGTGGCTGTCAAAACAAAACCTGTATCTTCATTTTTGCCCATTTTTATTTTTCTATATTATTTGAACAAGACACCTAATCTTCAGGTCCTGTGAACGTTTCATGATGAATAGACCAATAGAAATGCTTTAAAATAGGCTGGAAAAAATTCTGGTTCCATTGACTTACATAGAAAGTAAACACAGTTTTTGTTCTCTCCTGTAAAGTTGTGATTTTTGAGCACTAATGTTCTAATGTTCTCAGGTACAACATTACTAAACACTCATATGGAACTTACAGAGCTATGAAGCTACAAAGACATAAATCTGTCAGACTATTTACCTCAGCAGAACACAAGTGTTTATAGAATCGCAACTAGTTGTGCCTGAACAGGTGCAGTAACCAAGATTTCTCATAGACCAATGGCAAAGGAGATACGAGTGAAGCCTGCAAGCACTGTAAAGAGCTGAGAATGACTTGAAAGCAGCAACAGAGAACCACCACACAGCAACAGAGAACCACCACACAAAAAGCAGTTAAAGTGATTAGTGTCTAAAATTTGCACACAAGCATTTAGACAAACATGTATTCTGATTAGATGAACCAAAAATGGAAATCTTTGGCGACAGTTGAGCTTGTTGTGCTTGGAGTAAGAAGCTCTGCATGTATGAGCCCAAGAACACTCAACCCACAGTGAAGTATGAAGGTCAGAGCATCATGGTATGAAGCTGCTTCTGGGACTTTTTCTTATTATCTAAGGAAACATGTATGAGGCTATGTACTGGGAAATATTACAGGAGAACTGAATCTTATCAGCCAAGAAACTGAATCTGGGGAGAAGATGGAAGTTTCAACAAGACAACAACTCCAAACTTCCAGCCAAAATAGCTTGAGGCTAGTGCCTAAGAAGCTGGACGTGCTTCTATGGGCTAGCCAGTCCTGTAATTGGATGATTTTGAAGCCCTGTATAACCTGGGGGAATTATTAAAGATGGGTTGGCAAAGATGGAATGGAAGGGGCCACTATGTTGTATGCATATGTATCTATATATATATATGTACATACAAACATGCAACAGTTAATCTACAACGGTTCAAATGTTCCCATATGCTTTGTTTACTAGACACCCCATTCACGCCTGTTGGACCTCTTAATATCAGTAAATTACACGAGCAGTCATAACATGGAACAATATAATTGCGAAAACAGGTTTTTGCTCATATTGTGTCGCCTTAGTGCCCCCCCACCCCACCACACACACATACATATACGCATGTCACGCATATGCCTTGGGACACACTCGTACAGCAGCACGCATGACTGGTGATAAAAGCCCCTTAGATCTCTGGCTAGGCACTGCACATTAAATACCTGCACTCTGTATGTCAAAACAAGTTTTGCTTAGAGAACAAGAGCTACACACACACACACACACACACACACACACACACACACATACATACACACTCTGCTAGGTTGCACACCACGTTCACACTCATACTCTCTCTCTCTCTACCTGTCACTTTCACTGTGATCAGCCAGGTTATGCCATTCAAGACAGTTTTCATTGAAGTATTATTTAATTCATTTTTATATTTAATATTTTTATATATTTAAACAGTTTAAATAATATATATATATATATATATATATATATATATATATATATATATATATATATATATATATATATATAATCTGTTCGGATGTTTCTTGTTTGGAGGTTCCAGGTAGATTAGGTTTTGGTTAAGGTCAGGATTAAGGCCAGGGTGAGGCATATTATTAGGTTTTGAGTTAAAGTTAATCTTAGAATTACACCAGGGTTAGAGTTAGGATTAGAGCCAGGCTAAGGGTTAGGGGACAGGGTAAGGGTTACGATTAGGTTTTGAGTAAAGATGAAGTTTAGGGCTTGGACTAGTGCCAGGGTAAGGAATAGGATTAGGATTTGGGTTGGTGTAAGGGTTAGGGTCATGGTTAGGCTCAGGCAGAGGGTTAAGATTAAGTTTTGGGTTGAGGTGAAGTTTAGGGTCAGGATTAGAGACAGGGTGAGGGATAGGATTGGGATTTGGGTTGGGGTCAGAGTTAGGCCCAGGGTCAGGGTCAAGGTCAGGCAGAGGGTTAGGATTAACTTTGGATTGAGGTTAAGGCTAGGGTCAGGATTAGGCCCAAGATAATGGTTAAAACTATGTTTTGGGTTAAGTTTAGGGAAAGGATTATGGCCAAGATGAGGATTAGGATTAGGTTTGACATGGCTGTTGGGAGTTAGGGTCTGGATTAGGTTTGGGTGAAATTGAGGTTAGGTTCAAGATTAGGGACAGGATTAGGGATTGGATTAGGTTTTGGGTTAATGTTAATGTTAGGCCAAGGTTCGGGTCAGGCTGAGGGTTGGATTAGGTTTTGGTTGAGGGTAAAGTTAAGGCTCGAATTAGGCCCATGGTCAGGGGTAGGATTAGGCCCAAAGCTAGGGTTAGGTTTTAGGGTGAGGCCCAACAAAACCTGTACTTAATGCAAATAATGTTTCAGATACTACACAGTTACTACTTCACTGGTGTGTTATTGATGTGTAACTGATACACTGTTAAAAGTTTATTACTCATCTACAAAGAACCCCTCAAAATAAAGTGTTACTCAAATAACTTTCCGAAGACCCCAGTAGACATGTTATAGAGACACATGAAGTTGGAAAAATCTACAAAATCATTCCTAAAAAAGACTTGGATACATCAACCCACATTCAGCAATGACTGTTGCTGTTACTCTAGAAGTGGGCTCTCTGTTAAGATCACTCCAAGGTGACAAAGAATGTAAGGTTAACAGCACACAACCTACAAACTCTACAAATTGCAAAAACCTTTTACACTGTATGTCCACTTTTAAATAAATAAAGAACAAGAATGGTTCACAGAAGGACAACACAAAGGAAGTTGCCTCTAAGATAATGTTCTATGGACAGATAAGACAATAGTGGAACTTCTATCACAATGTTTGGACGTACAAAAAAAAAACTGTACACCAACACCAAAGCCTCATCCCAACTGTGAATCATAGTGTAGGGAGCATGCTGGTTTAGGGCTGCTTTGCTGCCTCAGGGCCTGGACGCCTTGTGATTTATAAAATTTAAAAAAATAAATGAAAAGATGTATTTTACAAGAAATTGTGGAAGCAGAGGCCAAAGTGATGATTGGGGATGCAATAAGATAATGCACCAAAGCACACAAGTAAATCAACTAAAGAATGGTTTCAATAGAAGAAGATCTGTGTTTTGCAATGAAGTCCAGACCTTAACTCTACTGAATTGCTGCGGTATGCTGTACAAGCAAAGCATTCCAGAAATATTGATGAACTGAAACAGACTTGCAGGGATGACTGGTCCAATATTGGCCCAAATGGGTCTTACTTAATGTGTTCATTAAAAGCCTTGAACAGTGTTGATGTGTTATTAGTTTAGTTAGATTATGGTTGCCTATATACATACCACCACTGACTGTATAGCCGCATTAGTGCCTATTTGTTGGCAATGACTGGTGCAAAGTTTTTGTCAATACATGCATAAAGGGCTTATACAAAAAGGTCAGTCGTATTCCTTCCTAACAAAAATGACAGTTACCCAGAATTTTATGTAGCACCAGGAACAATGTATATTTTCTCATTTATGTCAAAATTTCTTTGTTGGCAGAACCAAAAAAGAAAACACTTTCTAACAAGCAACTGAACTAGATTTATTCAACTATAATACTTTGGTTTAAAATAATTTGTCGTTTTAATGACTCTTAAGTAGTAAAACCAGTTCAATCACTTCTTACCACCTGAAGTATTTTTGGGATTGTACCAACAAAGCACGTTTTACGGTATATGGTGTAAGAATATAAGTGAAAATCGTCCAATAGCAAGTATGCACGGTAATGGTGCCAGCAGTAAAGCTTCAAAGCTAGCAAGTATTAACTAGAAGAACTCCTTAAACATATCCTCACTGTATCTCCAAAATGGCAACTTTACAGGAGAGGCCAAAAACGTTCAATGGAAGTCAATGGAACCAGAAGTTATTTTGGAGCATTTCTATTGGCTCGTCCATCATGATTTTTTTAAACACTGCAACAATTGTCCAATTCTGATTGTGCACCCATAGTGGCAGTGTAGTAAAAAATATAATAACATCATGATTTTAACATGCAGGCAGAAGTAGTAGTAGACAGTGGTGTAGTGGTTAGCACTGTCGCCTCACAGCAAGATCTGGGTTCGATTCTCGGTCAGGGCCTGTGTGGAGTTTGCAGGTTCTCCTCCAGGTATTCCGGTTTCCTCCCACAGTTCAAAGACATGCATGTTAGGTTAATCGCCCACTCTAAATTGCCTGTAGGTGTGAGTGTGTGTTGGCCATGCGATGGACAGGTGACCCGTCCATGGTGTACCCCGCCTTCTCCGATGACACTGGGATGGCTCCATCAACCGCATGAACCCTACTAGCGAAAGATGATGGATGGATGGATGGATGGATTTAAAATGTGTGGTATTGTTGCAAGCAAATTGGAATAGTTGTTCTACATTTGGAAAAAAAGAAATAAAAATAAAGGACAATGACTTTGTTTGTTTTTACTGTACACTGCAGTCCAGTCCCTTCTTTACTATGTACTAGTGGTTTACGGGCTCCTTGTAAATCTTGTAAATCTTGAAAATCTGCCTTTGTTGCGAAAGCTAAAAACGCCCAGCATTCTAGAAGTACTGACAAAGCCTGGGATATACTCCGAAAGTCTGTTGTGACGTAGTATATCACGCTCGCCCCTTCGTGTGTGAATGTGTACGAGTAAAGCTAGCTTGGTTCGGCATGTACTGGTGCACGGTTGTGCCTCGGGCCTGTAATAAATAGGGAAGCACTTGAGACATGAGGTCCTGTCCTCTTCCTGTGCCTCTCTGCATAATAACTGCGGATTTATAGCTTTCCTTTGATATGCTGAACACATCTGTGAGAGGCAAGTCTGCAGTCTTTGACCTCCTCCATTCACATTCGCCATCCTTTTCTTTCTTTCGTCCTTTTTATGAGTTTTTTTTCCTTTCTCTCTCTCTCTCTCGGTTAAACTTCACTTGTCCTTTCCTGATCACCTTGTGGATGTTCCGTCTGGTTATCATGTGCTTGCAGTGCAGGAAGCTAAGCTAAAGCTATGAAAGACATTCTTCTCCTCTAGAACCGTAGCGGTCAGGGCTTTTGGCTGTTGAATGGTTGGCTTGTTTGCTAGCTTGACTCGCACTGGCAGTGACTTCCTGCCACAGAGGGAGTTTGAAACCATGGAAAAACTGCTTTTTGTCACTCTATGCCAGTCATTGAGGCAACTCTGGCTTTGGACAAGACAAGTGAAAACAACTGGACAGTTTATATATATATATATATATATATATATATATATATATATATATATATATATATATATATATATATATACACTACTGCTCAAAAGGTTGGGATCACAATGAAATGTTCTTGTTTTCAATGTAGTATCTTCCTTCCTTTACACAACAATGGACTGACGGGTCTCTAAAGAAAGTTGTTTCTTTCTGGTCATTTTGAGTCGGTCAGCAAGCCATCAACTGCTGATGTTTCAGATACTAAACTAACCTAGAATGTTGTTCTCCCTTTTATGCTCACTTATTAGTAGAATGTTTTTCAGCTGTGCATCACAATTGAGCAAGAGTGTCCTAACAACCAGCCCAATAACATCCTTAACTTGGATTGGCGGCCGTACTAGGAGATTTAGACAGAGGACTGAGAATTGCTGATAATAGGACTATATGCAAAATAAGCCTCTATACAAAAATAGGCTTTAATACAAACATTTTTATTCTTTAAAAATCATCAGATACACTTACATTAATTGAGAAATGGATGAAAATTGCATGAAATGAAATTCTAAAGTGATCCTAAACTTTTGAGCGGTAGAGTATATATATATAGACCAAGAGAAGTACTCCAAAATAGCTTTAAAAAATTAATGGTTCCATTGACTTGCATTAAAAGTAAAATGGGTTTTTGGTCTCTCCTGTAAAGTTGCAATTTTGAAGATACTTGTTTTTCATTGCACAGCGACGATATATATATATATATATATATATACATATATATATTCCGCATACCATGAACCTTATAGACTGTACTGAGCATGTCCAAGCTATTGGCCAAAGTGTTCTATATTTCTCTGACAGTTGTTAGAAAATGAAAATAGACAGACAAAAAATTGTAAATAAAACAAAGAAGCTGCTGGGGTTCTGAAAACAATGGTTTGGTCACCCCAGAGTCTAGACCTCAACATCATGGAATGTGTTTGGGATTGCTTGGATCTTGAGGAGCAGAAAGTACAGCTAACTTTTAAGACACAAGTTTGGAGGTGTGGAAATAATTTCTGTGCAGATTTCTTTGAAAAGCTGAAGATGTGCTGAGAAGAATGAAAGCTGTAATAATGGTGAAGGGTGGACTCTGTAAATACTGAGAGGATTATATTTAGCTATTGAGGCCACCATGTAATTTTCTTACATCTGCTTCTGCGTCTCTGGCTTTGAGTTGTACTTAATGTCCATTTAAATAAACAAAGGCCTTTGTACTGTTTCCATGGAGGACTTAAACGTGTTGCATTTGTGTATTTAGTGTGTTTTTAAAAATGTTTCCTATGATTCATGTCGCAATAAATGAACCCCATCAAATTACGCTGAAACCTGAGATATCTTGATGAAGTGAATTCTTTCTGTGGGGGCAGAAATTACAGATAGAACCTGAACGGTCTCCAGGATCACAGTAGGACACGTGCAGGGTGCTGTAATTGAAATGTGACAGCTTGTCCTAAAGTAAGTATTGGATCCAGGCTATCGATTAACACCCTAATGAGTCACTTCTCCATCGACAGCTATCCAGCGATCAATAAAGCCAGGGATTAGTTTAGCATATCAAAATGCCCCCGGGAGAAAGCACTAGAATAATAATAATATTCTAAATATGACAACCAGCAATCAAAGCCTTGCTTTGATCACCCAATGAATTACCTTTGGTAATTAGATGAAACATCAGTAGCGTGCTGATGAGGTGTTGCCAAGCGCGCAGACGTAAATGTCAGGCTGACAAATAGGCAGCAATTAAAAAACAGCAGAAAACAGGTGAAAAAGTGGGTGATTGTTCTCCGTCCAGCCATTTTTCAGTGGCAAACGTGGCCTCCTGTAAACTAGAGGCGCTGCGTGTATTTTTCCTCCAGCAACAGCGAACAGAGACCGCTCACGAAAGGTTTGTGTGTTCTCTGCGTGTGTTCTGTGTTCGGGCTGCATGATTTACTGTTGGTTATATCTGAAAGGGGAATTTCACCAATTTACAAAATGTCAGTATCTGAATAATTCAGTAGCTGAAATGTAAACAATTTAGAGCGGTTTGAAGTGGTTTATCATAGAGAAACATACCATCATAGATATTTTTGACCATGGTGGTGATGTGTACAATGGCAAAAAAAAAAAAAACTAAATAAAAAAAAATATATATATATATATATGTAGTCTTGACCATATATATTAATATTTATGGATAATTCATTAGTTCATACTATATATATATATATATATATATATATATATATATATATATATATATATATATATAATAAAAATAAAATAATAAATAAATAATAATTACAACATATATATATATATATATATATATATATATATATATATATATATATATATATATATATATATATATATATATATATTGTATTGTATTGTATTGTAGACATTAGCCCACCATGGTCAGAAATATCTACCATGGTATGTTTCTCTCTATATATATGGCAAGCAGAATTGTTGAATGCCATGAACCCCACACATCAGACCATCTATTTATAGCAATATCAAAAAAAAAAATTAAAAAAAATATTGAAAAACGGAAAAATTCCCCTGTGATATTCCTTTTAATATATAGTTTGGCCAGTCAATACATTTTTTATGGCTGATCAACACTACATGATTGACTAGACCAATGTTAACTCCATTTTTTCCCTTCTGACAAACTTTTACAATCTGAAGATGTTGATCAGTGATGTAACATGAGTGGTTCAGGAAATAGCCAGTGTAAGAGCAAGGAATGAAAAAGAAGTATGCTGCCTGAATGTCCAGCGAACAGTGGAAATCCTCTCAATCATTGACTTCAGGTGACTTTCAGGTGTATATCTTGCAGTGCTAGATGTGTCCTGGTTAATTGTTAGTAGTATTAATGTGAAATAGATTCGTTCTAGAGCAATAACACCCATGAAGTAGTACAGTCGGACTGCTGAGTGCTAAAACATGTAGGGAGCAGCTTATCCACTAGACTGTAGAGCCACCTTGTACTGGTATATAATAATAAGTCTATCATTACGATTATTATTCAGTTCAATTGAAATGTATTGTCATTACACCAATACAAGACTGTGCAGCATAAGGGAACACTATCAGGCTACTTCTAAGCTTAGTAACTGGGTGACATCTACATTTTTCCGTTTTGTTTCCACACAGTCGAGACATTTTCCTACCTCATTCAGGCAGACCTGATCAGCAGCATGCTGGACTAGCTCTTCATGATCTCTAGCAGGCCTGTCTACATATTTATAATGAGAGTCAAGAAAGTAAAAGGGCAGAATTGGCTTCTGTTCTGAAATGGCAGGCTGCTATTGATCACTGCACTCTCTCTTGTGTGCGGAGACGAGAAAAAGCCAAGCAGGCGGCTGCCCCTGTCCAGATCGGGGATGGGGGGGGGGGGTTCATGGTTTGCGGTATGACGAGGCGGTGGAGGTGGGTGTTAGCAAATAACTTGTGAATGTGAAGGGTATTGATCAAAAGATAGAATGATTGCCTCGGGATCGAGAAGCCGAAAGAGAAGACAAAGTTGTTTTTTGCCAGGAGAGAAATAAATAAAAAAAGAGGAGGATGGCGCAGCTCTTTGGGAGAACGAAGCGGAAAGAGAGAGATGCTGGTGGAGGGGAGCCATTTTTATTGGAGAAAAATGGCTTCCGCTCATACTGAGAGACAAAAGAGTGGCCCAGAGCAGTGATAATTATTCATGAAGTCTCGCCCTGGCCACCAAGCTTGGGGTAGGAGGCGCTTTATCATCTCAGTGTGTGTTTTTTTTTTTTTTTTTCTTTTTTTGTTCCTTTTGTTTTGGATGAGCGTACTGTACGACTACACGAGGGCGTCGCGTCAACACAGCCGAAAAAGAAACAGGCTCCTTCTCTTGCTGGAAAAAAAGATTTTTTTCTTTTTTTTTTCCACCCACTTCAATTTCCCAGGGTGCAAATGTAATCTGCTATGGGGCATCAGTAGATCATCAAAGGATTTGAATGAAGTGATGGGCGTGCCTGTGATGTGCTCAAGTCTTACACACAAGTTTTTGAGTGCTGCCGAGACGAGATTTTTTTATGTTGGTGCTGAAGAACTTGTCAGTGCTGAAGATCCCAGTGAAATGAGTATGGCGGAATTCTGATAGTAAAAAACTGTAATGCACATTAAAGGAGCCATCTGTAAGATTTTTAGTTGAAAGCATTGCAAAATGGACTTAAAGGATTGACAGAATATGAAAAAAAAAACAGTTTTGATGGTGTGTTGAAGATCTATGCATCATGATTTAGAGATATCTATTGCACTTGGCATGCGAACCAGTTAGTACTAATCTGCCCTGTCTAGTAGTACCACATTGTACCTCAAGAGGTGATAGTGTGTCGCTGCAGCATTAAATCAGTCTAACATTAAAAAGATGAAGCAGTAGTGCTGCCCTGATGGCATATTCTGAACCCTAATCAAAGGCTGGAGTGACCATTATCACCATGTCCACCTGCTCCCAGCAAAAATCCACTTTTCCACATTTCCTTGTTTCTTATGATAACTTTCTGGTGATATGTTGCCCTCTACTTGTTTGACGTATGGATTTGACAGGTTGCATGGTCTTACAAATTGCTCCTTTAATGCGTCCAAACCGATTCTGTTAAACCACATATCAACTATCCACTGTGGCTCACAGATGGCAGGTGGATGCAAACACTGGGCATAAAGCTGTATACAATAAAACCAATGAATGAACCAACTAATACAAACCCCAAGCATGAGCAGGGCTGACGTCTTTAAAACACAGGACCCTTAAGCTCCAGCTCTCACACATGCCCTCGTCTTACATTCAGATCAGCCTTGCTGGAGAATGCCAGCTCCTTTGAGTTTGACTTAACTTCATAAATCATGAACGACTCCAGCTCCAACTTGTTGCTGCACACACACTAGTAAACACAAACACTAGGGGACAGTGAGCACCGAGCCTGAAGCGGTGGGCAGTCCTATCCACAGCTCCCGGGGAGTAGTTGGGGGTTAAGTACTTTATTCAAGGGCACTTCAGTCGTGTCCTGTGGTTAAAGAGATTGAACCAGCCGATCACGAGGCTGGTTCCCGAACCCACAACTGCCCCAGAAAGCATATAAACATGTATGTTTGAGAGTACTTAAGAGCTTCACACAGTTTGAGACAAGTGTGTGATGACTTACAACCACAGTTGCTAATTGGGTCGTATCTGATTGACTGCACTGGCAAAAAAATAAATAAAAAATGGGGAGATTAGATGTTTTTTTTTCAATTCCCTCAAAGCCACAGGCCGGAGGAATAGAGTCATGGTGCCCCATGCACAAAAAGGCCAGCATGACTCAGGCAATCTTGCATCTCTAGCTGAGGTTCGCTGCTCGGTCACAGCTAAGGGCTTTAGCGGGGAGCCGCGTTCGCCTCCTGACAGCGAGCAGTCTGTCGTGGGACATATGGAGTGAACTGCAGAGTCAACACCCGCCGTCTCCTCCAGCCAAAGTCAGAGAGCGAGGCGGCGCCGAGAGAAACCACAGAGACGTGGCGCGTGGCGGACGGCGCGGTGGTGCCTCTATTTGGGTCAGCGCTTGCGAGCGGAGACTCTTCTGGCATTGCGGCAGCTTAGACTATGCGAAGAGCATGCCTGGGTAAGGTCAAAGAACGTGACCTAATAAATAATAAACATGCAAGCGTTCTGACCTTTGTTCTTCTCACAGCGGTAACAATGACCTTTGGTTTGGACTGTGACCTCAGCATAACCCTGGAACAACCCACAGCCTCAGCAGGCAAAGGGCTTTGTATTATGAGTTCTGTTTTCTTTAATAGCCTGTAATCTATTAATTTTAGCCAACGTCCCACTCTAATGTTTAGCAGTGGTCAGTCATGCCTATTAGCCAGGCATTTTTAGACCATTACAGTGGACATGATGCTTAGAATACAAGTCAACATTGTTAACAATTTTCTTACGAATGCAATAGAAAAAGTTGTGTTGCAATGTTGACGTCCGCTGTGGCTGGTCTGTTGCTTTTATTTAGCATTGTCCAGGCTTATGTCCAAGTTCTGCATGAGCACAAATCCTTGACATGCGAAACTGTATTTCAGACATCACTGCATTTCAAAAATGTGTCATAATGCAATTTAGAATGCAACATAAGCAGCAGCTGCAGTAAAAACGAGGGCTTCAATAGGTTGTTTGCAGTCACGTGGCAGTATGTGTGGCAGTAGATGAGGTCCTGATGTTATGAAGAGTGATTTGTAAAAGATTAGCTGCTATCGAGGAAGCAGATATAAGAACTACCTTCTGGTCCAGACGTCCTTCTACTCAAGAAAACCAATTAAAAGCTATAAGGTATTGAGGTACAGCTTGTTTGTTAGTAGCTGGGTCGACCTCAGTACCAAGATGTTCCACAACATCTGTCATTTGGTTTTCTTTTACTGTCCCGTGGATTAAACAGCAACAATCATTCAACTTATTGAAGCTTATTGATGTTAATGTAACAGTTCTTAGGTCAGCTTATAAATCTGTCCCAGGTACATTCTGGCAACTGCTGCACCATTTTTTAGGTGAATAAAAAACTGGTGAATAAAAAGTTGACTTTGACCTCATGTGGTCAGTAAGAGTGAGTATTGTGAACAATTGGTCTGGCGTTGTTGTAACTGTGATGAGTTTAATACAAGAACTACAACAAACTGACTGCAGACGAAAGTGCAAAGACCATTTTCGCTTCAGTTTTCTGGGCCATTTTTTGCATTTCTCCCAAACAACAACTTTTTGGTACTAAAATGTTCTAGTGGTTTCTCATTTAATCTGATTTTGAGCAATTATAAATAACCGTGTGCCACGGTGATGCAGTGGTTAGCACTGTCGCCTTACTGCAAGACAATCCATGGATTCCTGGTCCGGGCTGTACTGTGTGGAGTTTGCATGTTCTCCCTGGGCTTAAGTGGGTTTCCTCTCACACTTCAAACAACATGCATGTTAGGGTGATCGGTCACTCTAAATTGCTCGTAGTGTGTGTTGTCCCAAGCCCGGGCACATGGCGAGGGTTGTGTTAGGAAGGGCATCTGATGTAAACCACTTTGCCAAATCCAGTGAGCGAATAGACTTGATGTTGCGACCCCTGTAGAAGGGAAAAAGCCAAAAGATGTGGGTGTAAATAAGCATAAGCATCCTGAGAGCTTAGCACTGCAGTGATGTGACATTATTTAGAAGCAACCTATAGTCTAGTGCAGAGGTCACTAATAGGCGGACCACAGTCCAGACCCAGACGTTGTCGAATGCGGGGTGTATCATAGACAGGTCGCCAGTCCGTTGCATGGCCAACACACACCCACGCACACACTCACACCTACGGAAAGTTTAGAGTAAGCAATCAACCTAACATTCGCGTGATTGGACTGTGGGAGGAAACCGGAGTACCCGGAGGAAACCCACTCAAGCATGAGGAGAACATACACACACCACACAGAACGACCCATGTATCCTGGCTGGACAACCAAAAGCTCACTTCTCTCACTAAACAAGAGAGAGTGTGAGAGAGGAATACAAGAGGGAGATAAACTGTTAAGATGTGAAATTGAGTTAATAAGACTCCACATTGTCTTTACTTTTTCTCTAAATAAGCATATTATGTTGCACTTTTTTTCAATAGCATTTTTAGTGTAGCCCTTGTTTTTACTTGAAGTGAGAAAAAAAATAATTCAACAATATATATTATTGAAATATACTGAATGGTATTTGTAATTCGTTTTGTCTTTTAGTTGCTAAGGACAAAATGCTATTAGGCTACTCCACTATACAGAATATGGCATTGAATCATAACACAAGTTAGAAATTATGAGGGCCCGGACCTGGGCCTGAGAAAATTTTCCTCTATCTGGACCGTACTGAATTCTAATTAAATACTCCTGGTCTAGTGTGTATACTGCATGCAAGTCCTCATATTAGTATGCAGTATAGTATCCAGCATGTCACAATTATCTGAGCTGATCTGAAGAGACACCTATTTTTCGTACCCTTCCAATCACACACATAGGCATATTGATGATCCCCCAGATCACAATTTCTGTTGTTTTTGTTCAGAAATAACTACTAATCATTCAGAGCAAAAACATCTGAACCAAATGGACGTGTGCATGAAGATCTGGATGTAGTTTGATTAGCTTGAGAGACGTTTTTGGGGTGTATTTGCAAAAAAAAAAGATTTGGGTGACTATTGACTTTTCATGTTTAGCCTCATACCTTAGCCTCATTGCTCCAGTGCTTAACTAAAGAAGCACTCTGTACATGTCTTCTGTTATCTTTGAATTCCAAAAATATTCTTATTAAAATTAAAATTTTATTTTTTTATGCTGGCAGAATTTGCTCAAGTAGCGATAACCAATTGCTCAGCATACATTACAGCAATGCAGGTTTAAGCTGTAGACCTTAACACAAAACACAAGCACTGAGATATGGGCAGTGGTCTTATAAGAGTTAGCTGTTTGTGTATACGCCCCTGGTCAGATCTACTCGATGACTCCCAGGCGGCACAAAGAACTGTACACTGAACGTCAGCTTCTGAATGTAGGATCAACATATGTATATGTGGCTATACCAGACCCTGCTATCAGAACAGAACATAGAGGAAAACAAAGCTTCTTTGGAGAGCTATCGCCCCCACAAAAGTGAGCATATGCCCGGCCAACATATGCTAGCTCTCACAGTAAAGCTAGTATCCAAGGGACCCCAACAGCACCCTGGCTAGCAATCAAGCAAGCAAATATCTAAAATATGCATGAACATGCTGTAAATACTGCTGTTCCCTGATCCTGAGGCGGAGACAGCCCTGACCAAGCGCTCACCCTCGCTGTTAGCGCATTAGCGGGGTTTGTGTGGAGTGCAGATGCTGCGCTGCGTACAACAGGCAAACAATCATTCGGGCCTCGTTCCATAAAAGCGGCAGGTATGTGTGGAGGTGAAGGCTTCGACAGTGGGCTCAGCAGAGCAGATGGCATTGCTGGGTTGACCCTCTCTTTGCCCGGCAACAGACAGACAGACAGGCAGGCAGCACCAGTGCTGCATGGCGTAGTCGGCCAGAACAGTTAGACGAGCGCAGATGCGTTTACATGATGCATGGGGCAGTACTGCTCTTCTGACGCCCCTCTATGGGAAGCAATCTGCCTGCCCGCCTCTCCTTCTATCTTATCTATATGTGGACGTGTGGAAGCACGCAGGAGGCTGGAGAGAGAGCTAGAGAAGCCTGAAGGGCCGAATAATTGTAATGGTTTGAAATGAATAAGGCCATTAGTGTTAATGTCTTTAGGGGTATTGCATACCATTTGTCACGTCCGTTACGCAGTGAAGCAACGCCGAGCCTTTGAGAGAAAACCACTGCAAGCGTGCCAGAATCCTGCGTGTATAAACCTCAGCAGCCACAGATTCATATGTCATCTCTAGGATGTGATGCAGCAAAGCTGTATGATGGTGTCGCGCGGTCAGACGCGATGTTGCGATGAGACTGCATTATGTCTGGGGACAGCTTGTTAAACTATTGCGGCAAAATCCTCAGCAAACAAGGGTGCGCCCACTCAACAGCCCACCCCCCCACCTTAAAATTAGCTCCCCAATTCTTTTAGTCCATGCTGTTTGAACATAATGTGTTCTCCACACCTGTAATGCAGTTTCCTGGGGGCTTCTCCACCAACTTATGTTCCATCCATAAGCTAACGACTAAGGCTTGCCGAATCATCAGACAATGTTGACGAGTCCATCGCCCCCCCAACCCCCCCTCCCACAACTTATCTGCAACACTATTTTACTAGAAGATCATTAACACTGGCTTGATTGAGTGAATAACTATAATGGTAGTAATAAGGAAAGGAAACGCAGGATGGTTGCACATATATACGACATACAACAGAGAAGTTCAGGTGTGTATGTCTGTGGATTAGAGGTTGGGGAATCTGTCTTGAGTGAGTACAGGCAGTTTGGTGGCTGTAGGTATAATGTTACCGCAATGTTTGTGTTTGGCTGAAAACGAATAGGACCCTATAGGAGGAACGAGGGATGAATAGATGACAAATAGACAAGTGCAGGTCTGTGGATTCGTGCTTAGGGATCTGCCATGAGTGAGTACATGCAGTCTGGTGGCTATAAGTTCAATGAAACCATGATTTGTGGGCTGTATCTGAAAATAAATGGGACTCTATGGGGAAAAAAGAGGTAAGGAAACAAAAACGACAAACAGATGATTGCGAGTTGAACCAGCACTACAGTCATGGCCTGGGGACTGCCCTGAGTCAGTGTATGCAAAACACTGTCTGTTGGTCGAGCAGAATTACCTTAGATGGCCACGAATTTTTCCTTCCTATTCATTTTCTATGGGGAAAAATTATAACCACAATAACCCACTAATTTATGATGCCATGACTGTTTTGTCACCAATAGCAACGCTACTTTTTTACAGACCTAAAAGTTCTGAGTCTATGCAACCATATACAGCTAAACATTAAAGATTTCAATAGTTTATTTCAACAGAAACAAGAACGAACATTTGCATTTTCTTGAAAGCAGGTCATCTAGAACATAAGACTTTTGGTTCTGAATCCAAAGAAAAGCTGATTTTGAAATATAAAAGATGGGCCAATTGGACCAGTATTGCAGTACCCAGTTCTTAATTCGATTGTCAAGTTAGATTCTACTTAAACAAGCTTTTTAGTGATCTATGACACAATATAGTTCAGGCCGGGAGTGGGCGGAGCTAAGGCTATGTTAGATTAACTAACTTTTGGGAACAATAATTCAACTCCAGTGGCTTTTATGACGTTTTTATGCCATGGGAGCAAATAAGGCTGACTAAACATGGTGAAATGACTCTTTTCTATTGGACAATGCTAGAATATATCCAATATACACTACCACTCAAAAGTTTAGGATCTCTTTAGAATTCATTTCATGCAATTTCCATGCAATTCACAAACAATATTGTCCATTTCACCAATAATTTAAGTGTATCAGATGAACAAGAACATTTCACTGTGATCCCAAACTTTTGAGAGGTAGTGTATGGTCTTGGTGGACAGCGCTACTTGCTTTACCCAGGTTTGATATGATATAGATTTAATAGAACTAAAATATGAAACGTGTTGGAAGATATCTTAGGGCAAAGAACTACTTTTATTAACTGGACCCGACTGCAGATCCTCATGAGCGATAGCCTCTCTTATGATGAATTTAGCACGTATGGATAACGAATGGCTCCATGCTGCCTACACATCTGGAGCGAAGCAGTTGAGTAGACAGATCCTGTAAGCAACACAAGCCTTATCAAAGAAATATCCTGAGCGGGCTATTTTACACTCTGCAGGGGAGCATGCAGAGAGGGAGTGCGAGAGAGGATGCTGATGAGAGGAGAAGAAAAGCTGGAACTAGGAGGATAGAAGGGGGAGGAATGAAAAAAAAAAGAAGGTGTGCAGAGGTAGAAAGATGAAAGAGCAATCAAAGGGAGTGGTGATGTGAGAAAAGAGGTAACAGCAAGTAAAAATAAAAAAAAAGAAAAGGAAAGAAAAGAAAAGAGCACATATGCCTGTAGGTGAAAGAGCGCGCTGCAATTCTGAGCAGTGGCCATGCGGAATAACCATGAAAATGGAAGCGTTTGGCAGCGTTCTGTTTTTCATCCCACAGAAAACCGTGGCTCTGCCTTAAATCCGCTTGTTCATCAGCTAAAAATACATCCCACCCTCAGCAAATCATACTAATTCTGTTATCAAGCCTCCAGGACGTGCTTTCGCATTTGGAGCATTGTTGACGACGTCTATAAAAGAGACCTTATTTAACCCAATAGATTTGAAATTAAAACTGAATAAAGGTTGGGTAGTGCTTTCTATCACCAACCCCTTCATTCTAGGCATTAAACAGGTCAGTATAAGGTTCAGTACTAGGCAATTTGGCTAACATGGAGTTCTAAGGCTGCCTAATTATATTACTCTAAAATAACCAACAGTACTGGTTAGCTGAAAGAGTGGGACATAGTATGCACATATACTATATGGCAAAAAGTATGTGGACACCTGACAAATAAGCCTATTATAGACGCCCTGGGTATAAATCTGGCCCAAACCCTGTTAAACAGCCCCATACCATTATCCCTTCTCCGCCAAACTTTACTTCTGACACTCAGATTGGTAGTTTGCTGTGGTTTCAAAAGCCTTATTTAATAACACAACAGTAACACAATCTATTCATTTTGGCTGAGGGACCATTCAGGAAGTCTTCTGCAGACCAGAGACCTTCAATGGTGTCAGAACTCTGGGGCCAGTTCATGTGTAAAAATGATTCTTTATGCTCCATGAACTGCTTTTCCACTACTTGAGCCCAGTGCATCTCAGCATTGTTGTCCTGGAATATGGCCATGGAAAGAAAAAAAAACAGGGAACATGGGAGAACCAGGTCATTCAGTACATGCCCAGCTGACGTACTGCCACATAACATTGCTGGACAAAAACTTGATCAACTAAAGCAACCCCAGATCAGAACACTGCCTCCAGAGGCTGGTACGGTGGACACTATGCATGAGAGGCCTCACATCACTGCCTTCCTTTCTTTCTCCGATGTTCCCATCACTTTGAAAAGGGATCAGTCTAAACTCATTAGAACACATGACCCTTTTCCATTATTCCTTGAATCAAAGCTCATCCAGGCACCATCTTGGGAGACGTTCAGGGATCTAACCTGGAAAAACAACCACTCAGAACTGGGCTGGTACTAGATCCACTGAAAGCCTTGTTAGACTCTATGGGACGTAGGGGAGGAGGGCCTTTTGTTTTGCTTATGCTTTTCTCCTGTTTCCATGCAGGGACTTGGCGTAGTGTTTTGTATATTGGTTTCTTTTTGTTTTCAGGTTTAGTTGGTTTTGTAATCATTAGCTGTATTGTTTGCTATTTTGCCATCTGCGTATCCCTGAAGGTACATTTTTCCACCAGCAGTCAACATCGGAAATAAAGATGAGCTGGCTTCTTGTTTAAACAGTGTCTGGTGTTTGGTCTGGCAGCAGGTCTTGGTGCCCACTCTCACTGTCTGTTATGGCCTGACCTTAGATCGGGTCAGAACATAGTTCTTACCTCATTTCAGCCTCCTTAGTTATTTTCTTTGCTTGAGGCAGGCTAGTAACCACAGGATCATGGCATATGTATTCCATCATTTGGGGTTAGAAATAAACAGCTGATGCCAGCTATGAATTACTGTAGTAATGATCCTCCTACACTGTCAGTCACAGTAAACTCCCCCTACACTGTCAGTCACAGTAAACTCCTCCTACACTGTCAGCCACAGTAAACTCCTCCTACACTGTCAGTCAGCCACAGTAAACTCCTCCTACACTGTCAGTCACAGTAAACTCCTCCTACACTCTTAATCACAGTAAACTCCTCCTACACTGTTAGTCAATCACAGTAAACTCCTCCTACACTGTCAGTCAATCACATTAAACTCCTCCTACACTCTTAATGACAGTAAACTCCTCCTACACTGTCAGTCACAGTAAATTCCTTCTACACTGTTAGTCAATCACAGTAAACTCCTCCTACACTGTCAAATACAGTAAACTCCTCCTACACTGTCAGTCAATCACAGTAAACTCCTCCTACACTGTCAATCACAGTAAACTCCTCCTACACTGCCAACTACAGTAAACTCCTCCTACACTGTCAGTCAATTACATTAAACTCCTCCTACAATCTTAATCACAGTAAACTCCTCCTACACTGTCAGTCACAGTAAACTCCTCCTACACTCTTAATCACAGTAAACTCCTTCAACACTGTTAGTCAATCACAGTAAACTCATCCTACAATCTTAATCACAGTAAACTCCTTCTACACTGTCAATCACAGTAAACTCCTCCTACACTCCTAATCACAGTAAACTCCTCCTACACTGTCAGTCACAGTAAACTCCTCCTACACTCTTAATCACAGTGAACTCCTTCTACACTGTTAGTCAATCACTGTAAACTCCTTCTACACTGTCAGTCACAGTAAACTCCTCCTACACTGTCGATTACAGTAAACTCCTTCGACACTGTTAGTCAATCACAGTAAACTCCTCCTACACTCTTAATCACTGTAAACTCCTTCTACACTGTCAGTCACAGTAAACTCCTCCTACACTGTCGATTACAGTAAACTCCTCCTACACTGTTTGTCAATCACAGTAAACTCCTCCCACACTGTCAATTACAGTAAACTCCTTCTACACTGTTAGTCAATCACATTAAACTCCTCCTACACTGTCAGTCAATCACATTAAACTCCTCCTACACTGTCGATTACAGTAAACTCCTTTGACACTGTTAGTCAATCACATTAAACTCCTCCTACACTCTTAATGACAGTAAACTCCTCCTACACTGTCAGTCACAGTAAACTCCTTCGACACTGTTAGTCAATCACAGTAAACTCCTCCTACACTCTTAATCACTGTAAACTCCTTCTACACTGTCAATCACAGTAAACTCCTCCTACACTCCTAATCACAGTAAACTCCTCCTACACTGTCAGTCACAGTAAACTCCTCCTACACTCTCAATCACAGTAAATTCATTCTACACTGTCAGCCAGTCACAGTAAACTCCTCCTACACTCTCAATCACAGTAAACTCTTCTTACACTGTCAGTCAATCACAGTAAACTCCTCCTACACTCAAGTCAAGTCAAGTCAATTGGGTTTTATTGTCATTTCAACTACATACAGAGTACACAGTGAAACGAAACAACATTCCTCCAGGACCATGGTGCAACATAGACAGTGCATACAAGACGAAAGTGCAACACGAACAAACAAGTGCGGACAGATAACACAACACAGTACAGACTGAACACAACACAGTACAGACAGAGAATAATAAATAATTGCTGGTAGTGTGCAAATTGTGCAATATGTAATAAATAGAGTCCAGTGAGGTAGTAAAGTTATCAGTGCAATGCTTTGTGTAAAAATGCTTCCGTTTTTTATCTGGGGTAAATGGTTGGAGAAAGATATCAGTTCAGACGTTGAGTTGTGTTGAGAAGTCTGATGGCTTGGGGGAAGAAGCTGTTGCAGAGTCTGGTCATGTTGGACCGGATGCTGCGGTACCTTCTTCCTGATGGCAGGAGGGAGAACAGTCTGTGTGAAGGGTGGGTGGGGTCATCCACAAAATGTCCAAGACGGAGTCTCTCTCCCCTCCGTCTTGGACATTTACACCACCCGCTGCATCCGCAAAGCAACCAGCAGACTCTCAGTCACAGCAAACTTCTCCTACACTGTCAGTCACAGTAAACTCCTCCTACACCCTCAGACAATCACAGCTAACTCCTCCTACACTGTCAGACACAGTAAACTCCTCCTACGATCTCAGACAATCACAGTAAACTCCTCCTACACTGTCAGTTACAGTCACACCAGTTAGTGACTGTTATGCTGCATTGTTGAACAGTTAAATTTGGCGGTTGCACTACAGCAGATAAACATAATAAAGACAAACATATCTAAAGGGGCAATACCTTGAACACCAGCTGGTTAATAACACCAGGTTCTGTGGGAATCCACTGCTGACACATGCTAACGATTACCCAATGTAGTGTAAATGCTGCCTCATTAACATTAACATTTCCATAAATGTTGCAAAACTAAGTAACTAGGTTGGCAATGTCATGCAAAGGCATGGGTGTTTCAGAGAAAGCAGGTTCTGTACATGTATTGTAGCAACAATACAATATGCAGATATTAAAGGAAAATGTACTTTTAAATACTTAAGTATTTTTAAATCATTTTTAAAAATCTATTGGAGTAATATTTAACCAGGAGTATCTACACTGTTACCCAAGCAATGGATTTGTGTTTTTTGTGAGGTATTGTATTCTGCTCTACATTAGTGTAATACCTTATTTTACCCAAAATAATCGTCCCTCATACGTCCTCCGTACCTCATACTGTTTGGGATCTCAGTGTAGTTTAGTTAAACCGAGTCAGAACCAGCCATCATGTAACCAAAATTCACTACCTACCGCAGTAGCTGGCTGCGGTGTGAAAAACAAGCAAACAAACAAACCATTGAGTCACACACTCACTGCTGCTTCCCACAAGGTCTCATTCAATTCATCTCTCCCCAGTGCATAACATCTTTCTTTTTTAATCCCATTGAGCATGCGTTAAATGGTCCTATAAAAACTATAAGCCAAGCTAAATTCTTTTAATTTATCCCTGATATTCGCTGCACGGCTTCTCGGGAGTAAATGAAGATATTCATTACTTGCATGGTTTATTCACTTGAGTAATAGAGATGATGGAAGCTAATGCTAATCTGGCAGCCATATTATTCTCCACTTCTCTATTGGATGTCTGTTAGAGAGCGTAGCAACCCCCTGCAACACCCCCCCCACCAGCCCACCAAGCTCTGGGTTGGCTAAGTGCCAACCGACTATGCAAAGCAGTGCCGAGGGATTCTTTCAGCCTTTGTGTTTGAGAGGGTTTTTGCTCAAGTTAGTGTGAAAATATATAAATATTGTGCATTGTGCTGTATTCAGATAAGGGAGCATAACCCTTGTGAGTGGAAGGAAATAAAGAACGGGAAAAAAATACATATATACTGAATTATCTGCACATTTTGACAGACACTAGAAGGCAAAATTCTGAATACAGCTTTGCTATTAGAACTACATTTATCTATTCAATCATATATTTATTTATTTTATTTATTTATTTATTTATTTAGAAATGGTCAGTGTTTTTTTCTTGCTCCAACAGATTCCTAAAGGTTCGAGGTAGAGGCGTTGCAGTGCAACTGCAGTGCAAAAGTCAGAGACCACCAGCATTACATAAGAGATGACAATAAGTAGAAAACATATGTTTAACCAATATGACTACTAAAGCCATAATTGAACATATATATATATAGTGTTGTTATGATGTGTGTGTATATAATGTGTGTTAATCAGTTTGGTAATGTAGCCTTATTGAGTTTTGTATTTAGTGTGGATCACCATCAGGGCGAACTGTATAGCTAAGTATGACTCCTTCATGGTTTTGCTCCTCTGTATGAGTCATGGCCTCCTGTGTGTCTTGTTCTCTGCTCATGCTGCAGTATATTTTTGTAGCAGTAGTACTTTTACGGGGACTAAGAGCTTTGGCACAGAGCTACAGCTGTTTTCCATTTCGATTGTCTGTCTGAAACACATTGCTCTGCAGTGATGTATCTACAACTTTCAGAAGGCCAAGAGTGATATGTTTTTTTTCTCACACAATTGGTTCTACCTCTTAAAAAGAAAAACCTGGTTGGTGGATTTCTCTGTCTGGAAGTCGTAATTATGTTAACTGTTCATGATGGTGGAAGCGAGCACTTGCGAAAAAAAGACAGCAGACATATTAACTGAATAAGTATATGTGTTATGGGGAAAGGATATGGGTAATGGGTAAAGTATGGGTTAATGGGGAAAGTATGGGGTGATGGGAAAAGTATATGGGTAATGGGGAACGTAAAGGGGTAATGGGGAAAGTATATGGGTAATGGTGAAGTATATGAGAAATGGGGAAAGTATGGGGTAATGGGGAAAGTATATGGGTAGTGGGTGAAGTATATGAGAAATGGGGAAAGTATAGGGGTAATTGGGAAAGTATATGGGTAGTGGGTGAAGTATATAGGTAACTAGGAAAGTATATAGGTAATGGGGAAAGTAAAGGGGTAATGGGGAAAGTATATGGGTAATGGGGAAAGTAAAGGGGTAATGTGGAAAGTATATGGGTAATGGGGAAAGTATATGGGTAACTGGGGAAGTATATAGGTAATGGGGAAAGTAAATGGGGAAAATATATGGGTAACTAGGGAAGTATATAGGTAATGGGGAAAGTAAATGGGTAATGGGGAAAGTATAGAGGTAATGGGGAAAGTATAGGGGTAATGGGGAAAGTAAATGGGTAATGGGGAAAGTAAAGGGGTAATGGGGAAAGTAAAAGGGGTAATGGGGAAAGTAAAAGGGGTAATGGGGAAAGTAAAGGGGTAATGGGGAAAGTAAAGAGGTAATTGGGAAAGTATAGGGGTAATGGGGAAAGTAAATGAGTAATGGGGAAAGTATAGAGGTAATGGGGAATATAAAGAGGTAATAGGGAATGTAAGGGTATTGGGGAAAGTAAATGGGTAATGGGGAAAGTATAGAGGTAATGGGGAATATAAAGAGGTAATAGGGAATGTAAGGGTAATGGGAAAAGTAAAGAGGTAATAGGGAAAGTATAGGGGTAATGGGGAAAGTAAAGAGGTAATAGGGAAAGTATAGGGGTAATGGGGAATATAAAGAGGTAATAGGGAATGTATAGGGGTAATGGGGAAAGTATAAAGGTAATGGGGAAAGTATAGAGGTAATGGGTAATATAAAGAGGTAATAGGGAATGTATAGGGGTAATGGGGAAAGTAAATGGGTAATGGGGAAAGTATAGAGCTAATGGGTAATATAAAGAGGTAATAGGGAATGTATAGGGGTAATGGGGAAAGTAAATGGGTAATGGGGAAAGTAAAGAGGTAATAGGGAAAGTATAGGGGTAATGGGGAATATAAAGAGGTAATAGGGAATGTATAGGGGTAATGGGGAAAGTATAAAGGTAATGGGGAAAGTATAGGGGTAATGGGTAATATAAAGAGGTAATAGGGAATGTATAGGGGTAATGGGGAAAGTAAATGGGTAATGGGGAAAGCATAGAGCTAATGGGTAATATAAAGAGGTAATAGGGAATGTATAGGGGTAATGGGGAAAGTAAATGGGTAATGGGGAAAGTATAGAGGTAATGGGTAATATAAAGAGGTAATAGGGAATGTATAGGGGTAATGGGTAAAGTAAATGGGTAATGGGGAAAGTATAGAGATAACGGGGAAAGTAAAGGGGTAATGGGGAAAGTATATGGGTATATAAGTATATAAACAAAGTGGCTATATTTGTGTTGTAGATATAATAACCCCTGGTTCACATCACCACAATCAAGCCACTATGTAATTCTACAGTGCACTTTTATACATAAAACCAATCTGAATGACTTTGTTTACAACTATTTAATTATGTAAAATTGCTAGTATTCCCCTTCACAGTTGAAAGTTGTAATGTACGCCATCTTTTAGTTCTACACAAATCAAGCAGAAGCTTGGCTTGGAGGGTCAGTCCCTGTTTGTGTTCACACTCTTCGCAGACGTTCTGCTGTGGTGAGAGTAACTTCAGGCTGTGTATGGCACACATCTGCGATGTGACAGCTTTGACCGCGACTGCTGGCAGGCACTGTGTGTCAGACAGTGTGGGAGACTAGATGTCCTGTTCAGACTGACGGCCGCTTTCCGCGTTCTGTCAAAGCCAGAGCCTGGGCTGCCTTGGGTGGAAGTTGTTCTTTTTGCATTGAGCAGAGAATGATTAAGACAGGGATTTGAGGAAGGGTTGCCAGGCCTAATTCAGCATAAGCAAGACCTGAGATGCCTTAAACATCCTGTCAAGCATGGAGGTGACCAATATTGCAAAACAAAAAGAAAAAAAGTAGCATTTGTGATAGAATCCCAGTGTTCACAATGAAAAACAATAGCATTACTGAGTTGGGGGGTGGAGTGGAATAAAACACATTAAAATGATGCAGGCCACCCTATAAAGTCTAAAATAATCATTCAAAAGTCAGAGATGTCGAGTCAGATTCCATCAACAGTCTGTAGGAGCATGTGGTATGGCTTTACATAGCCAGACTCAACAAGGTCTGACTCAATGTTTCGTTGATGAGGATATCATAGGTAGCCAAAATTGTACTGTATGAAATGCTCCAAGCTAGAGTAACTCACCAAGTCAGAGTTGTTCACAGTGGTGGTGATGGGAACCAGACATGTGAAGGGTTAATGACCCTAAACTCCGACAAAGTTCTTACATGTTTATAACTATGCCTGTAGTAGCTTTAAAGTTAAACCCTGTCTTTGGTTAATTAAGTTTATGTTGTTACTGATCAAAACTGTCTGTGAGGCACTTTGAGCTGCCCCTGGTATGTGTCATGTCTGTCAGTCTGTCTATCTGTCTTTGTTTACATTTCCTTGTCTGTCCCATGTGTTTGTGTTTATGTTCCCCGCCATGTGAATCTGGTCTGTCTCCGCCCCTCACCTGATCATGTTGTCTTCCCCTTGTTAGCCCCAGGTATTTTTCCCTTACACAAAATAAGTATACTTAAAGTTCAGTTTATTAAATAAACTTGAGTAAAGTTAAAGTATATTTTCCAAGTATACTTTAAGTAGTTACTATACTAATACTATACTATACTATCATTGTACTAGTAGTACACTTGTATATGTACTATTTTACTTCTTGGGACTAAATTGGTCCACATTTTAGTTTATGAAAGTATACTTATGTACATTTTAAGTGTAAGAGTAGTGAACTTCAAGTACACAACTAATTTACATCTTTTGTACTGCATCTACACTAAAAGTAAACTTATCGGTTTAATGATTGGTTTTATTCGTTTGTTAATCGATCTTCAAAATAATACGTGTAAGTTTCCTTTAAGTGAACTTATCATAATACTATAAAGTATATGACTAGGTTTAGGGGCATTTCCTACTTCAACATTTATTTACTTACTAGTGAACACACATTAAATTACCAAGACATACTCAGATTAAGAAACATATTTGTATCTTTATAAATCTTTATAAATCAAATTTCCAATTTATACTGACTTATACTGTTCTTAAGTGTATATTAACCAAAGATGAAGTACAAGTAAAGGCAGAATATACTCAGACTGTTCTATATACTTGTCAGTATTAACCCAAATACACTTAAGTATAACTGTGTTTAGTATATCACTGAGAAGTACATAAAAAGTAAGCTAAAAGCATACTCACTTCTTTTTAGTTTAAAAGAAGTAAACTAATGGTACACTAATTTTTTAAGGGTTGTTAGTTCCTATATCTATCCCTGGTTGTCTGGTTAGTCTTTGCTTGGTGTTTGTCTTACGTTGTGCTGTTCCATGTTAGTGGGTATAGTGTTGCATGTTCCTTGATTTTGGTTTAATGGTCAACTTGTCTTGGTTTTCTTTTGTTACTTTGCCAATTTGTTAGTGTTTATAGCGTTTCTTGTTTTCTTACTGTTGGAGAATATTCAAGATAGCTGAGGACCCACCATATCTCGGTCTCAAAGTTTACAGTTTGTTTCATCACTGCCCAACTTTATCTAAAAGTGAACAGTGAAGCTATCTTCCCTACTGTATACAGTCCAGTTTTTAAACTTCCTCTGTCAGTGACTGTTGGCCTGAACGCCAAACAGAAATCCCACGGAACGGTCAGAGGCCCCCCCGCAGCAAGGGCACTGGCTGACAAAGCCGATCGAGGTGCATGGTGTTTGGAATAGCAGCGATCTCTTCAGAGGTGCTGCCAGTAGGAATTGTCACGGACTTGCTGTTTATCCGTCTGTCTGAGCAGAAAGAGAAAAGAGGCGGCTCGCGATCGCTGCACGGGAGCGTAATAACTCGCTAAAGCTGCGTGTGATATTGAACGCTAAGATCAGATTTGGAGATCTGATGTGCTTTTACTCCAGCGCTGAATGTGTGAATGTCATCACTGAGCAATAGCCAAGAATAGCAAGCATGAAAATTTCTCCAGCCATTCGCTGCGTTATCTCAGGAAAACATGCCGTGTGCGTTTGATCCGGCGGTGAATGCCGACACCCTCACTTCCACAAGGAAAATGATCTCCGCAAAGTCACCCTCACTCGCGATGGGAATTCGATGTTGGCCGCTGATAAGCTCTTCACTCCCTAAACTTTCCCAGTTAACATCTCGCACATTGGATGGCTTTGTATGGAACTGGACTGTAGAACTCAGTCTCCAGCCTCCAAACTAAATCAGTGGCCATATTTATTGATGGAGATGCAGCTTTTGGAGTACTGATAAACGTTTAATGGTGACACCTTCCCAAATTCATGCACTTAGAACTCTTTGTAACTTAATAACTGTCTTTTAGTAATTTCAGTCTCAGCTTTTCTTTACACTCCTGTCATTTTCCATGTGCTTCTGTTTGTTTTAATTTTTTGGCTCCTTCTTTTCTCCACCCTGTTGTCACGCCCCTCACCTACTCCTTGTGGCTCCTCCCTGTCTCAAGTGCTCCTTGATTCCACTTGTGCTTATATATCCCTTTGTTTGCTCCCTGTGTTCATCTGACAGTGCATTGATTGTGAAATGCTGGTTTTGTGTTTTCTGCATCGTGAAACTTAAAGTCAAGTATCGTTTACGCTGTTTTTGTGTTCTATGGATTTTTGTTGACTGTTATTCTGGTTTTATGTGTTGGTTATCATCATGGACTCTCCTGCACTTCCTGTTCTCACTTGCATCTTAAACCTGCACTCCAATATACAGACTCAGCACTTGTATCCTCCTGTCCTGTCTGCTACCACATGACAGTATTAATACCTTGTAAGCAACTCTAATAGGGCTTCAGGAACACTGAAAAAGCACAGGCATTGTTGTAATTTAAGAACTTTGATTTCTTTATATATATATATATATATATATATATATATATATATATATATATATATATATATATATATATATATTTATTATAGTCGCTGTCAAATAAAAAACAAGAAATTGCAACTTTACAGGAGAGAACAAAAACCATACTTTACTTTCAATGTAAGTCAATTTTTTCCAAGCTGTTTTGGAGCCTTCTATTGGTCCATTCATCATATCATCACATCAAATTTTTACACAATGTAAACGACCATTGGGGTGTTCAAATGATGTACAATTATTGGACAGCGACGATATATATATATATATATATATATATATATATATATATATATATGATTGTGTCATTTAATAGAAAAAAAAATTTTGTCCTACAATCCATACATGGCATTTGCTTAAGATCTCTCCTCAGAATTAAAATCAGAAATACTTTATTGATCCCAGGGGGAAATTGCAGTTATTACAGTAGCAACTGGTTATATAGGAGAATAAACACTCTAATAATAATTTACAACAAAAAAGAAATTGGCAATATGTACACATACAAAATCTTATAATACAATAGAGGAATAAAATGTAAAGTGACTGTGGCTATAATAATAAGTACAGACTCCTGCCATAATAAATGATATAGAGTATATTATACCTTTATACTGTCCCAAGAAAAACAGTAGTTTAATTTTCCAAAATGGTAACTTTACAGTGAAAAACAAGAACTGTCTTTATTTATAATGTAAGTCAATGGAACCAGAATTGTTTTCAAGCTACGTTGGAGCCTTTCCATTGGTCCATTCATCATGAAATTTTAAAACAACACAAACAGCACCTGTATTTCAAAAAATTAAAATTGACAAAAATTGAGATCCATCTTTTTTCTCGACAGCCACGATATTATATTATTATATGATATGATATTATGTTATTTATGTACACACTGTTAGACACAAACAGTACAACAGTGGCGCAGGTAAAGCTAGCATCATATTTACAGTGAAAAAGTGACACGTGCTACACTCTTCTCAAAGGAACGTGAACCTGCATGACCACACATTGAGCCAGCATGGCGATCTCCATTTATTTCGTATAGAACTACATCTGAAGTCATACAGCATTTCTCTGCATTTTTTTTTTTTTATCAGCGGCCCCCACGCACATACGAGCCCACTGGGAATTGGCCTGGTTCTCCCGCTGGCCAGCCCATCCTTGCAACACAGCAGCTGTCGCCTTGTAATCATCCTTATTGGTTTACTTGTTAATTATCAGTAGGCACAAACATATGGGTTTACCGATATCTTCAGATTTTTATCGGCCTTGCGATATGTGGGCCGAGACCCCGGCCCACCGTGCGGCGGACACGTGAATCAAGAGGAACAGTTTGTTAAATGAACTGACCAACATCATCAGCATGTAATAGATCTGTGACCTGGGCTGTGAGCTGCTAAATCAGTCACGGCATGATGGGTTTGTTCTGTAGCTGTACCCTGCAGTATGTGTCAGCTTGCTACTCTGTGCTTAGTGCATTAGCGCACTGCCTCGCGTTTACGTGCACTTGACATTTCAGCGTCTCGTTAGGGGGAGAGATGGATAGCTCGTCGAGAGAGAGAGAGAGACAGAGAGGAGCATGCTGCCTCTGCCTCGTGCGCGCACGGACATTGATGCAAATGAACACGTGCGCTGTGCCACAGAGCTGATTATAAATATTCAGAAACCTGGGCATTATGGATTTGATTTATTGTTTCTCTTCACGCAAGACTGAAAGGCCAATTATGAGAGGTTTGTGAATCAAGGGGGCCCGTACTTTTCAAGGCTGCGCGATGACACGGAGCGCGCCATGAGTGACGAGAGCCTAACATAATTAAACACTGTGCCTTTTTACTTAATGTAGGTGGACTTGTTAAACACGGGGCATGTCAGAGAGACGACGAGGCTTCGGCTGTAAGCCTATAGTGACAGCGCCGTGTATAGAGGGGAATTTGTCTTTACCAAATGCAGCAACCAGCCCCTTGTATTAAAGGGGGGGGGGGGGGGGGGTAGCAAAGTATACTGAGAAATAGATGAACTGTAGTCTACAGTACAGTATGCTTCTATATGGTAGGTGGAGCTGATGGACTGGACAAGGAGTGTAGATACAAAGAGGTGCTGGACAGTCTACATTTATTTTTAGGGGTGTCCACTGACACTCTTTGGGCATCTTGGCCACATGCATTGTTAACAAGTGTATAAAATTAAGCACAAGGTCATGCAATCTCCGTAGTAGCTCAGTGACTGAGGATAGGATGCTACCTACAACTCCTAAGATCACCATCAGCAATGCCAAGCATTGGCTGGAGTGGTGTAAAGCATGCCACCACTGGACTCCTGGGCAGTGGGAATGTGTTCCCCGGATTAATGAATGTTTCTTCACTATCTGGCAGTCTGATGGATGAATCTGAGTTGGCTATGTACCAGAGCAGCAGCAATAAGGAGAGAGTCTGGTCTGGTCTGACCTCAAGACACCTTTGGGATGAACTTGAACATCGACTGTGAACCAGCCCCACATCAGTGTCTGACCTCACAAATTATCTTTCGACTGAATGGACAGAAATTTCCACAGTCCATCTCCCAGAAGAGTGGAGGCTTAATGGCCATGGTTTTGGAATAGGCTGTCAGGTGTGCACATACTTTTGACCATGTGATGTCCCAATTATCACCCTGGAGAATACCCTGTACCACTGGGACAACACAGTGACTTAAAACATACTCACAACAGAGGCCGGGGGGCTCATCGGGAGACATCGTTAAGACATGTATTTTTGTAGTACATGAATTTCTCAGTTAGGTCAAAGGATGTGCAGCTTCTTCAAGTACACAGCTCATTATAATGACCTACACAGAAAACTAGTAAAGTTGTTCTGAAGGAATACTCCAGTGTATTTCAATCTCCCTGCAAATCTTAGTTCGCTGCTGCCTCATCTGCGGCACACCATCAATTACCACAGACCACAGTCGTTTCAATGCATTTCTCTATTCGTAGAAAAGAAGAAAAAAACCCATTGACTCACGACTGACTTATAATTGAAGGTACTGGGCAATAGCTGAATGTACTGAATAATGTAGGACTACATCATGCAGCAACTACAACCATTAGATTCGAACAGTACAGGTCTTGGAATAAGACAGACATGAGAGATAGACTTTCCAAAGATGTTCTTAGAAAGTTTTATCCAATCAGTGGAACAACACTGTATAAAGAAATTACAGTTACAGTTCTTTTTTTTTAATATATGTATTGGTGCACTGACAATGGACAGCAGAGCCTCATCTGTAATATATATATATATATATATATATATATATATATATATATATATATATATATATATATATATATATATATATATATGTGTGTTTTTAAAACTCACAGTCAAAAGTTTTAGTACAATACTGGTAGTGATCTAAAACGTTTGACTGGTAGTGATCTAAAACGTTTGACTGGTACTGTACTAAAACGTTTGACTGGTAGTGATCTAAAACGTTTGGCTGGTAAAGTACTAAAACGTTTGACTGGTAGTGATCTAAAACGTTTGGCTGGTAAAGTACTAAAATGTTTGACTGGTAGTGTACTAAAATGTTTGACTGGTAGTGTACTAAAACGTTTGGCTGGTAGTGTACTAAAACATTTGGCTAGTAGTGTACTAAAACGTTTGGCTGGTAGTGTACTAAAATGTTTGACTGGTAGTGTTCTACAATGTTTGACTGGTAGTGTACTAAAACGTTTTTCTGGTAGTGATCTAAAACGTTTGGCTGGTAGTGTACTAAAACGTTTGGCTGGTAGTGATCTAAAACGTTTCACTGGTAGTGTATATATATATTGTATGAATACTCCTTAAGCATTCCTTTATTTCTTCAACCCTCAAGGATTTGTTGCCTCAAGGTAACAATCTTTTTTTTTTATCACTTCACACTTGATTGCTGATTAAGGAATTAGGATAGAATCAACCAGATACAAACTCACTTGAAAAATGCAATGCAAATATTGTGGTTAAACAATCCTGTTTTTTTTTTTTTTTTTTAGGCTTTGTATTATATCTTTCCATTGTCACAAAATGTTGCTGTAGGGCAAAGTGGACCCCACACTATTCCAGGGAGCCTATCCCAGTGCTCAGTGGGCAGTAGTCCATCACAGGGCCCCCCACACACATTATATATATTATACTTATATACATTATAAGAAGTTTAATCCGTTTCTAGTTAAAACAACTAAAGAACCGTCAAAAGGCAGAACATAAGTAATGGCTATAGTCTGATATTTACACTCACTAAAAACAGATGAAAGTTCTAACATTTCCTGCTTCATATAGTGTTCTATTATCTATACAGTGTGGAACAGTTGAAAGAAGTCTAATGGCAGATTTTAGGGGAGATGTGGTTAGGGACTAGCAATTAGTGTGTCTGTCACAACGCAACAGCCAGACAAAGCAGCCACCCACCCAGCCAAATGGAGTGCTAGAGCAGCAGTGGACAAAAGCTTAGTGAAAGTAATACCCTGCCCAGCCGCTTAACTTATAAAGGCAGTAACAAATTTGCGCATGTGTGTAAAATTCAACTGATTGTAGATGCTTGTATGGGGTGGGTGATTAATGACAACAGGTAATAGGTGAACATCTCATGATACACAATAGGTATCATGATTTCATTTTTCCAAGTTTTTGGTGGTATTTTCACCTTAACAAGATCCAAGCAAACACATTCAGTGATATTGAGATCTGGGGTGGTCAGTCCATTGTCCTAACAACACCACCAATGGTTTTCCTTATTTCCTTATTATTTTCACTTATTTATTATTGGTTTTTAGACAACTACACATAGTTGCAAATGCACAGGGGTTGTGGTGCCTTATCACAGTTGAAGGATGGAGAGAAACACCTGTGTTTGCTCAGATCTGAAGCTAGAATAGAGTTTATATTTCTCTCAATTCAATAGTTTAATCTTTTTTTAGGTTCAGTTTTGAAAGCTCACTTATTTTCTTATATATATATATATATATATATATATATATATATATATATATATATATATATATATATATATATGAACAAGTTGTATTTATTGGCCATTTTAACTGGAAATGAAATCAAATGAAAACTGCTACTAGAACAAAATGCACTGCTTTGAAAGGGATAACATCTTAGGCTTTAACAGATGAGATGCAATTAATAGTGAATTGCTCTGCTAATGATTTGACAGCCCTGTGTAAATGTTCACGCTTGTGTGCATGCTATCATTGCGAGCATGGAGGAGCATAAGCCTCTATCACAGATGTAAACTGCTGCTCATGCGGTACAGGGGTTGGGTTTTCTTTTTTTTTCCCTTTTTTTTCTACTAAAGCCTTAGGCTTGCTTCAAGCGCTTACAGCCATATACGGCTATAGACTGCTTTGTAATACTAACACTACTACGAGTCTGCGGAAGTTCAGAAGTTCGCCTTTTTAATACTGGATACTGGATTCGTTTTGCAGTATTTATGCACTTATTAACATCTCAGGCTGGTCCATAGAGGTTTCAGTGTGCATTTAATAAATTAGCCTTTATAGTACAACTCAATAGACGTTTAGTTTAAAACAGTTCAGAACGAACTACAATCCTGTCTCATAATCTCACATCGTACCTTCCTTAAGAGGTGATCGAGAGTTGCTGTAGTGTGAAGTGCGCCTTGAGTCCAACATAGAAGTATCACTGCAAGCCCCAAAGGCTTTTTTTAAAGTCCTGTCAATCATTTTGAAAGTTCAGCATCAAGTTAGATCATTTAAGGACACATGGACAATGTAGGAACATGCAAATACAATAATAGCTCTTGGGAAGCAACCATTATCACCACCGTTGCTCACTCCTGTATATATATACTGCTGTGTCTGAGCCACTCATACCAGTCAGTGTCACTGCAGTGCTGAGAACGAGCCACCACCCAAATCATACTGGCTATGTGGTGGTCCTATCGGGGTCCTGATCATTGAAAAAAACATGGTAAATTGTTGGCTAAAAAGAACAGATGGACAGATGGATCGCAGCTTTCTGGCGATGCGTTGAACCCCATGAGATGTGTCATCATGCATATTGCTCCATTAAAGAAGTGAACTGGCCCCGAGTGACTCTTCTATGCAGGCCCGCTGTGTAGTCCAGCAGAAATTCTTTTTATATATATATATATATATATATATATATATATATATATATATATATATATATATATATATATATTTTTTTTTTTTTTTTTTTGCACATAACGGTACCATTCTGTGATTTCACTATTCGCCAAAGCCAGCATTGCCGTGACGATGAGCAAACAATATAATGTGCAGCTCCAGCTCTAAACACCTGCCCTGGATCTGAATCTGCATTACAGCCTATGCGAAACCCCCGGGGGGCAAGCAGAGCGGAGACGGCGCCGCGGCAGGCTCGCTCTGTGGCGCGACCGAGTCCCTTTACACAAAGTCTGGGTGAGCCAGTGTGTGTGGCGGAGCCAGAGAAGCTGTCTAATCTCTGTCTCCGATAAAGCCACAGCTGAGGCTGGTGACAGCTCATATTTATGCAAATGCTGCCTATTCTGAGAGATTATTCAAATTGGGCAAATTAACTCTCTTCCTCATTCTTCTCCACAGACGGCAACAGGTAAAGAACCGGGGTTACGAACGCAGGCGTTAACGAAAAGCCGAGAGAGAGAGAGCGAGAGAGAGACAAAAACGGAGGGCACGAGAGGAGCGAGAGCAGATTTGTGTCGACTTTGATTTCCTGCGAACTTCTATTTTGTTTTGTTTTTTTCCTCTTTTTTTTCTTTTGTCTCTCCTTTCTTTGTGTTGACGCTTTGTGGCTGCTTTGCTCATGTTTAAAACAGAAGCCAGCGCCGTCGGTCTTGGCAAAGTGGAGGCGCTCTTAGAGAAGCTCTAATCCCTGCAATGGATTTGTATACGTCAATTAGAGCTCCGGCTAATTCAATTTTAAATTCGAGTCAATTAGGGGAGATAATTGAAAATTCGGCTCATGAATTGAAAATGAGCTGATATTTCTCGGAGAGGGTGTTACAGCCAGTGAACTGAAACGAACCTATTATTACGATGCGGATGAGTTGACCGTGACAATAATCCTTCAAATTTGGCTCTGTTTTCCTTTTTTTTCTTCCTTTCTCTGATTAGTGATGATTTTTTAATTAGCTGTGGTAGAAACTATACACTGGGATTCTATGCTTCGTGAGACCGACCTGTCAGTAAACGGGAGCCAATGGAAATAGCTAGGACAGCTAGATAATTGAATAAGTGGCCAAACTCAGCTCTAGTGATTGAATTTTCACTCTTTGCATCTTTAGACACAATTAGCCATTGATTTTCCATCTAAGCGTTCAGCTGATGTTCGAATTAAACGCTAAAGAACATAACAAGCCACAGGTTTGAGTGATCCTAATTAAATTGTATACATAAATGTGTTTGGTTTACATAGTGAATTACCGTTAGACACACACATGCCAACTTCATTCATTTACCTTCCAAACTGCTTATCCTTCTGGGTAGCTGGAAGCCATCCCAGCACTCACTGGGTGAAAGGCAGGAAATAGCCTGGACAGACCACCAGTCCATCACACACATTCACATCTAGGGGCAATTTAGTGTCGCCATTTCACCTGACAGCATATCTCGGCACTGTGGAAGGAAACCAGAGGGGAGACTCGCACAGACATTGGGGCCCCAATTGGGAATTCAACCAATGCTGTTCTTGCTGTGAGGCTACAGCTCTACCCACTGCGCCCCTGTGCTGCCTCGCTTGCTGACTTTTTGTTCTGAATGATGTTCTTGAGGCCACATGACCTCTGAGTTTCATTGTTCCCTGTAACTGCTCTATTTTTGTGAAGGGTATTTCTGCACCGCCAGCTGCCAGCAGGGGGACTGGTCACCGCAGGTGAAGAAATAATGGAATTGGGTCCAAAAACTCCATTTCCCACAGTCCCCAGCGGTGATCAGCACCAACCTGCCTCACCTGTGCAGCATGCTATAAAACCTAGCTTGGAGGTTTGCTCTACATGGCACCTTTGTAGAGGGGCAACTGTTATTGGAGGGTATTTAGCAAACAAACACGTAAAAAAAGAGAGCAGAGAAGAAAAGAAGTGAAAAGTAAGAAAAATAACAAGAAACAAAGTAAAAAGTAATGAAAGAAAGGTGAAGAGAAAAGAAAAGTAGTTCAGAAAGTACAGAAAGAAAGACAGGGCTGAGTGCCTCTGAGTTTGCTCAGCCTGTTTTGAATTGATATGGTTTGGAGTTCAATTTGTTTTGAGTTGTTTTTCACTTGGAAAGTCATCTTTTGTTTGTATATGCCAAAAAAACGCATTTCATGCAGCTTTAGCCGTAATTTCCCACCCATGTCCCTGTCCTCCATTGGAGTAGTGGTAAGGGTTAGGGTTGAGGTCTGTTGAGCCTAGGCTTGGGAGTTTTAATCCTGCATGGCCCACTCCTCTCCACAATAGCAAAAGCACACTAATACATAATATATTTAAAAGTCTAATTATATTATATTAAAATCAACATCTTCCACTGCGGCTTTGCACTTGGATTCACCACCCATAACACTTTTCAGTACAATTTAACAATAAAAATCATATTTCTAATATAAATATACTATATATATATATATATATATATATATATATATATATATATATATATTGTTTACATTTGTTATTGAAAGTATTTCCAGACAGTTAAATTATTTTCTTTTAAAATAAGGCAAACTTATTGATCCAGGTTAACTGAATCAGACTAATCTAATTACCAGCTCAACTCATTAAGGTCATTTAAAACTTGATCAAGTAGTGCTGATTTAGCCTAAGTAACTCAATTCATCTTACTAGAGTGGGTTTATCAGTGGTTATTGTAGTCAGTTTATAGTCAGTTTAGAACCACTCTAGACATGCCAACAACAGTGACATATATATATAACATATGTATATATATATATATAGTATGACTGTATTATGTTTAATTTATATTATGTTTAATTTATCTGGATATGTTTATACTAGGTGGAACACGGCATAATTAAAATGGGACTAATCAGTGAATATCAATCCATTAATTTGTTTCTTAACATGTACAAGGTCCAGTTCTATGTATTTGGGTGTACTTGACTTGGCTATTTAATTTTATCTTTAATAATTATTGTTTATCTTATGTATTACCAGAAGCTATTTGTAAGGAGTTTACAGCCTTAAATGTGAGTAAGTTATGATGCAGTTACTTGAAGAGCTTTGCAGCTTAAATATATTTTTTATTTTTAGATATCCAGCGTACAGATTCACTACATAAATACTTTTTATGTTGTTACTTTAGAAGAAAACGTACTATTAATCATATTAAACATGCAGGGAGGACCACATGGGACCTTGGGGGGCCTCTGATTACGAGAGGAGGGTTAAATGCTTGTGACAATCCCATGTGCCTGTGCCACTTTCTATTATTATTGACTCATAACTCACAAGAATCTCCAAACCCCACAAAGAAATCTGCAAATCATGTTAGTGCTGTTACCAGTCAAACATACATACCCCGCTCATCTTTCTGCATCTTCATTATTTAAAAGTTGAGCAGTGTAGAATGATGTCCACAAATAGCTTTTGCGTATAGATGAATGCACTTCAGCATACTTTCTTTTTATTCTCTTTTTTTTCTCTACAGCGCGTATTAAGCTTTTTAGCATCTTCCAGTAAATGGGTTTAATTTGCAATTGAAGGTCAACGCACTTGAAGCTTTATTTTTATCACCTGAAAGCATCTCTCTCTCTCTCACACTTTCTCTCTGTCTCTCTGTCTCTTATTCTGTCTCTCCTTCTCAAGCTCCTTCTCTCTCTCTCTCTCTCTCACGTTGTCTCTCACTAAGTCTCTTATTCTGTCTCTCCCTCTCAAGCTCCCTCAATCTCCCTCTCTCTCTTTCTCTCTCTCTCTCTCTCTCACTTTCTCTCTGTCTCTAACTACGTATCTTATTCTGTCTCTCACTCTCAAGCTCCCTCTTTCTCTCTCTCTCTCTGTCTGTCTCTTTCTGTTTCACAATGTCCTTCTCTCTATCTCCCTCATTCTCTCCCTCTCTCTTTTTCTCCAGCTCTTTCTCAGCTTCTCTTTCAATGTCTCTGTTTCTTTCTCTCTTTCTTTCTCTCTCTCGCTCTCCCTCTTAATCTCTATACCTCTCTCTCCTAACCTCTCCTGCCCTTTCTTTCTCTTTGTCTCTCTCTTGCTCTGTATGTATATATGTATGTATGTATGTATGTATGTATGTATATGTGTGTATGTATGTATGTATGTATGTATGTATGTATAGATGTATGTATGTATGTATATGTGTGTATGTATGTATGTGTATATGTGTGTATGTATATGTGTGTATGTATGTATGTATGTATGTATGTATGTATGTATGTATGTATGTATCTATGTATATATGTATGTGTGTATGCCTTTCTCATGATATGGGAGACACATAGTACCTTATATAACACCACACATGAGCTTGTAAGTAGTTGAAGCCAGAGTGTATAACTTCATAATGCATTATAATACCTGTTCAGAACAACACTGCACTGAAAAAAATGATTATTTGACTCAACAAACCATTTTTCTAAAATTCAATAGCTTATATAAAATTTTTCAGCTTTACCTTATGTAAATAAGTATGGGCAATTCAAAAATGTTATATTTCTGAACTCAAATAAATACATTGAATGAAAGAATATTTTTGAGTTGTTTCAACTTGTGGTCAAATTTAAGTTCATCCAACGTCACCACATTCATAATTCATAATTTGCCCCTTGAGCTGCTTGGTCAGTGTTTGGATTTGGTAAAAACTTTGTTTCACTTGTAGCTGAGTTACCGTCAGCAAACTGTCTTTACATTGGTTTGACTTTAAGTATTTTGTAGACCCTAAAGCTATAATGCATTATACATAATTACATCTAAACAATAACCCAGTAAGTGAGCAAAGCTAGCTTGAAGTCATTGTTAATGTTAGCTATATTCCTAAACAATGTAGCTGTCACTTACTGCTGCTATCTACAGGCTACAGGCTTACTAATGAAATACATTACATTTACTGACAGAATTCAGCAACCATGGCTTCTATTTTAAACATGTATTATTTCTTCTTTTCTTAATACAGGAAATGGCATCAAATGTACTGTTGCAGGAAATCAACCTACATTAAAAACACTGGAATATTTGGCAAAGCCTATACATTTGGTATCCATGATGCAGTATAAAAGCATTGTATTATATGGGACACATAAAACCTCCTAAAACCAGACATGAGCTTGTAAGTGATTGACTGTCGTTAACTAGTTCCATAACTCATTATAATACCTGTTTTTAGCAACATAGGCACTCATGCTATAGTGTGTTATGCCAGGTCATTACAGACTGTAAACAAAGTGAGATAATTACTTCTAACAGGATCAGTTCCAATGTCCCAGAAGTGATTACACCAAACCAGAGTTTACCTTCTTGGTCTGCTGTCATGCAGGAGCTTGTTATATAGTGTTATAGTGCATAAGAGTGTTGTTATAAACAGATGGTATGATGTGTTATGAAAGCTGACTCCCTGGCTTCATAAGGTATATTGTGTGTCATATAACACCTTAATGAATGCCTTTCTACCTGCGTTATTAAGGTGTTATACAGGTGTTATCTCACTTTGTTTACAGTCTGTAATGACCTGGCATAACACACAACAGCATTACTATGAATAGATTATGTAAAAACCTGACATTATTGAGTTATGCATTTTAACTTATTAAAGTAGTATGCACATTATCATATCTACTTATGACAGGCATTATGTTTATAATTAAATGTATGAAGTATGCTATATAACACCTAATGAATGGATTAATACATGCATTATTAAGGTGTTACACAGTGCATAACAGTAATATTATGAACAGATGGGGTGATATGAAACCTGACATTATTAAGTTACAATCTATTAGTTAATAAAGCAGTATGCACATCACTACTTATGATGGGTATTGTATTTTAATGTATAACATGTCATATAACAACTCATAAATGCTTTACTACATGTATTATTAAGGTGTTACACAGTGCATAACATGATTATTATGAACAGACGGTGTGATATGAAACCTGACATTATGAAGTTACATACTGTAATTAAATAAAACAGTGTGCAAATCACCATAACTACTTATCACATGCATTACAATTTTAATTTAATGTATAATGTATGCTATATCACACCTAATAAATGCATTAATACATACATTATTAAGATGTTATATAGTGTGTAACAACATTATTATGAACAGATGGTGTGATATGAAACCTGACATTATTAAGTTACATACTGTAATTAAATAAAACAGTGTGCAAATCACTATAACTACATATGACAGATTTTAGATCTATAATTTAATGTATAATGTGTGCTATATAACACCTAATAAATGCTTTAACATACATAATTAAGATGTTATATAGTGTGTAACAGCATTATTATGAACAGATGGTGTGATATGAAAGCTACATACTATATTTAAATAAAAGAGTATGCACATCACTATGACTACTTATGATATACATTATACATTCAATTATAGATCTGATCCATATAACACCTATTAAATCCATTTATACATGCATCATGAATACAGTATTCACAGGAAGTGCCACCACATATTTCTTTAGTACTATCCTGCTATTTATTTCTTCTCTATGGCACAATAACTACTGACCACAGTACACATGCCCAAATTTACTGTTCCCATTTGTGTTTTTTACAGGCCTCAGCCACTGGAGAGGTTAGCCTGTAGGTTAATGTCATATAAACTGATTACAATAAATGTATTATCTCATGTTCAGCATTTGAGCAATCCCCAGGGGGGCCATGCATAAACAGCAGTAATGTTTGCCAAGCCATAACTCCATAACGTTTTGCGTTATCGCCTAAACCCACACCGTGTTGCACTGCTGAGGACTTATGTTTTGGAGTGAGTGCTGATTTAAATGGAAATGCACTCGCGTGCCCGCGGAAGCAGATAGCACTTCACTGCTTGGCGTCTTCCTCAGTGTTTGTCTTTCCTGGCTTGCTTTCGTGCTATTCTTACAGGCCCAAGAAAATGGCACTTGACTATAACTGATGTGTTTTTTTGTCTGTGTCAACATTAGCCGTATTTACGCGAGCTCGGAGATGATGCAAGATGCACAGGATGTGACAGCAGCGACGTGAGGCTGGCAAGACTTGAAATATGCGCTTTGAATCTACAGTAAAAGTGATGCTGATATGTGTCAAAGTTTGAAGTTAGATATTCTGCCAGCTTTTGGAAATGTGAGGATGTAGTGAGAGAAGCTGACTGACTGTAAGTGAAATATTGTCTCTGTAATAACTCAACTTCTTTCTACCCCAGGGATTGAATATTGAATATTACTATTTTCTAATGAAATGAATGTTGTTCCATGTGGTTGTTGTTGCAACTGTCTGTGTTGATACCGTTTGAACCACAAGAGATATTGCAGTTCTGATCTTCCTTGATCTGCTACATGACCACCTTCCCATTAGAAAAACTTGCCCTTGGTCCAATATGCCAGCTTTAAAGATGGGCGCCATGTTCTAGACATAGCCTTAAAGATAGGCCCCCTCACCCAGTACTTCCTGGGGTATTCAGAGATGTCATTTTCCATTTTGTTTCTGAATAAAGAGGTGACTTGTCTCAGTTTGTATTTAAATAATACATCTAGGTGTCTAAGATTTTTGCAGATATTGATATATTTAAATATCATCACTGTCTAAAGAAAAAACATGTATTTCAATTCAGTTCCATCAGCAAGTTAAGGCCATTTAGCATGATCAAGTCATCACATTCATTCTAAAAGGCATGTTCAATCTGCTACTCCTCCTAAAAACGAGAACATCCAACTCTCAATCATTATTGATTTGCATTAGATTAGATGTTTATCTGCCTATATTTAGACTCTCTGTTTAGAAATGGAGATGATTTACTACTACGTCTACTCTCCTAGTAGTGATCACTTAATCAGTATCACTCCAAAAACACAACACAGGATGCTCAATGAAATTAAACACCAAAAACTTTGGATGTCCAAGGCAGGACACCAACATTAACATAAAAAAGAGCACATTGACATTCCTAAGCACTATAGACAACATGTTTTATGCATAGATGAAAGAACATTTGAATTGTTTGGGATCACGCATGGCATACCAACATTAAACCACTGTTCCAGTATGGTGGAGGGAGCGTCACGATTTGGCGCTGCTTTCCTGGCCTCTGGGCTTGGACTGACTGGCGAGAAAAAAAAAAGGATTCTCATGCCTATCAAGGTATCCCACAGGATCATGTCCGAGTGGCTGTCTGCTGGTTGAAGTGCAGTAGAAGCTGGCTGATGCAACGAGACACCGACGAAAAACACTGAAGTAAATCTAGCACGGAATGACAAGACCTTAACCCAATAGAGATGCAGCGGAATGACCTCAAGAGAGCCCTTCGCACCAGATATTTGAAGGATACGGCTGAGCTGAAGCAGTTCTGTAAAGAAGAATGGTCCAATATATTTCTGTTGGAACGCCGTGCACGTCTGTCTGCAAGCACTTGCTTGAGGTTATTGCTGCCAGAGGTGCTTCGACCTGTTATTAAATCCAGGGGCTCACTTACTTTCCACCGGCGCTGAGAAAGTTTAATTGGTGTGCACAATAAAGACATGAGCGATTAGAATTGCTTGCGTGTTGGCTGTGGCACATTGTGTACACGTTGGATGAAGAACACATCACATTTTATGACCCAGTAATGCAGAAAAACAGGTGATTCCAACTGGTTCACATACATGCCACCATATATGAATATATAATGTTTTGTTTTGACAGAGCAGATCAGAAAAAAATATTCTACTTAATGGATGTTTTGACTGGAAATGAAATAAATGAAAAGGGGGGCTTCAGCACAGCACCATATATAGTGTAGGCCAAACACGGTACCAGCCACTGGCTACTGCCCTACACATTGCAGGCAGGCATTTTGGATTCAGCTTGTCTCTCCAGTCCTGCTCATTCTTCATCATTCCCTTCCGTCTTGCACTGATTCTCTCTGCATTCCGGCCACACAGTGCGGTGGTGGTGGTGCTGACACAATGGCCGGATTGCCCTCTCCATTGAGGGGCCGAATAGCCTATCCTGCCCCAGCTGAGAGTTAATCACTGTGGGCTTTGCTGCCGTGCCTAGAGGAACAACAATCTCCCTTCTCTCATTAAAGAAACAGTCCAGCAAAATCTAGTTTCTACAATCCCCCCCAAATGTATGACCGACAGCTTCAGAAATGGCCAAAAGTATGGACGAAATTCAGGCATCAAGACCAGGCCGGGTTAAGCTGGAGGGGAAACTACTTTCGTCTTTCTTTTCTTGTTTATCATTGAAAATCTAGAGTTGTGTGCAAAGGTTTGCACATAAGTAGTTTGTGGATTTTCCATTACAACACTTTGCAGCACAATTATTGTTTATTTACAGAATTTAACTCTCATTTAATACTGTGTCTCTAATGAAGTGGCTAAGTGTTTTGTAAGTGTATCTAATGACCATGCAAAAACAATGTGACTGCTATAGATGCACTATTGCCAACTCCTCAGCAAGGAAAGTTGCTATTGGCTGGCCTAAAAGTCAGTAGAAGTCACTAAATGATGTAATCACCTCATTTGCATAATGTTCTGTTTGCGTGTATGGAGAATAAGGCCTGTGAGACTGAGCACTGTGAGTGTAGTGGGTCGTGGAGTGGTGAGGGTCTGCTCTGACAGTGAGACTGAGCACTGTGAGTGTAGTGGGATGTGGAGTGGTGAGGGTCTGCTCTGACTGTGAGACTGAGCACTGTGAGTGTAGTGGGATGTGGAGTGGTGAGGGTCTGCTCTGAGAGTGAGACTGAGCACTGTGAGTGTAGTGGGATGTGGAGTGGTGAGGGTCTGCTCTGACAGTGAGACTGAGCACTGTGAGTGTAGTGGGTGGTGGAGTGGTGAGGGTCTGCTCTGACTGTGAGACTGAGCACTGTGAGTGTAGTGGGTGGTGGAGTCTCTAATAACACCAGAAGAAGTTGCTAAATATAAGTTTTCAACACTACAGATGTAGCCACGGTTACAGGTTACAGCTTTTATACTTGCAATATTAGATGCATATGATTTTTTTATTGCCTTGTGTAATTATACAAGCACATGTCGATAGTTATAACAGTATGTAATTACACATGGGTAATGACATGAGTGTAATTTGTAACTAGACTGGAAGAAGTTTTTTCAGAAGTCTACTTCAGCATTATAAGGAAGTGTTAATAACTCATCAACTGGAAATGCCAGCATCACGTAATGTGATGGTACGCACACACAATATAAGCTTTGAAATTAATTGAATGTGTAGCAGCTACAAATGCTATTACATTCATGTTATCACCAAGGTTTTGGTACTTGAGAGAAAAATCACCCTTATTTAACAACATGCAGCAAAAAACTAATTGATACACGTGTGTAATTACATAAGCTGTACTGCTGTAGTCTGTAACAGGGGCATAGTTCATGTGTAACTACAAAGTTATTGGAGACACCTAATATAAAGTGGGATCCTGTGTTCTTTAATATATTATGCATAATATTGTATGCTAATATATCTACACTGTAATTGGCAGAAAAAGTCATATTTAGCATTTTCTTGCACTTTATGTTAAAGTAAAGAGCTGGAAACTTGGCTGTGTTTTATTAGAAACTCAACTTTTATTTCTTAGTTTCTTAGTTATTAAATTTTGGATATCGGCGATGTATCTATTTTTGTTGATTTTTGTTTGTGTCTATATCAGGGGTCACTAATAGGCAGACCGGGGTCTGGGTCCAGACCCAGACACTGTCCAATGTGGACCCAAACTGACAGACTATTGAGAAGGATTTTGTTTTGACAGTGTTTAAGTGGTGGAACTTTTCTTGTCTTTATGGTATACGGGCTTTGAGGCGCAATAAACTCACAGAACAATCACGTGAGTTGTAAGATCATCAAAGACGCTCCTCAGCCAATCAGAGCTGTGCAGATTCGTGAGTGCAGCACGCACACAGGCGTATTACGAAGTGAGAAGCAGCAGTTGGAGAATAAAGTGAGTCAGGGAATAAAGCGAGACAAAGAAAAAGTGAGACGGGGAATAAAGTGAGACGGGGAATAAAGTGAGGCAGAGAATAAAGTGAGGCAGAGAATAAAGTGAGACGGGAAATAAAGTGAGGCAGAGAATAAAGTGAGATGGGAAATAAAGTGAGGCAGAGAATAGAGTGAGATGGGGAATAAAGTGAGTCAGAGAATAAAGCAAGACGGGGAATGAAGTGAGTCAGAGAATAAAGTGAGGCAGAGAATAAAGCGAGTCAGAGAATAAAGTGAGATGGGGAATAAAGTGAGTCGGAGAATAAAGCGAGACTGGGAATAAAGTGAAGCAGAGAATAAAGCGAATCGAAGAATAAAGCGAGACGGAGAATAAAGTGAGGCAGAGAATAAAGTGAGACAGGGAATAAAGTGAGGCAGAGAATAAAGCGAGTAGGAGAATAAAAGGAGTCAGAGAATAAAGCAAGACGGGGAATAAAGTGAGGAAGAGAATAGGGTGAGGCAGAGAATAAAGCGAGACATGGAATAAAGCGAGACATGGAATAAAGTGAGACATGAAATAAAGTGAGGCAGAGAATAAAGTGAGTCGGAGGATAAAGCTAGACTGGGAATAAAGTGAGGCAGAGAATAAAGTGAGTAGGAGAATAAAGCGAGACGGGGAATAAAGTAAGGAAGAGAATAAAGTGAGGCAGAAAATAAAGTGAGTCGGAGGATAAAGCTAGACTGGGAATAAAGTGAGGCAGAGAATAAAGTGAGTAGGAGAATAAAGCAAGACGGGGAATAAAGTAAGGAAGAGAATAAAGTGAGGCAGAAAATAAAGTGAGTCGGAGGATAAAGCTAGACTGGGAATAAAGTGAGGCAGAGAATAAAGTGAGTAGGAGAATAAAGCAAGACGGGGAATAAAGTAAGGAAGAGAATAAAGTGAGGCAGAAAATAAAGTGAGTCGGAGGATAAAGCTAGACTGGGAATAAAGTGAGGCAGAGAATAAAGTAAGTAGGAGAATAAAGCGAGTCAGAGAATAAAGCGAGACGGGGAATAAAGTAAGGAAGAGAATAAAGTGAGGCAGAGAATAAAGCGAGACGGGGAATAAAGTGAGGCAGAGAATAAAGTGAGGCAGAGAATAAAGCGAGTCAGAGAATAAAGCGAGACATGGAATAAAGTGAGACATGGAATAAAGTGAGGCAGAGAATAAAGTGAGTCGGAGGATAAAGCTAGACTGGGAATAAAGTGAGACAGAAAATAAAGTGAGGCAGAGAATAAAGCGAGTCAGAGAATAAAGCGAGACATGCAATAAAGCGAGGCAGAGAATAAAGCAAGACGGGGAATAAAGTGAGGCAGGGAATAAAGCGAGTCGGAGGATAAAGCTAGACTGGGAATAAAGTGAGGCAGAGAATAAAGCAAGACAGGGAATAAAGTGAGGCAGAGAATAAAGTGAGGCAGAGAATAAAGCGAGTCGGAGGATAAAGTGAGTCAAATAAAGAATGACATGCTGTTAAAAGGGTTTATTCTTCTCACATAAGCTCCAAACAGGTCGAGATGTGAAACTGAGTTAACAAAAAGACTGCAAGTTTTATTTACTGTTTCTATAAATAATCACTTTATAATCCCCTTATTTCAAAAGCATTCTGTTTTTTTAATGTAGCCCTTGCTTTTACTGTAAACAACATTTATTAGAAGTTTTATAAATAATTAATTCAGTTCAGCATTTAAACAGTAAATATACTGAAATATACTGAACGGTATGTGTGATTGTTGGTGTTTCAGTAGCTGATGGTATAAAATGCTGATTCTAGGCTACTTCAGTAAACAGGATACGCCTCTGATTCATAACACAAGTTAGTAAAAATGGTGATGGTCTGGACCTTGGCCTGAGGAGATCTCCTCTAACTGGACCTGTTCTTATTAAATACCCCTGGTCCATATCATTTGAATAGAAATGCTCCAAAAGAGTTTGGAAAAAATTGCAGCTCCACTAATTTACATTAAATGTGAAGAATGTTTTTGGCCTCTTTTATGAAGTTGCCATTTTGAAGCTATGTTTCAATCAGTTTCAAATTAGATACTCCTCAATAGGGGTGTGTTTAAAAAATCGATTTTTTGATTCCAAACGATCTTCATTTGAATAATCCGATATTGATTTGTATAAACCCGAGATCCATCTTTAAAATTAGCATTCCAGCCCACCCCCCCCAAAGTCTTGCGTGATCAGACATTGTTTTTCGCGCAACGAGATCTGGCTGGGGGTGCACATCAGTTAAGCATGGCTGGAGCACAAGTGAAGGCTCCCCAGAACCTGAAAGCAGATGTCTGGCTACATGTTGGATTTAGAAACCAGGACGGTATATAAACATATAAACACTAATGTTTTAAATAATGGTAGGTTAAGTGTTCCTTGTACATTTACCACATTAGTTCTCTGAAAATCTCTTTTCATATTCAAACAAAACATATTATTGTAACTGAAATATCCCTAAATGAATCCATATTGAATTGAATCGAATCGGAAATCGAATTGAATTGGGACCTTGTGAATCAGGATCGAATCAATCCGGAAAATCAGTGGCGATACCCAGCCCTACTCCTCAACCTGTTTATTTCCCCTCCATGTTGCTTGTATGAGGGGTCTTACTGTTTGAGCTTGTGAGGAAAACTCCATATTGTCTGCATTGTGCTTTGTCCCTGGGCTTCCTCTAGCCTCTAAGTGGCTGCCCTGTGAGTCAGAAATAGCTCTGGACGGCAAATAAAGGAACATGAATCTCCATGGATGCAAATGGCCCTTCTTAAAGTACTCTCTGCAGGCAATTAGAGGCTGTAATTATTGCATCATATATAATGCATGACTAACGTTTAGAGTTCACGAGACTGACTAAATGCACTCAGGCGCACGCAGTCTGTTTTTCTTGCTGGTGAACTTTTGCTTTTATTGCCTCGGCTTCTGGATTTCCATTTACTTTCATTGTTCTGCTTCTATCCAGGTCAAGCTCTGAGCGTCTAGGTTGAAAATCGCTGTGAAGCCGATATCACAACACATTTATCTTCTGTGCCATTATTTCCGAGCGCGACGCGGCATGGGCACCAGACTTGGAGCGAAAGTGGGGGGACCATTAAACATCAGTCAGCTGTAATCAGTTGTACATGCATGTGTTTAATGATCTAAGGGTGTAATGATGAAGACCAGCATGGCTACATTTATTGTGTTCCGTCATGAAGAAGACATTACTTTGACATAACTAGGCTGCATTCAGGGGCCCGAGTATACTCTGCTCCTTCTTCCATGGAATGCATAGTTTCCTGCTGAGGATCTTGAAGTTTTTACCAAGAATCAGGTTGAAAAAATGCTCAGTTCAAGCAGCTTATGAATCTGAAGCGGAGACCATATAGGAGCTCTTTGTAGTTCAACAATTACAGACTGTAGTCCATTTGATTCCTTGGGGCACCACCACAGAGCAGGTATAATATAGATGGTGATTCATTCTTAGCACTGGATGGTGCTATGGCGGTGTGCTAATTTGTGTTGTGCTGGTATGGGTAGATCAGATACAGCAGTGCTGATGGAGTGTTTAAACACCTCAGTGTCACTGCTGGACTGAGAATAGTCAACCAACCAGCCAACAGTGTCCTGTGAGACCACTGATAAAGAACTAGAGAATGACCAACGCAAGCTCTGCATCAATTGATTTTGTAACTAGTAATTGAATAGATAATACAATATGAGCCTGACTTTATGTAGTTAAATACTTTTGCTATATAATAGTTTGTGCATATAATGATTATTGCTACTTACTACTAGGGCAATCATATACACTTATGCCTGGTGTAATAAGGTGATGTAGATTATTGTGTATTAATTATTGTGAAACAGGGATACACACTGTTTTCATATAGTAAAAGTAGAGCAGAGGATTCAAACTAAAGCAGAAAGAAATGACGAACCAAATCTTCTAAAAGAGGAAGGTGGGCTGCATGCCGACACAAGCCAGATACACATTTGAGGGATGACTTTTAGACCCAACCGGGGGTATTACTTGGCTCTGAACCAGATCTGAACCTTTCAGCTCTAACACTGTTGAGCACTAACAACATAGCACTAACGTTTCATTCTGGCTCATTTGCACGTCCCTTTCATTGTCAGGCACATTCAACCACTCAAACTCGAAAACTAATCTGGACGCAGCTAAAGACCATAACTTTGAATGAAAGAGAGAGAGAGAGAGAAAATCATTACAAAATGAATCAGCTGAAACTCATTTTTTTCTAATGAACTTTTTCTTTTTTTTTTGCCATTTCTTAGTATTTTTATGATCAATTCTCAATTCCTGCAAGTTTTGCTGATGTGGAGTTCTGTGCATGCCCAGCTAACGCCCCTGAACCTCACCAAGCCCGAGTGGGCTTCAAGCTCTAGTCTAAACCCACACTCAAAATGAGGACCCAAGCAGAAAGAAAGGTATCTTTCCAAAAAAAGAGCTTGAGTGGGAGTGAAAAAGGATCAGGTCCAAAAACTCCTCGAGCTCTGAGTTCCCAATAGAACTGCAGCAGAACTTGCAGCTCAGGAACCGATGTCTATGTGCTGTTCTGCTGTTCTGGGATCATCAACACAAAAATGAGGTGCTGAAGCAACAGAACAGAATGAAATCATACACAAATACTAAAAAAGTGAAAAGTATGTTCCTTACCTAAATATTAGCTACTACTTACTAGTGTGAGATAATAATTTAAAAGTACATTTTGACCCTAAAAAACATGTATTCCATTTAAAAAGAACATTTTTGTAGATAATACAGTGAATGCAGTTTTCAATTGACGTCCAGTGTTGTTGCTCAACAGTGGCTGACATGCTGGCTCTCATCGTGCCATGACACAGCTGTAGGTTTCCTTTGCAGGTTATCTACAGTTCTCTTTGTACAAATCCATGACATGGTAGTAGATATAAGTAACTTTGCTTGAGATTTTTCTTGAGCCATCAATGCAACTTTCCATTTAAGAGCTGTACATAGTTGCTGTTTAAAGAATAGTAAGTATTTCCATGATGAGTTTACTAGACAGTGGTGAGACCTGCTGTGTTGTATGGTTTGGAGACAGTAGCATTGACAAAAAGACAGGAGAAAGAACTGGATGCGGCAGAGCTGAAGATGCTGAGGTTCTCCTTGGGAGTGACAAGGATGGATAAGGTTAGGAATGAGACCATCAGAGGTACAGCACAGGTTAAACAACTAGGGGATAAAGTTAGAGATGGTTTGGACATGTCCAGAGGAGGGAGGTTGGTAGAAGAATGTTAGAAATGCAGCTGAGAGGAAAAAGACAAAGAGGAAGGCCAAGGAGGAGATATATGTATGCAGTTAGAAAGGACATGGAAGTATTTGGTTTAAGGACAGAGAATGCACAGGACAGAGTGAGATGGAGGAGGATGACTCGCTGTGGCGACCCCTGAAAAGGAAAAAGCCAAAAGAAGAAGAAGAAGTATGTTGTCCATGATGGCAACTTTACAGGAGAGGCCAAAAACGTATACTTCTTTTAATGTAAATCAATGGAACCAGATTTTTTTTATTGGACAGTAACCATGAGGCCCACACTTGCATTTGAGTCAAAGCAACAACATGTGAGCAGCTGGGCTTCAGGGTGGAAATATGGGTGGTTCAAAGTCTAAAACTTTGTAGCATTAGTGTTAAAATATGAGCTGTGCAAAATAAACTAAGCTGCTCTTTTCAGGTCAATGGACTGACCACCCCCGAGTCCAGACGTCTCAGCATCATTAGAGGTGTTCGGATTTACATGTATCATGAGAAGCAGAAAGTTTCGCCAAGTTCTGAGACTTTCTATGACCTTTGTGGAAGGCAAAGAAAACAGCCCTGCAGATTAGTAAGGTACAAAATGTTCTAGCTGTTAGCTTAGTTGCAAAAAAAGATACTTCAGCAGCCAGAAGGCTGTGGGTTCAAATCCTAGGTCTAACTGGGTACATGTCTGGTTGCATCATTTGACAAGGCACCTAACCCGATTCTGCCCCAGGCAACCCTGCTGTCTTGTAGCATTAGAAGTAATTTTTTGATTTAGCATCACAAATATTGGTAAAGGTTATTAATGCATTACATTGACTTGCTGGTAGCCTAGTAGCAGGAAAGGTGCTTCAGAAGGTTGCAGGTTCAAATCCTAGGTGTAAATGAGTATATGTACCATGAAAATATACTTGAAGATTAAATGGATTAGCTGGTAGATTAGTGACAGAAGAGGTTGCAGGCAGAAGGTTGCAGGTTCAAAACCCATGTCTGAGTATATATAGCATTAAAAATATCTTTAAAGATTATTAATGGACTAGCTGGTGGCAGACAATGTGTAGTATGAGTATATGTAGAATCAAAAATATCCTTGAAAATAATTAATGTATTTATTGGATTAACTGGTATCTTAGTGGCAGAAAAGGTGCTTCAGCAGCCAGAAGGTTGTAGGTTCAAAACCTATGTCTATCTCAGTATATGTAGCCCCACTCCACTTGCTGGAGTATCAAAAATATCCTAGAAAATTATTTATGCTATTAAGTTGACTAGCTGGTAGATTAGTGGCAGAAAAGGTTGCAGGCAGAAGGTTGCAGGTTCAAAACCCATGTCTATCTGAGTATATGTTGCATCCAAAATATCTTTAAAGATTATTAATGGACTAGCTGGTGGCAGACAATGTGTAGTACAGTAATAGGTACCATCAAAAATATCCATGAAAATTATTAATGGATTTATTGGATTAGCTGGTATCTTAGAGGCAGAAAAGGTGCTTCAGCAGCCAGAAGGTTGCAGGTTCAAAACCTATGTCTATCTGAGTATATGTGGCATTTTATATCCCCAAAAGGTTATTTATGCACCTGCTGGAGTATCAAAAATATCCTTGAAAATGATTTATGTTATTAAATAGACTAGCTGGTAGATTAGTGGCAGGAAAGGTGCTTCAGTAGCCGAAAGGCTGCAGGTTCAAATCCTAGGTCTGCCTGGGTACATGTCTGGTTGTATCCTTTTGCAAGGCACTTAACCCCGTTCTGCCCCAGGTAACGCCGCTGTTATGCCTTGTAGCGTTAATAAAGTGCATAACTTTGACACCACTACTAGTTACTACCCACCCCTGCAAACCCACACAACCACCTGGCATCCTCTTGACACCACAGTGTTGCATGCCATGGCTCACACTAATACCTGCCAGGTGCCTTTGCTGAGAGCGGTTCTGATTCAGCTGTGAGAGGTCCAGCTTCTACTCAGAGTAATTCTGGTTCCACTGAGAGTGTTCAAGGGCTTTATGCCACATTTGCTCTCCAGGCCTTTGCTGTGGTCTTTAAAGCGTGACTCGGGCTCCGGCTGGAAAGTAGAGAACTGGGCAAAAAAAAAATTGCGAACCGCTCGGAGGCATTCTGGTCATGTTTTTCAAGCCAGCGGAGAGTATGATTGAGTAGGAGAAGTTCAGTGCCAAACATGCTGGTAGTGAGAGGAATATACCATTGTGGAGCGCAAAATGCCCAGAATGCTTTGCAGCCAGTTGATGGGGAGGGCCTAGAGGTATTTTTTCGTTGCGTGTGATCCTTAAAGAAAAGTGTGAAAACGCAGGACGAGCAGAACGAGGCCTTGGAGCTGTCTTTAAAGTTTCCGCTGTTGGGAAGCCTTGGTTTAGCCAGCCAAGACTGATGTAAAGTGTTCTACATGTGTGCTTCTTGGTCAGTTGAGTGAGAATGGAGGAAGATCGGAGCGGGGGGGGTCAAACAGAACTTTTTTTTTTTTTTTTTTTTCAGAGAGAAGTGCTGGAAGGCCACATTTGAAGTCATGCAGAAACACTAAAGGGGGTATTGCAGAGACGGTTTTAGCAGAGCTTGAAATATTTGCCCAAAACCAGCAGGAACGGACTCTTCACATCAAGTATTCTGGTTAACATTTCTCGAATGTGTGTCATGCTTAGTGTGCATTCAGTTTTTATGTTCAGTTTTATTTATTGTCTCCCACTTTCTTTTCACACATCTTGTCCTGTATTTACACTTGTTTTATTCTTCCACTACTTTCTAATGTTATTAGAAATATAATTAAGTATTATTATTATTATCATTATTATTATTGTTTTTATTTTTATTATGATTATTATTATAGCACAGTGGTTAACACCGTCGCCCCATGGAAAGATGATCTGGGTTCTATTCCCAGTCCAGACTGTTCTGTGTGGTGCATGTTCTCTCCTTGCTTGAGTGGGTTTCCTCTAGGTACTCCGGTTTCCTCCCACAGTCCAAACACATGCTTGTTAGGTTGATTGGTCACTCTAAATTGCCCACAGGTGTGAGTGTGTGTGTGAGTGTGTGTTGGGCATGCGATGGACTGGCGACCTGTCCATGGTCCCGATGTCACTGGGATTGGCTCCAGGTCCCCTGTGACCCTGACCAGCGGGATAAAGCAGAAGATAATAAATGCATGGATATTATTATAGTAGATGTGCTCAAACATTTGACTGCTAGTTTAAGGTTGGACATCCTTTGAATGGCTGCAGACGAGTTTGAGGAGAGTTTCGCTAGTTTCATATTGTAAGCTCGGAAGGTCCAGTCAAACTCAAGGGCTGAATGTCTCGTTCACCTGGTTCCAGATCTCAGACATATACAGTACTGTGAAACATGATTGGCCACTTGGGGACATTATTGTATTACTATAGTTATTTTGTTTCAGGCAGGAAGCTTTTTTTTTTTTTTTTTTTTTTGCTCAGCAAAACATTTTATTTGTTAAATATTTAAACAGTATTATTACAGTAAGTAGTGCTTTTACATACATCAGTGTGTTTATTTAACCTTCCCAAGCTTCTCCTTGTGGAAACAACCTAGTATTATTAACAGTTCTCATCTAATACCTGCTTTGACTGCTCAGTACTTCATTAAGCTAAATTAAGATTGCTGCTGAAGGAACTGAATACATTCATACAATGTCTGGGGCGTCCAGGAGAAATCTGGAACTACACTTTAATCTTCTTCAGAAGATATTATCTACTAAAATAAGATATTTATGTTACTTTGTATTGTATTTATGCGTATTTACATCTGTTCTAATGCTATCTGCTGTTCTTACTGGTGAAAATACACCTAACGCTAAGCCTTTTAAAGAATGAGCTTAGGTGCCGAAGACTTTTGCACAGTCGTGTATATGGTAAGGCGCTTACTTACTCATGCAGATCTTTATTAACTGCTCTCTTTCATTATGGACTAATGGCTTTCTGCATTAATAATATATGCGTGCGTATGTGTGTGCGCTTACTTGTTCCATTCCGAGCTTAAGGCCCAATTCTCTCGTAATCCGCGTAATTTTCAGTAATCTGGAAATGGATTGTTGGAAAGGATTTGCGACACAGATTTGTGCTCCGAGTATAAGCCTGAAACTTTTAGCATTCTCATTTCAGCTCAAAGCTACTACAGAACCTTCTAATTCCATTACAGTCGGAGTGAAAGCTGCAGGGAAAACAACATGCAAAGGTTAACACAGTCCTTATTTACAGCTTTACGGAGAGTGACAGGCACAAGCAGGTAGCAATAATGCAGGCTGGCTGAACTTAATGTGCAGAGCGTGTGTCTGTGTTTGTAAGTCTGTCGGTTTTTAAGCAACTGGAGTCGTTTTTTTTTTGGTTTTTTTGACAGGGTTTGGTAACGAGACAGGCCGGCTACCCAAAAGAAAACATGTAATTGAACTTTGTTAAACATATGACCCCCTGTTTCCGTAGATTCCGGGTTCTAAGTTCAAATAATTCTGTAGGCTGTGATTGACTGTTTGCAAAGTAAGGATTAACAGGGTGCTCAACCAGTCAATGCTTAACAACCATCGCTGAGAGCTACTTTTTCTGACAACTCTGGCAAAACTCCTCCAAGCAAACCAGTGAGATTTATTAGACGAAGAAATGGTGAAGGCTGTTGCTGAGATTTATATCATCGCTGTCCATAGAAAGATACACATCTCCATTTTTGTTCATTTTTATTTCTCTGCATCATTTGAACAAAACGACTGCCATTTACATTGTGTCAAAATTTCATGATGAATGGATCAAGAGAAATGCTGCAACCTAGCTCAGAAAAAATCTGGTTCCATTGACTTACATTAAAAGTAATTCCATTTTGGAGACTCTTGGTTTTCACTGGACAGTGATGATAGTTGGTTTTATTTCATTGCTAAAGACCAAACTTACAGCTTAGGGACAAAATTATTAAGAAGAGGCATGAAGGTAAGATCAACTTAATGGAAGTTAATACAAAGGAAGTATATTATTAATGCAGAAGGTGATTAGTCCATTGTAAAAGAGAGCGATTAATAAAGATCTGCTTGAGTTAGTAAGCGCACTACCATGTATATATGTCTCAGTTCATATATATATATATATATATATATATATATATATATATATATATATATATATATATATATATATATATATATATATATATATATATAGACAGAGAGAGAGAGAGAGAGAGACACATTGGCATCAAGTTTACAACCCAAACTAGTTTTTATACAGTATATAGTAAGTGCTTACTTACTTTTATCTTTTATTTTATATACTTTTATCTTTTATTTTATATACTTTTATCTTTTATTTTTTATTCTTTAACTATAAAAATACTTTAATCTACTTCAACTTATATTATTATACTTTGTATATTTTGTATATATTTTTTATTATTTCTTTTATTTGTTATCTTTATCTGTTGGTGAATGGAAGAGCAGCAAAGTAAGAATTTCATTGTACAGTGTAACTGTCTGTTCTGCTGTACACATGACAATAAAACTCTTCAATCTTAAATCTTGAATCTTACATTTGCAGTGTTGATGTGTTAAAACTTTGGTACCATGGATCCTGTTTTCTTAATGCTACGTAAATGCTCTATAAGTCATATGCATAATCCCCTGTAATGCCTGGCATAAGCCTGTATAATTGATTATAAGTGGATATAATTAACTGCATAACACTTAATAAAGCAGGAGAACATGACTTTATAATGTTAGGTTTTAAAATACATTCTAATATCCACTCATTAGAACACTGTAAACAGGTTTCTGGAATGTTACCTGTATAACACCCAGACCCATCAAAACAGTGGCTACCAGTGGCTTAACACTTATTCATATGCATATTTTGTAATATTTATAAAATAATAGTAATGCCTTATATTCAGATTAAAGTTGACAGAGTAGCTTAATTTAACTAACTGGTAACTGAATAAATATTATAATGCATATAGAGCCTGACTTTATGAATGCATTCATATTATTATGTGACTGTACATATAACGTATAATTCTACTAATAACTATATAAGAGCAAATATATACACTTATACAACAAATATATAACACCTGGTATTATAAAGTGATGTAAATTCACTATAATACCTAGTAACAATTTGAATGCACTTGTATTGAGTGCAGCCTTTAATGTTAGTCACTACTGTCAGATCTTCATTACTGTAATTGTTCTCAAACCTAATTATGCTTTCCGTATATGGGCTGTAAAGTTAACTGGTTCTGAATGTGGACTGGGGAGTCAATAAGTTATGAAACTTTGGCAATGTACGCATATTACTTTGAACAACTTTCATAAAAGATGGAATTTGGCTTTCCAAGAAATAAAATATATTAGTGATAAATGTAATCAACTAATTAAACTACACATGGCATCAGATATTGTATTTGTTTGTTAATGATGGATGAATTAAAAGTCTACTTAATGAGACAAATGTGTTATATGACAAACGTTTGGTATCCGTGAGAGACCATAGGAGACTGGAACGTTTTCACACTCTTCTCTTGGCAAATGACACATAATAATGGATGGCAGCTATTGGTGGAAAAAAAACAAAGTAATCCCACAGAGGAGGAAAAGAGAGAGGGGGAGGATGAGTTAGATGAAGACTATAATGATCCAAAGCGGTCGAAGCACTCACAAGTGCCAACATACATAAACATTGCATAATGATTCATGAACTATTAAGCCATGTCATAAAGATTACTGAGGCTTCATTTTGTCTTGGCAAAGCAATGCTTGGTTTTTAATAGGCCCTTTAGCATGTACTGGAAAATGCTTTACATGTGGCCTGTGAGGATTACTGGCAGGGGTTAAATGGGGATTTAGAACCTGGATGCACTTAAACTGAAGCATCTGCTTGATTTCTGCTTGACTCTGTTGGCTAATAGGCCTACAACCTTATGATCTGAACAGCAGTGGATTTTAAAGTCTTAACTGTTTGACCAAGAGTTCCCAGCTTATAAATATGAGGTTAAACTCTCTTTTATGTACGAACCATTTTGGACTATTTTGTGAGGTTTACCATAAAACATCCAATTAGTTTGGAATCAGTGGGCGATTTGAGGGCTCCTGTTGACTCTGCATAGTTGATATGCAAGCAAAGTCAAAGTTCAGAGTGGTTTGATGTGAAATGCTCCATTCTAGAGAAACTTAGATGGTGGTGATGGGAACCAAAGGGCCCCAATATCAACAACATGAATACAGCCATTTGGTTTACTGTCCACATTGATAGTGAGATGACACATTATGATGGTTGGGGACTATTTTGCCTTACAGTGCCATGGCTGTACCCATTAAATGAGTTTAAAATATAAACTTTAGGCCAATAGCTCATCCTAAAATGGCCGTAAAACAATGACACGGGCATTAATCAACATATTTCATGCAATGATTTACTGTGAATGAGATTTTAGAGACATGAAACAGTTCAGACCTCTGGTTCCTATCACGGCTACTGTGAACAGTCAACAAATGTGAATCGCTTACATATATTTGCAATCTGCTTAGCTAAATGAGAATTACACACAGAATTATGTCTTATAATTCCTACAAGGACTCGCTTTATAAAACATGACCAATACCAGATTGACTAATTACAACAGGACAATAATATGGAAATGATAATAAGGCAACAACCTCATAGACAAGATAAACATGCATCTCTATTGCTGGCCAATTTCATTTGTATACATTATTTGAACAGAACAGCTGCTATTTACATTGTGTAAAACTTTCATGATGAATGGTCCAATAGAAATGCCCCAAAATAACTTTTCATTGACTTACATTAAAAGTAAAGACCATTTTTGTTCTCTCTTGTAAAGTTGTCATTTTAGAGATGCTTGTTTTTCATTGGACAGTGACAATCTATAACAGGGGTATTTAATTAGAAGTCAGTAAGGTCCACCTAGGAGAGATTTCCTGGGGCCAAGGTCCGGACCATCATCATTTCTAATATGTGTTATGATTCAGTGGTGTATCCTGTTTACTGAATTAGCCTAGTATCTGCATCTTATACCATCAGCTACTGAAACACCAACACATCACACATACCATTCAGTATATTTCAGTATATTAACTGTTTAAATGCTGAACTCAATAAATGTTTTTTTCATCACTTTAAGTAAAAACAAGGGCTACATTTAAAATGCTTAAAAAAAAAAGGGCATCATAAAATGCTTATTTATAAGAACAGTTTATCTCCCTCTTATATTCCTTGTTTCGTGAGAGAAGTAAGCTCTTGGTTGTCCAGCCAGGACTTTAAATCTAGGCTGAAATTGTGTTAGGACCATTCTCACACACGTATGAGATATCTGGGCTGTTCTGTGTGGAGTGTGCATGTTCTCCCTGTGCTTGAGTGGGTTTCCTCTGGGTACTCTGGTTTCCTTCTCTGTTAGGTTGATCGGTCACTCTAAATCGGGTACTCCCACAGTCCAAACACATGCATGGTAGGCTGTCTCGCCTGATGATGCTGGGATGCCTCTCGTGACCCCAATTAGTGGGATAAAGCAGAAGATAATGGATGGATGGATGAGTGGATAGATATGAGCTACGTGGCTGCTTTTAATTAGTACCATGGTCTTAGAACTTATGAGACATGTTGATTTGGAGCTGCCTGTGGGAAGTATAAACATTTCTGTCTCTGTCCATTGCTGGTTAAAAAGTCGTTTTTCGCCATCGACTTTTGGTCTGTGAGGTTAACGCGCCGTAAAGCCCGTATACCGTAAGGACAAGAAATGTTCCACTGCTTAAAATAAACACTGTCAACAATAAATCCTTCTCAATAGATTATCAGTTTGGGTCTGCGTTGGACAATGTCTGGGTCCGGACCATGGTCCGCCTATTAGTGGCCTATGATCGATAACATTTGCTTTATAATGCTATACTATTGAGCTGAACTATATTGTTGTAGCAAATTGCAAATAAACATGTTGATATAAACAGTAATAGACAGCCAAGCTAACTCTACCACTGGTCAGGACTTCAGGAGCTGGGATCTATATAAAGAGAAAACGACAGCCAAAATTCTTGTGAATCCCTGTTGATGTAGTGCTAAACACTACTAGAATCCCATAGGGGTGCAAGCTGAATCAGCAATATACATATTAGAGAAATAAAGCATCTCCAAAATGAAGAGGACAAAAACCGTCTTTACTTTCAATGCAAGTCAATGGAATCAGATTTTTTTCAAAGCTATTTTGGAGCATTTCTATTGGTCAGTGCATCATGAAATTTTCATACATTATAAACAGCAGTCCTCTTGTTCAAACAGTGCAGAAATACAAAAATTAACCAAAATAAGAATACATGCTTTTCTTTGGACGGTGACAATACATATGATGTTTTTTGTTTTTTGACATTTAAATAACAGGCCCTTACCGAAGGCCTCTAACTATCACGACAACGATGGATGCGTCACCATGCCCACGGCAGCTCAGTAACACATAAGTCAATAACAGTATAATTTCTCATTAGGTTGAAAGGGATTTTTTGCCGTCGCTCGGTAAAGCTCGCAACATGTGGCCGCAAAAGACTGCGCTTGTGGGCGGACCCATGGATAGATAGATCAATTCCTCCAGCGCAGTAGAGCGCCCAATGCTGATCACAGATCAGTTCGGTGTGTCAGCAAGCACATAAGCTGTCAAATCACAGCTCTCATTTATCCAGTTTAGGATCACAGCAATGGCTTCTAAAGAGATCAATGAGATTAAACCAGTCGATTATCCACTCGATACAAACACACACACACATGCACAAGAACATGCGGGCGCACGAAACACTTGTGCCGTGCTGATTTTCAGCAGTCAGCAATCTGTGGATCACCACCATTGCAAACAGCGCTTATAGTGGTCTGACAAACATTCCACCATAAAGTGGGCCAGGCTGCAATCAGGCCTTTATAGCTGTAATCAATTATAAGATTATAGTAGCTCATATTTAAGCTTACGGGAGTGAAGCCTCGTGTAATAGAAGAAGTAGAAGGAAGCCGTATTGCAGACACAGGGATTCTGCTTAAACCTGAATGCGAGATAAGACGCCATTGTGCTCGGTGCTTGATCCAACCCTAAAAACTAAGTTATAAAGGAATGGATTTCGAAAGGTTAGGAATCTATCTCCACGACAATCTCGCTTCTCAACATACGTGCATTATGGATACCCACAGGATTATCTGCGGTATTCCCAGAGCTTACCGCAGCCCTAAGAGAATTAGCAGTCTGTTATCCGACGTTAGGATAAACCCTGCTTCGCGTCAGTCAGACAAAAGGCGGCCTAGTGGGAGTGCAGTGATACACAAAGGCCACAGTACAACACATATTCTGCTTTTCACAGATGAATTTTCAATGCCAGAAACAGACAGGAGATGGGACCATTTACACTGAACTACTAAAGTATTCACGCACCCATCCAAATCACTGAATTTAGGTGTTTCAATCGCTTCCATGGTCACAGGTGTATAAAACCAGTACCTTAGACATGTAGACTGCTTCTATACACATTAGTGATAGAATGGGTCGCTCTCAGGAGCTCAGTGAACTCCAGTGTGGTATCGTGATAGGATGCCACCTGTGCAACAAGTCCAGTCATGAAGTTTCCTCACTACTAAATATTCTGCGGTCCACTGTCAGCGGTATTATAACAAAGTGGAAGCGATTGGGAACGACAACAACTCAGCCACCAAATGGTAGCTATGTAAATGCTGAGACACATAGTGAGCAGAGGTCGCCAACTTTCTGCAGAGCCAATCGCTACAGACCTCCAAACTTCATGTGTCCTTCAGATTGGCTCAAGAACAGTGCGTAGAGAACTTTATGGAATAGGTTTCCATGGCCAAGCAGCTGCATCCAAGCCTTACATTAAACCCTATGGATTAAGAATGGGATGTCACTCAAGTTCATATGCGTGTGAAGGCAAACGAGTAAATACTTTGGGCAATAAAGTGTATGTGCGACGTCCTTTTCCAAGTTTCATGTCCAAAACTAGTTTTTACACATACCTTTTGGTGTATTTGCTTATTCTGAGCTAAATTATAGTGTTCACTTATTTTGTGTCTCACTCATGCATTGACAGTTCCTTTCTCTGCTCTTTAGTTTCCACCAAATTCAGTGCAGGTGCAGATCAAATGCACAAGAACTGAGAGAAGCCCTGACTATTTATACACAACTGATCAACTGATTACAATCAATCAAGGCGCAGGTGCAGATTCTTAAGCATCCCAGTGACAGATCGACTTGACAGATCCAGCCTATAATGGTATGTCAGTTTTAGACAAGGGTATGGAGTGTGTTATTCCAGCTATTAATACGATTAATATGTGGCCTATTTTTTATGGGGATGCATAGTTTCCTCTATTATTATAAATAAACTAAACGAAGCATGATCACTCAGGACTATGAGCTATGTGAGGAGCTACATTTCGCGATGCCTATCAACATTTATGATACAATATATTTTTATTTCCGAGGGCCCTCCATTTTAAGGATCCTCTGAGTTTTAGGGACTATGACCCCAGGGCCTCTTGGGGGCCCTAGCCATGCTTTTGCGGCCCCTGGCCAAACTTTTGGGGGCCCTAGCCATGCTTTTGGGGGCCTAGCCATGCTTTTGGGCCTTAGCCATGCTTTTGGGGACCATAGCCATGCTTTTGGGCCATTTATGAAAACGGACGAGGTGTTATGGCACTGCTCTGACTTCAACTTCTGGCTATTAGGGGTTCTAGGAAAGAGGGGGGCATAATTTTAGAGGGCCCTGGTTATGAGAACCCCTACCGTGGGGCCCTAGAAAGAAGCAGGGCATACCATCAGAGGGCCCTTGATCATGGGGGGCGCGGGTTGGGGGGGCCCAGACTATCCCTAATTCGTTGTTGGTCAGGATGTGTACATATACGAGCTACAGGCAGTTCATTCAGTTATGTTTGGTAAGGAGATTACACTAATTCCTTCAATGTATATATATTATATACATTAAAGGTTTTAGCTCTGCAAGCTGTAATCCATGACAAACCATGGTTGCTAACCCAGAACGTTGCAGATTGAACCACTGGCCATTACACCGCATACTGACCCCCCACTTAATTTCTAAAAGACCCGTCATTACGACTGGACTGCAACCAAGATGCATGGGTAGATCACTAATGCAATTTAGAGTCTATTCAGCTAGTTGTATAGGTTCAGAGAGACAGAGAGAGGGGGGGGGGGGTGATGGCAATCTAAGTAAACAACACAGCTGTAATAGTGTTAGTGATAAATTGGTCAGTGAAGCCCCTTAACTTACATACACTGAGAATGATGCTGGGGGCATTAAAGCCAGTTGTTAATGAGGACATTACCTCTAACACTACAGATAGAGGAGCTATATGAACTGCATTGACTTCACATTATGGTAGAACTATGTTGAGGAAAAAGATACATTACACTATAGACACTACAACTACCGCAACACTGTAGACATAAGCTATTCCCAAGAGAGGGAATTACAGCAGCAGTTTAACCAGGCCCGGTACTATAGATTGGAGGGGGATCAAAAGGGAGCATTACCCCCATAGCAAGATCTTTCCACCCCCAGTTTTTATATTTAATGACTGTGAAACATTGCATTAGTTACATTTTTGCCCACAGAATTATTTTTTTACTTTAACTTGTGTCTGATACTATAGATACAGTCGTTTGCCGTCCCATTCAAACAACATGTTTTGTTGATTTTCACATATTCTCTACAGAGAACACACTTTGTATATTTTCTTGCACCGGTTTTACTGTTATTCACTGTTATGGTACTGCTGTTTTTGCTAAATGCTACATATTAAAGAACAAAGCAATTATAAAATGGATAGCAAAAAAAATATAGATAGATAGATATGTACAAGGATGATCTATTTAAAGAGTTAATTTTATAATGGTACTGCTGTCTATTGACTGTTGTCTGTCTCAAATCCTAACCCCCTAAATTTTCACTTTTTCACAATATTATATATTATTATTAGAATTTGTTTGGAAAGATTTTAAATAAAAAAAAAACAAAAGCGATTTATTGTAGTCACTCCTCATTTTAGATGAAAGTAAGACTGCATACCTATCCATTATTGTCACATGGTGAGCGGTTATATTGTTTTAATGTAAGCTGTGTCCTAAAGTCCCAAAAGAAACTAATTTTCTGTAATTAGGTCAACGTTGTTTTTTGTTTTTACCAAGAAGTAGTGGTTTCATGTATGTACACCTTCATGTGAAGCTGTGCTCAAAACTAGCCAAACGTTCAGCAAATCAGTCCCTTGTTAACTTAAACCAGGTATATTGCTGATGGGATTTAACAAACCTATGCACTGGCTGGAATGCTAAGGAACCAAATCTGTGTATATATTAATTACTCTTTTAAAGACAACAACCTGTTTTACTGTTTTGTTGGAATGATGTGTATTTATAATAATTCCAATGCTATGTGGAGTTTCTATTGGCATACACACACTTGCTGCTCAGATTGGTAGTTTAAATGAGTTTCTCTGGCTACTTAAGTATGTATAGTATGTAAGATTTGTATAAGTGAGAAAATGTTTTAATTCTAGTCAACATACAGCTGTTGTGTTCAAAGGATGCAAAAACATGAAAATGGACAACAATGGCGATGCATGTTTTTTTGGACAACGAAGATATGTAACATTTCTAGCAATGGTTGGTTTAGTGTAGTGAGTTACTGTGTTGCTTCTGGGCAACAACCTTCCACTAGACCAGTAAGAGTCCTTGGGCAAGACTCCTAACACTACCTTCACCTACCTGTGCCTAGGTAAACTGTGAATGAGAACATCTACCAAAAGCCATCAATGTAAATATCTCATTTTGAGGTGGTTGCACCTTTATTAGAAGAATATTTTACACATTTCTAGATTGTTTCTATTATTTTAAGAGAAAAAGTGAAATTATCTCACTGTATTGTTGTATAAGTTGGCTTGTGTCAAGCCTTTTTCTTACAACAAGCAAAACAATCTGCTAATAGAGTGAGACGCACTAAACTTGACCAGCGAAAATCAACTAAAATGTAAAAATGTCTAGAAACAAGTCAAATGGTTTTATAAGAAGGTTGCAACAATTTCAAAATCTGAAATATTAATATTACTAATTTCATCAAAAGTGCATTTGAAATGAACAGGACTGTAAACAAAGGACTGTCTTGCATGCAAAGTACGCTGCATTTAAAACTAGCTCAGATCTACACATGCTTGGGCAAAAAATCCATTACGCTAAATGTCACAACAAACGCAAAGAAAGATAGAAGGAGTTGTAAAAGCATTACAGCTTGAAATGCTGAGAGAGGAGAAAAGTCACAAGGGAGGGACGTTTTAGTAAACATCTCCAACTACATATCAGAGAAAATGTATGTCCATTTATGTCACTTTTCTATATTTTTTGGACACGACAGCTGTTCTTTATGTCTTTGTTTAAGCTTCATAATGAATGGGCCAATAGAAATGCCCTAGAAAATAAAAGCTCTTCGCATTCACTTATAGGGAAGCTACTACGTGACTTAGTTTGGGGAGCTGGACCAGGCCCTGCCTATTATATACACCCACATTCTCAATCCAGTCCCATGTCGAACAACATCGCCCCCACCAACTCCTAATCTCATGGTGGTGGTGGTCATGGTCATGCACAAGCACCAAAGCCACCTAAAACTCCAACCCAAGCCTTATGAGTTCGCCTCCCCATTGACTCATTTCTGAGTGTGGTCCATGCTAGCCAATTGAAAGTAAAGTTTTTGGCCTCTTCTGTAAAGGTACTGTTTTGGAGGTACTTTCTTGGGCAGGACTATCTACTGACCCATTGGTTTTACTATTGTTTCAAGTTGTAGAAAACAAACAAGTATAGCGAGAGAGAAGGTTTACAAACCCAATTTCTACACCAGCTTTTAGGAGCTTTTAGGGGTGCATTACAGCTGAACAGCATACCAGCACTGCGATTAAGGTTGAGTCACAGTCAAATGACGTTTGTTGATTTTCTAAGTGAAAATAAGGTAACACGCATCCTGTACAGAGGACAGACATAATTATGGTACTTTGCTGCAAATTGTGGTGCTAATTCTGTATTTATTTGCTGCAATATAAAAAAAACAGGCCATTTCCGTGTGTAATACTGCAAATAAACAGTAATTACAACACGTCATTTGACCAGGAGTGCCGAAACGTTTGTGCTTGATTGTATATAATTATAATATGCTGCATATATTTTAAGACGCACAAAATATTAATCCTGCTTTGATTCAGTAATGTGACATAATGTAGGACTGGACAGCTAGAAATATACCTATGGGGATAAAACTGAGCTCTTTATGGATTATGTGAACACTTTCATTCATCAAAACACCCAAAAACTTGTCTATAATTGGTTTAAAAAAACTGTGATTGGTTAGAGTGCTCAATTGAATAATTTTGGCCATTTTTTATTTTTCTACATTATTTAAACACAACAGATGCTGTTTACATGGTGTGAAATTATGGTCTATGATGAATGGACCAATAGAAATGCTCCAAAATAGCGTATATAAAAAGATGCTTCCATTGACGTTCATAGAAAAAAAACTTATATTATTCTTATATTATTGATATTATTCTATCCATCCATCCATCCACCCTTTATCTTCCCACTTATCCTACTAGTCGGGATCACAAGGTGGGCTGCAGCCAATCTCAGCATCATCTGGCAAAGGTGGGGTACCATGAAGTGGGAGTTATAGAAGCCCCATCTTACCTGTAGACCATGACTTGACTGTCTGAACGATAAGAGGTGTTTGAAAAAACATTGAAACCCAGGCAGCCAGCAAATGCATGGGGGGGTTGTTGAAATGCTGTTCTGTTTGTGTACAATTCCTTTTTTTTTTTTGATAAGTTCTGCTAATTATGTTAAGGACACTTAAAGTGAAGAGGATGGGTTAGCTATTTGTCCCTCACAAAACAGGAGCCAAGAGTGTTTAGATAATCATACGCACACACGCGCGCACTCCCCAATCAAAGGGAAATGGTTTGAAAACAAAACACAAACAAAAAAACAAAAAAAAAACCCGCAGCAAAAGAAAAGAAAATAGTCCAGCACTTATCGTCATCTCCTTCCTGGTCTGCAGCACGTTTTCAGCAATTCAGCACCCTCGCTCAAATCACTTCTCAAGAAGTCAGTCTCACGAGTTGCCACTTCACGAATCACTTTCCTTGCTATTGATTTGCAAATCCACCGTCAACAAAAGCCAACGTAATGGCACAGACATTTACATTACGCCGCTTTTCTACTACTTATCTACACGCATCTGCTTTTTTTTTTCAACTTCTGAAACGCAGCTTGAGTGCACACACAGTCAACATGGAGCTGAATGTCTACATTATCAGCACAAAGCCAACACTAAACTTATCATAATTATATATATATATGTGTGTATCTACACCCATTGTCCATATTATCATCTCAACGTACCATAAAGGAGCACTTTGTAGTTCTACACTTACAGACTGTAGTCCATCTGACTTTTTGCATACCCTTTCAACTTGGTCAGGACTCTCACAGGACCAACACAAGCAGCAAATCGCGGCTGTCCGAAGGAAAACAAGTATCTCGGAAATGGCAACTTTACAGGAGAGACCAAAAACCTTCTTTACTTTTAATAGAAGTCAATGGAACCAGAATTTTTCCAGAGCTATTTTGGATTATTTCTATTGGTCCGTTTGTCTTACAATTTTTAGACAATGTAAACGAAAGCTGCTGCGTTTGAATGATGTGGAAAAATAAAAACAGAAAAAAACGGAGATACATACTTTGTTTGTTGGGCTGTGGGATTGGCAGGGTGGATGATGAGTGTGGGTGCGGGGGGGCTCTAATGTTGTGGCTGCTTGGTGTATCCAAATATAGATAAATACTAACACAGATGTACACATGCATTCAACTATGAATGCACACCAATCTTTCACATATATTAATACTATGACATATTTACCCGGCACTATATTATATGTTACACCAAATATTATTATTATTATTATTGTTTTTGTGTTTGTTGGTTTGTTCTTTCCTACACTCCCCTGTGTGTGTTTATGGTTGTTGTTTGTTGACTTTGTCCCGATTGGTCTAGCTGTTTCAAAATAAAAGAAAATAAATGGAAATACATGTTTATCTTTGGACAGCAATGAAACACGTCCTTATAATAATGAAGCTGTAATGTCTCTATCAGCTCAGCTTTCTAAAACTGGGTTTTGTGTCTTAACTGAAATGTTCAAAAAGGTACAACAAGCCTGCATGAATGCATGAGTCAATAACCCCCCCCCCTCCCTCTCTCTCTCTCTCTGTCTCTCTCTCCCTCCTTCTGTAATGGAAGGTCAAGACAATCAGGTAGAGGTTTCATCAAATCCATTGATTAGGCCACTGTTGCTATGCCAACTCCCCTGTGATTCACATCAACAGCTCTCGTGCAACTAACAGCAAAGCAAACCCAATTCACACGTCCATAGAAGCCTCCAGTGCAGATTCTATAGAACCTAAAAGCACAACTAGGCATGTAGGGGTTTATTTTGCTGCAGCATGTCAACCCTTGATCCTCTGTTCTCTTAAACAATCTAGGTATCTTTCCAAATTAATTACTTGCAGATTTTTTGCAATGTAATTGCATGTTTCTTCACACTTGTGAGAACATGGCATTAACATACAGCTTAGTGCAGCCAAAAGCAGTTTTTGAGCGTTATTTGACAACGCTTACAGTAAAAAGTCACATATTGTCGCTGTCCAAATCAAAATAAGTAGCTTCTCAAGGAAGGCCAACAAAGTTCTTTACTTTCCATGTAAGTTAATGTTAAGATGCTTCATTCTAACTGATTTCTGGAACATTCATCATGAGACACGACCAAAATGGAGACACATGTTTTTCTTTGGACAGCAACAACATACTTTTCCATGTGCAGTGTTAGTTTATCTATTTTTAGTAGGCTTTTATTCTATATTGTATATATGATTTATTTATCGGCACTTAACAATGGCTGTTATTGTTACTGCATGCTAACTGGTGCTGTCTAGCCAGGTTTTATTCTGCCCCTCGGGAAATGGTGGAGAGACAGAATTGTTATACTCAGTTGCTCAGTTGCTAAGTTGAGCTCAGAAAGAATTTTGTTGAGCTCAGGTCAGGCTTGGATGCTGTATGTCAAAATACGATGATGTGGGTTGGGTTAAGTTCAGAGAGATTTTTGTAAGATTTGGGTCAATTTTAGACTTAACATGCAGGATGCAGGTGAGGTGGAGTTGAGCTTAGAAGGAATTTTGTAGAGCTCAGGTCAGGTTATCAAAATATAATGGTGAGGGTTGGGTTGAGGTCAGAATTTTATTGGAGTTGTGGTGGGTTCAGACTCAAAACATAACAAAATTATAGATTTTAATGAGTATTTTGTCAGATGTGGGTCAATTTCAGACCCAAAACATGAAGATGGGTTTTAATTAGGTCAGATTACGTTCAGCTTCAGATTCAAAACTTCATGGTGGTTATTATGACTATTAGGGTTGGGGTAGGTGAGTTCTCTAAGGTGTCAGACTTGGGTCCATTTTGTTTAGGTTAGGTCAAGTTTAGACAGAATTTTGTCAGTGTTGGCTTAGTTTTAGACTTAAAACAATGAAGATGGGATTTGATTAGGTTGAGTTTGGACAGAATGTTTTTTAGCTTCAGACTTCAGACAAAGATAATGTCAGAACTGGCCATGTGGGTTAGGTGAGCTCAAATGGAAGCCAGACTTGGGTCAGTTTGGTTCACAATGGGTCAAGTTAAGACAGAACTGATTCACACAAGTTTCAGACTCAGAACAGATAGATGATCACTGATTCTAAATACCATCTCCAAATGTAAGAAGACAATTTAAGGCTCGTGCGATCACAAAGCTCATGTCTTTGTATTTTCAAATAATTTAAACTTTAAATACATCAAAACTTTTTTTTATCTTTTTCCACAGGTTTTCAGTTCTCATCTCCCCCACTTTTATACAAGGCCATGGGCTCTACTGGCTGGGAAACACTGGAAGGTGAAGGCACTCCCCTAAGGAATAGGGGACTAAGCAATTACCTAGGCTTTTAAAAATATCTTGGGTGTATGTATGTATGTATATCTATATATATGTTTTTCTTTTTTCTTCTTTTTTCCTTTCATTTGTTTATTTATTTAGTTGTTGATTTATTTATTTATTATTATTATTATTTTTATTTGTTTCCTTTCTTTCTTCTTTTTTTATCTCTCTCCTATTTTTCCTCTCCTTCATTGCCTGTCAGACCTGGCTAAAGAAATAAATAAATGATAAAATACAAACATTAACAAGAATAGGCTATAGAAACCTATAGAACTGTTCTTGTAAAAGCAAACATGTTTGGTACATCAGTGCATTCGGATTACCTTTCCGATCGTGAAAAATTGCCAGACATGTAAAATATAAATAATAAATAATAAAAAAAACCAATATCTTGTGTGCCCCAGTGTCCTTTCACAGACCTAGTGATGGGGTAGACTCACTGACCCCATCACAGATGATGACAACATTTTTTTTTTTTCATTTAAATTTTTATATCAAACATCAGTACCTTTGGAATTATTATGATAGTCACAATTCTGGTTCTACTGTACTTGTGTTCCGAAACTGGAACTCTAACAAGACAGGCAGGGCTGAAACTGATCCTTGGCAGCAGAGTAAATGTCTCTGTCCAGCTAAGGGGAGCATGATCGGCAGGGGAAATCTGGCACAGTGCAGAAATAGGACACGGCGGCCACTGCACTGTCACTCAGAGAGGACCCTTAAAGAGCAGCCGAATGGATCAGAGGTATGTGTATTGCCTTTTGGTTTCCAATCCCTTCCCATGCCCACCTGTTCTGTCACCTATCCACACAGATAACACAGATCAGAACTGCAACTACTAATTGTATTGTAAGGCTAAACAATTTGAGGATACACTAATATGGGAATTGGGAGCATATTTTGTACATACTGATAAACATACATTCCTATAATTGAAATAAGAACTTGGGTCATTTACCAGTATTTGCAGTGTAAATAATACTAGTTCTAACTAGTTCTATATGTTTATAAACCTGGTAAAATAAACAACGGGAACATTTGTGAATGAACTTTAGGTTGGCTTGACAAAGCTGTTGCTACAGAACCCCAGATGGTTGGCAGTATGTTGCTTAGCTCTCATGCCTGGTGGTTGCAAAGGTGGTGCTAGGCTAATGCTGGGGATTTCTAGATGGTTGCTAAAGTTTTCTAAGGCTGTGGCTGTAGTGTTCCAGGTGCATTGCTAGGCCACTACCATGGTTTCCCAGGTGGTTGTTGAGGTGATGCTTGGCTGTTGCTCATCAGCCTGGTGCTGATGTATGCATGTGTGTATGTATGCATTTAGACCATGCTTTCAAGGGGATGGGAAAAAACTGGGCTGGAGTTTTGGGCAGCTTCTGACTGTTGCTAGAAGGCCAAAACCCCATCCCCTCCTTTCATAACTGCAGAAGGTGGAGTTAGGGTATTGGAGGGATTGCAAAAACTGAAAATAATGATTTAAATTATTTAAAAAGAAGAAGGGTCTGGAGGCATGTCATCTTCAGCCCAACTTTAGTCAATACATAATAGTACTCTACTGTGTATGTGAGTCTGTATTTAATGAGTAATGTATGTTCTTTTTGACATCATTCGTAGTAGTAGATTTGAGTTTTCTCAACATTCCATCATTAAGCCCTATGGGCTGGGGGTGCAGTGGGGTGTGGGTGTGGTTGGTGGGACAACTGAACACACAATGAACACACAATCTGCCAATAGCGCTACTGCTCTGACGCTATTGTGCATCCCTAAAAACACAATGTTGCAATAGTGCATATAAAATATGGACCACCAGGCTCTGTTACTTACTGTAAGGGTGACCAGTAGACCATTTAGATTGCTAATTAGTCATTGTGGGTTATTTGGGAACATTTAAAACCATTTAGTCTCCTATTCTATACTTCTGACCATGCTTCTCTTATACTAGTTTAACGATGGTCCCTGCATCCTAACTGTCTACTTCTGGAGGCTGATCTTTCAGTGTGGCCCCTAAATTATGGAACACAATTCCTCCCACAATCTCTGTTTCTACAAAGTCCGGCTTAAAAACTTTTATCTTCGCCCAATAACTTTCACTTTCCATCCTTTGCCAATATCCTGTGGTAGAAGTTAGCCTCTTTTCAGCTTTAGTTTCTTGACTGAGCTTGTAACCTTTCTTAACCAAACTTTTATCATCTCCCAATACTTTCACTCTTCATCCGTAGACAATATCCTTTTGTAGAGGCCAGCAATATTCCCTAGGCCACTGGCTGCCAAGCAACCCTATCCAGCTGCATGCTTAACAGTTGGCAAGGTGTTCTTTTCATCAAATACTGTTGCTTCTTTTTCCTTCAAATATACTTTCGGTGATTGTTACACGTTTTTTCCCCTTAATCAGTCTACATCACTTGTTTCTAGATGTGGTTCTACATGCTTCAGCGGTCGACTTTTGTGATGTGGTTGCAGATAAAGTTTCTTCCCGATGGCTCTTCCATGCAAATCATGTTTGTGCAAGCAACTGTGCTGAGTGAATGATGAACCGCCACAGTTTCAGTGCAACCTTCCTGTAGGTCACGTTTGCTTTCATATGGGGGTTTTGCTTTGCATTAGAAAAGGTAATACTTAAAAATCACTTGCTGCAGGGGCTGTGTTTACTTCTTTTCACCAAATAAATCAACTAATTATGCAAATGTATGCAATCATGGTCAGTTCAGCATAGTGTGTACATGCAGGTGGAGTGTCAGTGTACAGGAAACAAAGCAACACTCTCTTTATGCAATCAACCATTATGTTCCTGTTATATGCATGTATGCATAACAGATTCAGTAAACTAATTTCTTTCTCTTTTACTCTATATAACCGACCTGATAGGCCTACGTGTTGCTTTCTTTTCCTGGGGAGAGATTAACTCTATTCAGAAACACACAATAGGAATTAAGTGTGTGCTTGTATGCATTATTTACCGAGCAAGTGATGTATAATTGATATGTGCATGTATTATGCAGGCCGGGATGTGTTCATTAGCTTCTCAGCCTCCTCTATGCATGTCTAATTGTATTTAAACGCACACATGTATGTGTATGTAGGTAGGCAGTGATGCTTTCATGAATTCTTCAGGCTTGTGCGTGATTTAAGAGCAGTTTAGGGTGAGGCCCTATTCATATAGTCCACAGCCCGCACTCATCTTTTATTCTGCCTCTGCACTAGTTTGTGTGTGTGAGTGCACAAGTGTGGGTAGGTGTGGGTGGGTGTGTAATCCAAGCACAAAGGGTTTTAGGGTATTAAACTACTCCCAGAGTGCATGATCATCACTACATGCATGGTGAAGAGCGCTTATTTTAGCTAAATAAATGGGTCCTCAAAGGAAGCTTTATCCCCAAATCTATACACGCTGAACGCTGATATTGTAGATGCAGTCGATATATCTAATCGTTTTCATTGAGCTTTTCATTATGAGATGCTAAGAATGTAATAACATAAGTCAACCTATTCTTAAGCGCTTTTACTCTGCTACTGCACTGACGGTTCATTTGACCTCTTTGGAAGCCAAATGGCAGCGATTTCTCAAGAACTCTGCATAATTCAGTCGTCGCGATGCAAACAAACTCATTCAGAGTGATTTAATGTGAAATGTCTCATTGTAGAGGAGCTTACCAGCTGACAGCTTACCGAGTCTCACAATGTCTAGAACGCCAATCTAAAAAAACAGATTCATCTACACATGCATACAAAGCCAGGTCATACTCATCACTGAGGTCATTAAGGTCTGGACCTCAAGTATTTTAGTGTTCTAAAACGTTTGGCTGGTAGTGTACTAAAACGTTTGACTGGTAGTGTACCAAAACGTTTGACTGGTAGTGTACCAAAACGTTTGACTGGTAGTGTACTAAAACGTTTGGCTGGTAGTGTACTAAAACGTTTGGCTGATAGTGATCTAAAACGTTTGACTGGTGGTGTACTAAAACGTTTGACTGGTAGTGATCTAAAACGTTTGACTGGTGGTGTACTAAAACGTTTGACTGGTAGTGATCTAAAACGTTTGACTGGTGGTGTACTAAAACGTTTGACTGGTAGTTTTCTAAAACATTTGGCTGGTAGTGTACTAAAACGTTTAATTGGTAGCGTACTAAAACGTTTGGCTGGTAGTGTACTAAAACGTTTGACTGGTAGTGTACTAAAACATTTGACTGGTAGTGTATCTAAAACGTTTGACTGGTGGTGTACTAAAACGTTTGACTGGTAGTGTTTTAAAACGTTTGACTGGTAGTGTACAAAAACGTTTGACTGGTAGTGTACTAAAATATTTGGCTGGTAGTGATCTAAAACGTTTGACTGGTAATGTATCTAAAACGTTTGACTGGTGGTGTACTAAAACGTTTGGCTGGTAGTGGTCTAAA
>CM038712.1:12545923-12553423 GCA_021613375.1 Megaleporinus macrocephalus | reverse complement strand
CCCCACAGTACAGCAACGCTTACATCCAGCTTTAAGACCATCAGGCTGTTTTCAGCATGTTATAGGAAAAGGGTCCTGGCTTGCTCCGCCCCCTGCATTGCATAGTTTATTGTTTCATTTGCTCTAATGAGTCCAATTAGACTATTTATGGAACCCTTAATGCACTGAGGGGAAAAAATGGTGCTTTGAATTAAGAGACTGAGATGTGTTAAGCAGCTGGAGGTGATCAAATGTGTTACTTCAACATCACTGAATATGTTTTATTTACATGAATGTAGATACATTTATTTAAATAGTGTAAAAAAATAATAATAACAACACTATAGATAGTACTGGTTAAATTGGTCTAAATACAAGCCTACCAGTCTGTGATTAATCTATATGTCTATATTATGTTATGTCTATGTTATCTTATGTGGTGTTATAGGCTCTAAAATAAACTATATATAGAAAAAAATATGTCTATGTAAAATATAAATATAATGTAAATATATATTTAAATATATTGTAATTTATATATATATAGTTGAGTTAAGTTGAGCTGAGCTGAGTTGAGTTGAGTTGTAGTCTGTTGTGAATGTCGCTGTGATGGGTGCAGTAATTGCTCTCAGCCCGTAGAGGACACCATCAGCGCGCTCCATCACTGACCCGTGATATGAAACACAAGAGATGTTAATCATATCATTAACGCAGTGATCAACTATATTAGATCAAAACAAACACGCTCGCGCAGCTTAATCGAACAGAACTGAAAACACTGTCCCCCCAACAGACTGTCCTGCGTGGCCACAGCTCACTGTCACCATCAGCCTGCCGTTCACAGTAATACAGCAGAGACTCATTAAAACAAAACACTATATATATATATATATATATATATATATATATATATATATATATATATATATATATATATATATATATATATATATATATATATATATATATATATATATATATAAAACTATCCTTTTAATAGGTTTTCTTTCACAAATGTTTTCTGTCTATATTTTTTGGCTATATTTAATCTCAGTGTATTTTAAAAAATAGATATTTGCAATGCTTTTATTTATTACAGTTATAACACTTTTTAAAAATATATATAAAATATTTTTTCAAATATTTAACTTTAATTAATACAATTAATGCAGTACAGTATTGTTAACATAGTAGTGTTTTTTTACATATGTCAGTGTGTTCAGAAGAAATTGTGTTATTATCTACTTTTATTTTATGATTTTTTTAATGATATCAGCTGCTCTTGCTATTTTTTTTACTATTCACTTATTTGCTAAGATACACTCATTAGAACATAAGATGAATATATATATATATATATATATATATATATATATATATATATATATATATATATATATATATTTTTTTTTTTTTTTTTTTTTTTTTTTTTTTTTTTCGGGATTGATTAGATTATAAATTAATTTTTATTTGCATCAATTACATCAAGCACCACTATTTGACTATTATATTATTATATCATTATTTTATTATAGTATAGTTTTGCCTGTTTGATACTAAAAGGCTTTGCTCCATGTTTGGTTTAGAGCTGGAAATATATCTCCTGGTTTTAACAGTGTATTTAATCACTGATTTATTTCTTCAGTAAATATTTGTGCAGCAGACAGAACGGAGGGCGAGTCTGTTCAGTTCAGAGGTTCCAGTTTGCAGCGCTGGAGTTCTTCCGCTTCCTAAACTACTTTAACCGATCAAAACCGACCGAGTGATTAAAACTAAACTCTCCTTAAACTCGGCACTTTCTCTGTGTGTGTGTGTGCGTGCGTGTGTGTGTGTGTGTGTGTGTGCGTGTGTATGTGTGTTTTCCTGGATTGCGCCTTTAGCGCTGAAGCCAGACCCCTTTTGTGTTAATGGCTCGCGCTCATTTGCCGTCTAATTGGACTATATAAGACCAATAACAGCAGAGAGGCTTCAGCTAGCAGCCAATGTCTAGGAGGCTGGACCTGACTGACTCTCTCTCTCTCTCTTTCGCTCGCTCGCTCTCTCTCCCTCTCCCTCGCTCTATCTCGCTCTCTCTCTCCCCAGCTCTTCTTCTTTTATGCCATTTGCCGTCGTGCGTGCCAACTCGCCGTCCACTTGCTGCGTTCAGCTGACTTCTGTTTTTGTTTTGGTTTTTTTTTAGATATAGCTTTAATTATCAGCTAACTCATCCGGGCGCGATGAACGAGATGCTCGGTGAGGCTGACGCTGCTATCGACATCGTTAGTTTCCTCTCCGCTCTGTTTTAAACTGCTCCGAGTTGTTTGCGGCTTCGCGGCTGGAGAATAGTTTACTGGACGTCTTACAGCGTTGACGCCACGAGGCTTTACGACGGCCCCACGTCCTGACGGCGCTTTTGAAGCCCCCTCTCCCGGAGCGACCATGCCCGAGACAACGCCAGAGACGCGCGCCTCGGCCAAAGACTCGCCGTTCTCCATTAAAAACCTGCTGAACTGTGACAGCAAGCCGGCCAAGCCCAAGCCCGTGCTGGCCACGGTCAAGCAGGCTGGACTGGACGGTGGCTTCTCGCTCTCCCACGTCGGAGACTTCGGCTTCCCGCGCTTCGAGCTCCACAACCAGAGGCTCGCGCTGCCCGCCTACCTGGAGCGCGCGTCCGCCTGGTGGTACCCGTATACGCTGAGCGCAGCCGCGCAGCTCCACAGGACAGAAGGTAAGCAGCCGCTTCTCATGTAGGACAAGTTCTTCTAGGAGCTGTCAGTTCTGCTAGGAGGTTCTGAGAAGTTCTTCTAGGAGCTGTTAGTTTATGTAGGACAGATTGAGCTCGGTTTGGGGTCGGGCACGGTTCAGGAGGTGGCATTGATTTATTACGCTATCGCAAGTGCACGCACATGAGCAACACATTGGCCTACTGACTACAACACTTGTCTTCTATAGGCTTTCTAGGAAATAAGAAGCTGGTAAACTGTATTAACTCTCTTTATTGTGTATGTATCTTGCTAACTTACGTTAATTCATATTGCTGTGGCTTGTCTAAACTACACTGGTCTTGAATTTCAACATCTATAACAAACAATAATCTATATTTTCTTCGTTATTGTCTTTATTTAAATACTATACCACCCTATATCTGTCTTTGATGCACTCATGGATTAAATATGGTACCAACTATGGTGCTGCATATAGCCATATTTTCTAAAAACAACAAAAACATGTGCACTAATCCCATATATTTCAATATATCTACACTACACTTCTATTTTTAATTATTGCCTTTCCTAAAGAACCCACGAGGAACCCCGCAGAAAATGCTTTTTTTTAAGTAGCACTAAAAAGGGTTCCAATTTGATGTTGTATTATTGTTTTGTATTATTATAGACTGTGCCTAAAAGCTAATTAAATACACCTGTACAGAAAAAACAGAGGGTTCTTCGAAGGTTTTTTAGACCACTAGATGTGATGGTTATGTACAGAACCCAGTAAATACTCAATGAACCAATTGCATTCATGAATGGAGAACCTGTTGTATAAGGAGCTCTTCCTTAGAATGCATCTACGTGGCACCAAATAGGGTCCCACTATTGATGCAATTCCAAGAACCTAGTTCTGGTTCTAAGAGTGTAGGAATTTCCTGGAAATTAAATAAATATGTGCACGCTTCGAAAAGGGTTCCTCATAGGTTCTTTGGTAAATGTGATGGTTAGGACCTGTTGTTTAAAGAGCTCCCAGTTAAGATGCTGCTAAAGCAGCCAAAAAGGTTCCACTATTGGTACAATTCTTATAGAACCCTTGTTTGGGTCTTAGGGTGTGGGTATTTTCTGGGAAATAGCTAATTGCATACTTATGTACAGCCTTCAAAAGGGGTTCCGCAAGGGTTCTTCAGTCAAAGCAATGGTTATATTTGGAACAGTAAACACTCCATTGAACCAAATCATTGTTCTGGAGAACCTGTTGTGTAAGGAACCTTCTGGTGCTGTTACAGAACCTGTTATTGGTACTATATGGGTTTTTTTTAGGTTAAAGTGGTCTGCCAAACTACGATTGCTGCTTTGCTGGTGTGTTGCTGTATTTTTCTCAAAAATAATAATTAAAAACACTTGAACAACTGATTAATAACAAAACGGCTTATATGGGCTGCAGCCCCACGTGCTTTAGTCAACACCTTTCATGAAGAGTTGCGGTGATGTTGGCGCGCAAATGAGGCAAAAAATAAGGCAGTTGACAATTAAAACTCGTAATAAACGTGACACGTTGATATTTAAGCAATTGTCCCACGTAATAAACCTTTAATACTCATTGTTTTTCTTTCTTTCTTTCTTTCCTCGCGCAGCAGAGAAAGCGAGCGCGCGCGCCTGCTCTCCCGCGTCCGACCGCGTCACGCCGGAACTCGCGCTCAAAGCCGAGTCCGACGCCAAAGACGTGGAGGAAGAGGAGGACGAAGACGAGGCTAAGAGCGGCGACGAGATCGTCCTGGAGGAGAGCGACACGGAAGACGGGAAGAAGGACGTGGGCGGAGGAGGCGGAGGAGGAGGAGAGTGGAAGAAAAGCGAGGCGGACGGCGGCGCGTGCGACAAGAAGCCGTGCCGCAAGAAGAAGACGCGCACGGTGTTCTCGCGCAGCCAAGTGTTCCAGCTCGAGTCCACGTTCGACGTGAAGCGCTACCTGAGCAGCTCGGAGCGCGCGGGCCTCGCCGCCTCGCTGCACCTGACCGAGACGCAGGTCAAGATCTGGTTCCAGAACAGACGCAACAAGTGGAAGCGGCAGCTCGCGGCCGAGCTCGAGGCGGCCAACCTGAGCCACGCGGCGGCGCAGCGCATCGTGCGCGTGCCCATCCTCTACCACGAGAGCGCAGCAGCAGCAGCGGCGGCGGCTGCGGCGGCTGCGGAAAGCGCCAGTGGCGTGAGCGCGCCCGGAAGCGCGCCCGCCAGCCAGCCGCTGCTCACGTTTCCCCACCCGGCCTATTACTCGCACCACCCGGTGGTCACCTCCGTGCCCCTGCTCAGACCGGTGTGAGGGGGGCAACAGACTGCTAATTTTATAATTTCTACTCACAATTTTGTAACTCGGTACGTTACAAAGACTGCGGCTATAAAAAAAACAACAACAAACAACGAAATAATAGAAAAAAGAAATGCATAAACAGAAGAAAAGAATAGAGGATATTTTTCTAAAAACGAGGATTTTTGTTGTTGTTGTTGTTTCCTTTTTTGGGAACACTGCTGTGCTTTTACGTTTATTATTATTATTTTTTGTTTGTTTCAGTTTTTTTCCAACATGGAAAAAGAAAATTGTCATTTGAGTTCAAACGTTTTTTGCGGTTTATTGGACATTTTGGTTTGAATATTTGGACACGTTTTGACGACTGTGGAGGTGAATCAGATGACTAGCCTATTATTATTATTATTATTATTATTATTATTATTATTATTATTATTATTATTATTATTATTATTAACTGAGACCCAATTCGTCTCTGGAGAATTCGCCTCAATCATAACATCATATATAAAAAAACACACATTTGTGTCCACACTATTCAGACTTCTTTTGTACAGCCTGCGAAATAAATCGAATCTACTTTGTTTACATTGAGCGGAAACATTTCACTGTACTTTTTCTGTTATTTTATTTTTATTTTTTTTTTCTAACCTATGTGTGCAATAGCCTACTGCAAGGACTGTGTATGCTATCCGGGCGACTGACTACTGTAAAAAGAAACGTTTCCTCTAGAAAGTTTCCTGTCTCACTGTCGAGCTTTTAAACGGACAATCACTCGGCTGCATTCGGCTATACACTCACATTATTATTATTATAATTCCTATTATTATTATTATTATTATTATTAAACTGGATTTAAACTGAGCCCCGAGCCCGTCTTTATGTTGTTTTCACTCATAACCTCAGTTACTGATGTATATGTGAAGATATTTAATCCAAACTGAGGAAAGTCGTCATTTGTACAGCGAGAATAAAGTTGTTTCTTTTTTTATATTGTACTGCTGATTTCTGTTGTGAAATAAATGGAGTTATGAAGGTCATGGAGGTTGTTTGCGTGTCTGATCTGACGCTCTACCGAACCAGGCGAACCAACGCGCTCTGACTTCCATCCAGTTTTCATCAATGTGGTTGCGCTGATGAGCCACAAGGTTTTAGATCCACTCAGACGCCACGAGTTGGTCATCGATTGGTCACTGGTAATGGACCACTTCAGGTGGATTTCATCACCAGTTAAGCATATAATGGGAAGGTAAAAAAAAGCCTCAGTGATTGAATAATGATATTGAACTGTATTAATTAGAATGAATAGAAATGATACAGGTTATCACGACGTTTTGGAGATGCTGAAACTACAGCGAACAGTTGAGGCTGAAACTAATGCAGGCGCTCGAAGCAACAGGTTAACCTGCCAAATATCAGCGCACGCGCTAATGGAGAACCTTGAGCACCGACAGTGACTTGCATTGAAGTCTAAGCTTTGATGCCTATAAACGGTTTACTCTAGTCTCTGTTTAAGCTTCAAACTTAACTACAAGCGCAAAAAACCCACCAATTTTGTTCATTGCCTTGTACTATGGGTGATAATAAATAAATAAGGGAATAAATATATACATTTAAGGTTATATTTGGGAATGTTAACCATATATAGGAGTCACTATATCACAATAAAGATGGAATGGTCACAATAATGGTTTCAATAATATGTTTAATCCCTCACTTCATATTGTTTCGCTATTAAAATTACATTCATTATTTTTAATAATTCAGGTCTTAAAAATGGTTCTTGGTAGAGAAGCTGCTTTACAGAGTCACTATTAATTAGACATTTCTTTACAGTGGTGCTGATGGGACCAGGTCACCAGGTCCACATCACAAATATAGGCATATTTTATTAACTATTCAAACCGACCACCGAACGCGTTTTACATGCAATGCTAATGCTTTTAATTTCATCCCAATGTGTAAATAATACATTTTCTTTGGGGACTATTTTGCCTCACGACCACCTGCATGTACCTCTCCAACATGAATGGATTCAAATGCATTTAATTCAAACCTTCACTATAAAGCAACGTGTATCATAAGGCATCAGGCTGTGCATATCTAACCTGTGAGGGAAGTTTTAGAGGTGGAGGTCTGGTTACTATCACTATCACTGTAAACAATTTGGCTCGACCAGAGCATTAAACATCAAACCGGTCAGAATTACTTTATTTACATCTCAACCATTTAATTATTAGCACAGCAATACTACTACTAATAAAAAAAACATGAATGTATTAAACTTCCATCACATTAGGTAGATTTTTTTTATTAATCGGTGGACTTCCCATGTAGGTAAAAAAAAATAGAAAGTGTAAAAGACGCCGATGAACTGAATGGATTAAAGTAATAAAACCCCAAAGTTGTAGATCCCGGTTCCGAGGCGTTCGTGGGGTCGTCGCTGAACAAAGAGCGCATTCAGATAATGCAGGCTAATAATCATAACTCGCGTATCGACCTCTGGCAGCTCAACAGCCCATTACTGCG
>CM038712.1:12363423-12543423 GCA_021613375.1 Megaleporinus macrocephalus | reverse complement strand
GGATGGTCTTCACTCCAGACCTCCTAGAGAAAGACCTCAACTGTAGGAGCACGTCATGGGCAGTAGGTGTTGGGGCTGCTTCTTTTGCGGAGCCGCACGGAGGCTCTTCATGCGCCGTCACCCCGGCGGAGCACGCGCATTTATAACGCTTCGTGGCTCTTTAGGAAACGCTAACGAGGCCTGATGGGGCAGGACCGGGAGGACATACCCCCCCCCCTCCCCCAATCTAACACCCAACCCACACACCCAACTATCTCTCCCCCCGTCGCCAACCCCACACAACCAGAGCCGGGAGGCGCTCGCACACCCTCCAATCAATTAGCCAATCAATTAGCCGGGTCGAGCCCGCTCGCGCTGCAGATCAGTCCGCCATAATGATCAAATTAATTCTTAAACGGAGATAATGGACGTGCAATGAGTTTATTATTTTCAAGAAAAATGAGAGAGCCTCCATTATTAGTTCCCCGACTGTATGCGGGATTGTTTGACCAATTTGCCATTTATAGCAGAAGGCTGGTGGAATTTAAAAGGCCTGTTTAATGTGATATATGGGTTCTGACCACGGAGTTCAGGTGCTGGGTGAGGGTGAGCAGGCTCTCCACGGCTTAAGGGTACTAAAAAGTTCATATACGTACAAGTTCGTCTTTCAGCTTAAAACACATGCCAAAGCCAAAGGAAGGCAAAATCCAGTTGATGTCCAGTGAAGTTGAGTTTTATAATCCAGTCTAAGGATTCAACGAATAACATACGTTCCTGTTGCTCTGCATTGTATTGCATTGCATTATGTTATATTATATCATATATTATTATATAATTATATAATATATATAATGTATTGCGTTGCTCAGCTAAAGGTAAACCACTCTATAGAATATCTACCATAGATTAAATATAAATAAATAAACAAATAAATAAATAAATAAATGCATATATATAAATTAAACCCAAGTTAATCATCTGCAATAGATTTAATTTCTTTTATATCTGCTTGAACTTAAGATGTCAGATTATTTATAATAAACAAACAACATTATTTTGTGGGAAAATTAGTACATTTACAATAAGGCGCGTGATCAATACTGTCTGTAAATAATTTATTAGTGACGTTCTGATTTATCTATAATTTTAAAAATAACAGAGATTAAAAATACAGCTGCATTAATTGCACTGTAAGTAAAATATCTAAGTAAATAAACGGACAAATAACTACAATAAACAGTAACAGGTGAGGTTTGCCTTCAGGTCGTCGCCCTCGCGCTGTGTTTCTCTAAACCCCAACACCCCCTCCTGCTCCTCCTCCTCCACCTCCTCCTCTTTTTTCTCCCTTTCCTCTCCGTGCGCGTGTTTTTGAAATTTCCGGGCTAGGCTGTGCGCGCGCTATTGGCCGGCGCCGCGCTTACCTACATGCAAATGAGGGCGCGCGCGCGGCCGCCTTGGAGCCCAGAGCGCGCGCGCGCGCGGACCGCGATGCATTCGGCCGCGTGCGAGGCGCACGAAAAACGGCACTTTACAAAAAAATAAAGAAAAAAATACAACAGAACTCTCTCGCGCGCGCGTTCAGCTGGACTTATACATTTTTTTCTTCTTCCTCTTTTTTCCCTTTTCTTTTTCAAAGAAACCAACGAAAGCGCACCCAAACAATTTTTATTTTTCCTTAAAATAAAAAAGCAACAATTTTATATGTAGCCTTAACCGAATAAACCGAGCGTGTGTTGTTGTTTTTTTTATTATCCTGTTATGAGGCGAGAATGAGCCACTCTCAGGACAGCGGAAGCAAGTGCACGGCCGCCCCCATCTCCAGCTTCACCATCCAGTCCATCCTGGGCACGGCGAGCGAGGGGAAGGAGCAGAGCCCCGCGGGAGCGGCCAGGAAGCGCGCGCTGTCCGTGTCCTCCGAGGACGAGTGCAGCGGGGCTGAGGACTCGGGGGACTGCTGCTGCTCCGAGCCCGGGCTGCCTGAACCCTGCAGCCGCCACCAGCCGCTCAACTTCTCCTGCCTGGGTAAGCAGCCGCGAGCAGAAATCTTTATGTAGAGTTATTATTCTTATTATTAGTGGTATTGTTATTATTTGAAGAGTAATTATAGATAAAACACTTGAGCGTTTATTTATTACCAGGTGGACCTAATGGAACGCTAATTCAATGACTCAGTGTGTTAATTCTTCAGTGTAGCTCAGGTTTTAATTCAACGCTGGACAGTCATTGGGCACTGTGTACCTGTGTAAAGTCTAAACCAGGAAATTGAAGTGTTTGTCCAGCTCTGTTATATTTTCTGCATGTTTACATGTTAATGCATCACTGCAAATGCACTCTATGGGTCAGTTTCTCAAAGCCAGTCTAAACCCAGACTAATAAGAGTGTCCCAGCACTGGTCTTTAGTAAGTTGGACTAATATTGAGTCCAATAATAAACTTAAATGCATGTGTTGTTGTTCTCCATTCCACTGTGCACGTGTTAATGCAACAGTGTACATGTCCCTATAATACTCAGGGTCAGTTATAGTCTACAACGAATTTAGAATTCCAAGGTTAGGCTTAACCCAGCACCAGTCATAACAGAGTCATGTAGACATTGATATATTAAATAATATAATATTTAATATTTAAAAAATAGGTTAAACCACAAGACTGTAGGCTTCATTTGTTTCTGTATATAATGCAAGAGGGTTCATCATCACTAGCTTGAGAGACGTTGTTTGCAATTCACGTTTGCAGTGTTGTTGTTAATTCAGCGCTGTGCGCTTGACTTCAGCAGCAGGTATGAGCAGGTGTGCACCGTCCTGCAATCCCAACAGGCGTTTGTTGAACGCAGAAAGAAAACTGATTGGCCTGATTAGATGCGCGTGCGGTTGCCATATCGCTGCCGCCTTAGCGAACAGGGGAAGAGGTCAAATAATCAGCGCCGTGCATTTTCCCCCGCGCGTCCCGCTAATTGATCGCGCCGCCTCTTTTCCCCGCGAATTGCGCTGCGTTTCGCCAATCGAGCGTTAAACGCAGGCGGCTTTAATTAATATCGCGCAGCGGCGTCGGTCACATTACACCGGGCCACCCGTCACCTTTCAACAGTCGATCAAACAGGCGGTGATGAGCTCTCAGCTAAAGCGGCGGCTAATGGGCGCGCTGGATAGGCACAAAAATCAAAATACTCCAGCAAATTAATTAAGCGCGCCACGCGGAGGAAGTTTGCGAGCGTGCTGCTTTAGGGCGGACTTCGGGACGAGAACAAAACTTCGCCCACGCGACTCCAGCCAGCGTGGAACAAACAGTGTCTTCATCGGCGCTTGTTGGTGGGCCAAGTGGGCTGAGACGAAGCCCGCTGCTGTAGATTTGAACTCTCTTATTTTACTTCAACCTCTGCAGGTGGTAACTCAACACTGCGGATGGTAACTCGACACTGTAGCTGGTAACCCAACGCTGGGGATTTTACGAGGCATTGTGCGCAGTTTACAGTAAAGGGAAACCAATTATCAAGTTGCATTTAATTACGGTGGTCATAACGTACACTAAAACAGTGCTGGAGTACCAACATGTAACGTGAATTATCATAGAACGATTCTGAATTATATATCGCGTGTATAGAGCTGGTATTGGACACATACAGTGCTTAAACGAGTGCATGTCATTAGATTTAGATCTAAAGTGCTGGATTTTAACACCTCAAGTTCTAAAAGTGTTCATAATGAGCCTTTGTCCACTCCAACAACACACTGTCCCAGCGTATTTGGGGAGATACTAGCTTGTAGCCTCGACTAAATGAAGTGCTTCGCACAATGGCTTCATATTTAGATACGTCATGAAACTGGAGGGCCATGGCTTTCATTGCATATTACATATTTATTACACATTACTTTTTCACATATATGGGACATTATATAACACATAGATACACATACATACATTAGACAGTATCACACATACTATATATATATATATATATATATATATATATATATATATATATATATATATATATATATATATATATATATATATATATATATATATTTAAAACGTTATTGCTACAAATAGGTTGCATATGGGATACAATCTCGTTACTACGGGCAGGTAGTTAAACATATATAACACATATTGTTGGGCATTGTTGTTATAAACAGGTACATACATACATATACATACGACACGTGTATTATTCTACGTCCTGACAAAGCATAAAAACAAACGTCTATGTGTGTGTGTGTGTGTGTGTATGCCTTGCCGGCCTCGCAGGTCCCCCCAAATCCCTCCTCCAGTCCCAGGACGGCCTGGATCGTCCCGCGCGCCTGCCCCCGTCCCTGCTGTCCGCGGACTACAAGGAGGAGCACGAGGAGGAGGAGGAGCGCGAGGGCGCGTCTTGCGACGAGCGGCGGCGCGAGGGCAGCAGCGCGGACAAGGCCGGCGCCGCGGCCAAGAAGAAGACGCGCACTGTGTTCTCGCGCAGCCAGGTCTACCAGCTCGAGTCCACGTTCGACGTGAAGCGCTACCTGAGCAGCTCGGAGCGCGCGTGCCTCGCCTCGAGCCTGCAGCTGACCGAGACGCAGGTCAAGACGTGGTTCCAGAACCGCAGGAACAAGTGGAAGCGGCAGCTCTCGGCCGAACTGGAGGCGGCCAACATGGCGCACGCCTCGGCGCAGACTCTGGTGGGCATGCCGCTCGTGCTCCGCGAGAACGGGCTGCTGCGCGTGCCCGTGCCGCGCTCCATCGCCTTCCCTACGCCCTTATATTACCCCGGAAGCAACCTGCCCGCCCTGCCCTTGTACAATCTTTATAACAAGATTGAATACTGACTCAAAAGCAGACGACGATGAAGACGACGCATCATCATCACCACCACCATCATCATCATCATCATTATTATTATAAGGAAAACATTCCCATTATGAAAGAACTGGCTTGATTCAAATGTGTACACGAATTTCACATGAATAAATTAGAGACCTATTACACGGTAAAGCTGCGCTGTGACGCTACTTATACGTTTAAACTGAATAAGAGTGACGTCAGCGCGATTCTAGCCAAATTCAAACAGGAAACGAAACTGTGTTGATGTGTTTTATTTATGTGCGAGCCCAGTACACATTTCAGTCAACCACCTCTACAGCACTGAAGGGGGATTCCACTGATGCTTCAACTTTGCTGTCTAATTCATTCATAAACAAAGTCTTTCAGGTCTGGTATGAATCAAGTTAGGGTTCTTTACAGTGATGGTATATGGAACCAGGGGTCTAAAATGCAAACATAGCTTTTTACAAGTGCAAGGCCAACACGGCCAATTTTTATAAGCACATTTTGTGTAACAACCTTCGTAATAACGACTATTCGTGAGAAATAACAGTCAAGGTTGCTGCTTTGTCATGCGGTCTACAGTTTAGGATCGAATACTAATTCCACCATAATAAAAAATAAAACAATGAATAAAACATGAAAAAATAGTGAATTAAAAGAAATAAGACTGGCCAGTGAGTATGGCTAAAATTGGTTATTAAATATATGAAATGGAAAGTCTCTGTTTTGCTTGGAGACCTTCTATTTACTGTATTTCATGCTCAATCATTTAATTCTTTCAATCGTAAAAAAAAGATGAGGAGCGATTGTCTTCTCGCTGACTGCTAAGAGGGTGAGGTAGATTTTACAGCCAGTATAAACTCTCCAGATGTCTGGTTACCATCGCCACCTCTGTGAACAATCCTCCTGAAATCTATACACTCTTAAAACTGATGGTTCTTCAAGGGTTCTTCAGTAACGCCAATGCTTCTATTTAGAACCACTAGTAAAGGCTATTGTATGGTTCTATTTAGCACCAAAAAGATATAACAACCATAGAAAAAAACATTTTTAGGTGCAAATATAGAACCATGTTTAATACACAGCTCATTCTTCGTCAGTTAGAACAGAATCATTTCACCATGCAAAGAACTATTCGGTCCGATTGACGGAGAATGTGATGTTCAATATAGCCCATAATAATGGTTCCTCTATGGCTGTGATATTTTTTGTGGTGTTATGTTGAACCATACACAACCACTACCTTTACCAAAGAACTGAATGACTTTGTTTCTACTTTAACGAGAGAATTATTCGACTTTTTGTTTGTAAAATCGACGGAATTCGTCTTAATTTGTAATTTTTAGCGAATAACCCAGAAAAGCGATGGCCCGAATCCTTCTCTTTAAATTTGGGGTTTAAAAAAAGAAACCATCGCAACACCTTTCCTTATTATTTGAGTCAGCAAGCCTTTGTGTAACAGGCTGTGAGCAACTCTCTGACAGAGGCTTAACTGATGAGAACCCATCCCAGATGTGTTCACAAGTAACTCGCCTTGTGTTATTTTGGAGCACATCTGTTCTGAAAGTGCTTCATGAGAATGATTATTATTATGATTATTATTATTGTTATTATTATTAATATTATAATGATAAGCAGAAAATCATCCCATCACACATTTATTAGAAATACGCTGATGTCCATTTCTTTATACCTTTTTTGTTTTAATTGGTTGGGATAAACACATTTCTCATTATGCATTAAAGGAGTCTGAAAGTAAAAAAAAAAAAAGAAAAACAGAGAGAGAGAGAGAGAGAGAGAGAGAGAGAAAGGAGCATGTGTATATGTCATATAAAAATACACCGTGTGTATGAGGATTATTTTGTACGTTTACATTTCTGTCTCTTGGTTTTAACCCTTTTTTATTATTTTATTATTATTATTCGCGTTATGTGAGGAGTGGGGGGGGCGACTAATAAAAGTTTAATAACTTCCCACGTGTTGCTCAGCTTTGAATCAGTCCATTTGTTGGAGGGCGATTAGGAATAAGAGTGGGGCAGATGGTTGTATCCATTAGAAAAAAGCGAATCGAATTAATCTGATTCTTTCTTGGTTTATTTACGGTTACATAACTGACTCATCGACTTAAAATCGACTTAAAATCGACTTAAAATGAGACAGAAGTTTATATTCTCTCGTCCAGCGTTCGCAGCGTACGTTCCTATTTAACGTTCAGTCCAAGAAAGTTATTTTAAGGAATGTATAAACAAAGTCACCATAATGTGCTTTTTTGTTTGAGTCTTGATACTCAACACGATCTTTTTCTGTGGTCAGAACGTTTTCTTCACTGGACAGAGGGCACCTCTAGCTGTGCCACTGCTTCCAATCAGCTGTACACTCCAATAATGAAAGAAGAAAAAGCAGCACTTGGCATTTATTTATTTATTCATTTATTTACTTATTTATGTATTGCAGCAGTCTCTTCTCACCAGCCTAAAGAATAAGTTATTAATGAAAGAAATTAATAAATGAACTACTAAAAGCTTTTTCTACAAGCCACAGCTTAGCTGTAACAAGTCCAAAGTCTTTATATATTATATCATGGTAATAACAATAATAATAATCTCAATTTTCCAAACAGGCTATCAAAGCAGAGAGACATCCAACACATAACTCATTCTGTCTCCTTGTTTGGACTTAGAAGCCGCAGAGTCTTAAAATAGTTTCTGTTTATCCAGTTAAGTGCTATGATCCGGTATGAATTATTCAGTGACCAGTGTGAAACTACTAGATAATTGAGGAATTGAAGTCTTAGAGTTGCAGAGGTGCAAATTTGATCTGAAAAGTGTGTGTGGAGGGGCGCAACATTGAAAGATCATAGTCTGCATGTAATGGTTGTGGATATCGTGCACAAAACTAGGTAAACAATCAGTTTTAGATATAATTTAAAGAAAACCAGGTACCATTTATAATATCAGTTAAGTTCATGATGAATCGACAGAAACTAAAAATCTGGTTAGATTGATTACATCAAAAGCAATTATGTTCCTTGTTTATTCACCTGTATGTTCTTTCAACTGCTGAGTTAACATATTCTAATAATATCTAATGAACATGAAATTAAAATAGAAAAGCAAACATTGTTATTAATTATGCATGTGGATGCTTTGCTGTGCTGCGATAACATAAATAAATGATGGAGAAGTTAGCTGACAGGCTACCTTCTTCACTATGCTCTGCTGCACACAACCTTTACAGTACAGTGTGCACACAGAGTGTTGTGCAGTCATCCACTGTTTAGGCTAATAAATGTTATTAGAGATTTATTGGAAAATTTCAAAAAAGCTGAACACATTTTTGTGACCCCACAACAATAAACGGACATAATATTAAAAAGTAGAAACGCCATACCCGCCCCACCCCCCACCAAAAATAAAAGGCACCCATCAGATGATATAATACTGGTAGACTGGTACAAAGAGCCAACATTTCCATAGATTCATGAGCTTCATAGATTCATTATTATTATTATTATAATTATTATTATTATTTTTATGACACTTGGTTTCTGTGCATTAAATTAGTTCAGAAAAACTGTTATAGTTGCAGCTGAAAAATGGTAGATCCTTGTAAAAAGTGTCTAGAACAACAATATATTCTTTGGAGTATATAAGGACTGTCCAAAGATGGCAACTTTACAGGAGAGGCCAAAAACCTTCTTCACTTTTAATGAAAGTCAATGGAACCAGAACATTTTCCAAGCCATTTTGGAGCATTTCCATTCGTCCATTCGTCATGACATTTTTACACAGTATAGACGGCAGCTGTCCGATTCAAATGAAGGAAATTGACCAAAACGTAGATGCATGTTTTTCTTTGGATAGCAGTGATATAAGGACCACTTTTGGATACCTAAAGAACTTTTCAATGGATAGTTCTTTAAAGTACCCCCAAAGACATACATGTTATGGTATACAAATTACTAAGAAAGGGAACCCAACACAAATCTATCCATGATTATGCAAATTGGAAACTCACTTGCCTTCTAGATCCTGCCCCCCAACATACACACACACTACAAGACTTTCTGATTTTTGAACAACATAAATGAAATTAAGTTTAATGACAATAATAATCTGAAAGATTATAAGATTGAAATATTCTTCTACTCTAAACTCACCTAAACAAGCTAATGTTTGGTTTTGATACTAATGAGGACATAAAATATAAAAGTCCCTGAAACTAACAAAGCCACACATAGACAAACACAGGTTTATCCGCACAGATTCACATCTTTATTCTCTATATTTGGGAGCTGGACTATGAATTAAAAGTAGTTTAAGGTAACAGCTCCTCAAACAAAACACAATTTTAACAGCACAGACATGAGCTCTTACTGTCTCAGCTTGCATCAGTGAAGCTTCAGTGAGCTGGAATAAATCTGTAAGGCTGTTTATGACTTTTTTTAATAAAACCAACCAAATAATAATAATCTTATATTCTATAGAGATGGCAAATAAGCAAATATGACTTCGTTTGGATGTACAACCTGGATAAAAAATGACCCAACTGAGATTTTATTTTCTATATATTTGCAATAAATTCATTTCATTATTCAAGCTTCCATGAATTCCTCAATGTATTTGCTTATAATCATCACAAATCCTGATTTTACTTTTCAATTAAAATCATTTTTGTATCACTGCCCTTCTAACACACAACATGGGTCAGAATTAACCCTTATGTGTCCACTATGGCATTTAATAGGAACTGTTGACATTTGTAAACATTTGCAGGAACATATATACAAACACTATTTTTGTTCATGAAGTAAAATAATGATTTAATGTCAAAAACAAGGTTTGGACACTTGGAACATTAAATAATGAAACAAACTGATTTCGATAGATTTACCAAAGAGATAATCAGCAATACATACAATAACATAGGAAATGAATACTGGTCAAGCTCGAACCATGTTGTGCATTAGAAGCTGTTTGCTTAGCTTGAGCGCACAAGGACGTAACAGAAGCGTGGCAGTTATACATTTGTATGCACTGAATGCAAGTTTAGCATTTTTCCACACATTAAAAGTTCATGTTATGCTTCACATCTCATACTTTTTCATAAAAGTGCCATTTCTCAGCATCCAAAGCTAATTAAGTTCGACACAAACTTACCTCAGTGCAGTAATAGAGAGCTGGAATTGCGGGTGGTTTAGCATCCTTGCTAAGCTAGCATTTTTCTCTAGTGTGAACAAGTCTATTTATTAGAAGTTAACTGCTTCAACCACCTATACACAGGTTTACCCAATGAGATTAGAGATCAGTGAAGCTACAGTGAGCTGGAATGAACTTGTGTGGTTATGAGTAAAGCTGCTTTGGCCTTCTTTCTAATGTAACGCTAGCTTCCAATGCCAACATGGATGTAAAATAAAAAAAATTAGCTTAAGCTCACAGCCCCACACACACCTGCTCAGAGTTGAGCCTTGATTCTCTAAACTTGTGTTGATGAAGCTTTATTCAGCTCTAGAACTGCTCTATTCTACAGTTTAACAGATGTGGAATATAAATTCAACACTGTTATCATTTAAAATATCATTGATCTATTTGAGCTAATAGCACATTGACCGCCCCAAGCTCTGTCATGAGGTACAAAGTGAAGCTGCTGTGCTTTTTTGGCACTTTCGTCAATGGAAAAATGGTAACTTTAAAATTTAAAGACATGTGGTACAAATATACACCTATATAAGAACCTTTCTTGTATATAAATATATGGGAAAGGTGCAAAGAAACCATATTAGAGTTAAAGTAACCTCCATATAATGTGAATCCTAAAATATAACACCCTCTATCTAAGCCAAGCGCTGTACCGGATTCTTTAATTTAAGTGTGTAAACTTCTAATCACTGGTGATCTGCCTATAAACGTGTGGTTGGTGTAGCCAAGCCCAGTATTCATTTGACATGTCAATGGCTGAAGACAAACGTTCAGTTTGTGTTACAGTGACACTGGGTCACGTAGAGCAGTGCTGTTGTAATTAGGGATAATTACACGATCCCCCATCGCACAAACACCACCCCCAACCCCAGCCCCGCCCAGCCCCATGAAGACACACTCAGGCCTGGTTGGAAACAAGAACGCTGAGGGAAACAAGGATGACAGGACTTGCAGTGCAATCTGATAAGACGTTCCCCCTGTCCAATTTCAAGAGGTCTAGTGGTGTCCTGTTGCCTCGGCCTGTCACTTTTGTGTCCATCCAGCATGGCAGCAGGGGAGAAAGTTCATGTTAACAGAGCAGAACTCGCTTTCTGACATGGCTGTGTTGTCTTTAAACCTTGTAGTTTCACCGCCGAGGCAACCCAAGACGCCATTTAGGACATCCTAAATGCATCCTCTGCTTAGTCCTGTTAATGTGGGAGCATATCACGGAAAAGTATTTTTTTGCAGTATGTAAACACTGGTATACTTTCAAAACAAGTACATAAGGACCATGTGTGGAAACTAGGCCACAACAATAGTTTCGTGGAATAGTTTTATTTGGGAGATTCCAAGAAAACCAACATACTGACATACACCCACCGGCTACTTCATTAATGGCTCCACTTATCATATAGCTGCACTTTATAGTTTAACCCTGTCCTGCACCTATATAAAGGCCTATGGAAGTTTAGCCCCTGCCCATTCACTCTAAAGCAGAGGTCACTATTAGGCGGACCTGGGTCCGGAGCCAGACATTTTAGGGTAGTGTTTATTTTTAGGGGTGGAGCTTTTCATGTCTTTACGGTATACAGGTTTTGTGGCGCAGTAACCTCACAGACCAATCACATGCACAGTAAAATCACCAAACACGCTCCTCAGCCAATCAGGGGTGCGTTTCCCGACAACGATTGATCTTAGTGATTTACGAACAACTTTAAGAGTGACGTAACTCTAAGAACCCCAAACTTGTGAGTGTTTCCCAAAAGTCTTCTTAGTCTCCAAACTTACGAACTACTTTCATGTAGATCTTTGTTGACTCTGCCCCCCCGCATCATCGCTGAAGAGGCCCGGCCAGTCGAGAACTGAACCATTTACATAAGTTTCCTCATTATTATGCCACAAATGTATCATTATGTAAATAATTATAATAAAAAAGAACAACAAATAAGAATTTACATACTTTTATGTAACACACACCGGCCACGCAAACGCAAGTAATTTACTACTGCGACTGTAAATTAATTAAAATTAATTAATTAAAATATGCACATTTATATGTGTATATCAACAAATAATGTATTTGTACTTTAAGCAGTTTATACTGTTTGTTTTACGAGATTACGATGATTCAGAGTGGTGGACAGTTTGCTGCCCACTCCACCATGATACAAGCGAACACCTGTTTATTCTAGAAGTTTACTGTTTACATAATTCAAGCTCTTAGATATGATATTTGTTGATGTTGGATGTCATTTCCGTGATGGAATTATGCTTTTAAAAGTGATTATAAATCTTCATGGATTCATGTTTGTATAAATACGTGTAGTTGCCGTGCACAGAACAATGTTTTTAAAAGGATGGTTAGCGCCCTCTTTTGTTTTTGAGACAGATATGCACGTGAACTTCGAGTTAAGAAGAACTTACCTAGTTACGAGTGGGTCGGATTACTCTTACATTTACAAACGACTTTATATACTACGTTAGTTACGAAGGCTTTCGGAAACATTCGTAATTTTAAGAATGTTCTTAAGTATGAAGTTACGAAGTACTTAGCGTTATGAACGTTTTGGGAAACGCACCCCTGGTCTGTACAGGCGAGAAGCAGCAGTCGGAGAATAAAGCGAGTCTCTAAAAAAAGTCGATGGTGAAAAATGACTTTTCAACCAGGTATGGACCGAGATGTTTATACCTCCCACAGGCGGTAGGCAGGAAACCGGAGTACCCGGAGGAAACCCACTCAAGCAAGGGGAGAACATATACACTCCACACAGAACGGCGCGGATATCTCCTTAAGTTGGACCTTACAGAATTCTAATTAAATACCCCTGCTCTAAAGTTTATAGCAGTGTTTCAGAAAAAGCTTTTGATAAATCACAATAAAAAACATTATAAATAGACCTCAGGGCAAAATTATAAGACCCTCTAAAGGAATACCTCAGCACCTGCCTACTGCCTTCTATTTTGAGTGAGTTTACAATCAATGGGTGTTCAGTTCTTTCCAGACAGGGGAACAACTTTATTGTGGTAATCAGTCATATAGTGTAGATAGAGCTGATATAGATTAGGCTGGAAAAGCCAGATCATTCCTTTAAAGCCGGGCTGCATTATCTACCATGCACTGTTTAATGAAACAGATGGAACCCAGAGGGGAAAGCATCATATTCCTTTCAGCCCCAACATTTATACAGTGCTTTCAACAGAGAACATAACATATGACAATCCAATGGACTTGTTGCACAGCATGATGGATGAGAATTCTGTTTGTTTGTTTTACACTCACTATAATGTGGTTTTTATTTCACATTGAAGGACTATGGCCTGTCCCTGATCTTCCTCTGTGGTCTCTATTTGGTTTTAATTTTTGAATGTTCCATCAAATTGAAGGCATCTTCCTCAGTTGTGGCACTGTATTTCCAAACCAGATGTACATTCCAATAGGCAAGCTAACTATTTTGCATTTATTTATGTACTTTATTTATTTATTTATTTATTTATTCTGCCTGTATCTACTTGCTAGCAAAAAGGATACGTTACTTTCCCTCTACGCCCTACCGAAACCGGGGGTAGGTCAGGTGATCTGGCCAGAAGCCAGAGCAGAAGCTGAGCTATAATTCATCAAGCTGTTTCCATCTGATTCGCAGCTCAGCTCGGGGTGACCGATTGTCAAGACTGTTAATAGAATACTATGTAAGCATGACGCAACCTACTGACCCCGACCAACCAACCCCTTTCTTTCCTAGAACCTATGGTGGCTGTCAGACTTGCCTTGCCTGCCCATCTTGGTTCATACTGCTTTACTTTTTTTTATGTTTTCATTGTGATTTATCAAAATTATGATTTTCCTAACATTAAATGGCTACCCAGCACAGGTGTCCTAGCAATGTAATCTACCTATCAAGTGGGCATGCTCAGATCATTAGTATTGTGTAGTAGTTGAATGTTTTATAGTGGTTTTAAGGTTAACTCAGTTCAGCCTAATAACCACAGATTCCTCACACAATAAGCTTATTTATCAAAACATTTTTTAATAATTCACCAGCTTCTGGTTTATACTTTCCTGTTCTACCTTAAAAGGTGCTGTTGTTACATTCTGGAGCCTATGGAGTTATAATAACTGCTGCACCTTTTAAGGTGGAACAAGAAAGTTGGAATATAAAAAACTGGCAATGATTCTGACTTCAGCCTTGTAGTTTTAATGTTGGTAGTATATTTCAGGTACTACTGATGAATATGTTCTACAGAAGAAACATTTGACAAGGAACCTGAAAACACAAAACGTGAAAGGCACTCCCTACAACCTGAGTGTGGTTTGGCCATTCTGGGCTACTCTAGCAACATTGCGGTTATACATGGTGGCTTCCGTTGAAAGACGACCTGCTTCTATGTGGATATGAAGGGCTGATTCTAAGCCAGTGATGAAACAATAATTCATAGTTCCATACTGTCCATTACTCTTAATAGATCCCACCTTAGTCTTACACACTGATCCTTTTAATGTGCGTTACTTAACATTTAATCACTACAACACAAACGACTTGGAAATATATAAATGAGTTGCCAGTGTATTAGGAATACCTACTTTGTGGTCTACAAATATTGGCCATTTGTTGGATGTTGAGATCTGAACTCTGGAGGGACTGTGGGGGAGTGGTCTAGCATTCTTTTAGACCCCTAGAGTTGAGCTGTTAAGTTTTTAATCACAATGGAATGATGGACAGAATCACCTGTGGGTTTTTACTGTTTATTCAATGTGGACAGTTGTAGTGTTGCAGCTAGTTGTTAGGAGTCCCATTGTCTCGTCTCTGGATCTAGATAGAACGATAGATAGATAGATCGATAGATCGATAGATAGATAGATAGATAGATAGATAGATAGATAGATAGATAGATAGATGTTTGCACATATTTAAACGGTGAGAAATCTGCAATCTTTTACTCCTGATTTATAGACGAGCTGGAGTTTGTGGACGGGAGAGAAGGTACCACCAGTCTACCTGTGTTACATAGTGGTTAAATGGCAGGTGTGAATTACAAATTTTAATAGTGTGGCCATGAAAATGATTTGAAGTGGTTTAAAGTGCTGGGAGACAGCAGGAGGAAGATTTGTTGGGATGATGTGTTGTGCCTCAGGATTCATCCAACCTGCCTGGCACTGGAGAAAAGCAAGAGTAATTCAGTTTGCGGCGTAATTTATGAGCTCAGTAATGGGCACTATATATAAAACGGAGAGACAGACAAGGAAAGGAGCGGAGGGGGTGGGTTTTGAGGATGTTTTTTTTTACCTGTTACCGTAAGAGGGAGTATCTTCGTTGCTTAACTTGGGATTCTTGTAATTAACACTTGCTGTAATTGCCATAATTTTTTTAGTGGATGTTTACAATATTAAACCATCTCCTTACATCTGCACACATTGTCTATTTTATCAGCTCCTCCTATCATATAGGAGCACTTTATAGTTATACAATTACAGACTGTAGTCCATCTGATTCACTGCATTCATTGTTTATCTCCTTTTACTCCTTTTACCCTGTTCTTTAATGGTCAGGACCCCTACAGGACCACCACAGAGCAGTTACTATTAGGAAGGCGGATCCTTCTCAGCACTGCGCTGACACTGACATGGTGATGGTGTGTTAGTGTGTGTTGCACTGGTATGGTGTGTTGCATTAGTAGGAGTGGATCAGAGTCATCAGTGCCGCTGACATGTATGAAATCTGGTGGAATTTTGTGGGCAGTCGTGGCCTGAACGTTAAAGGTCTGGTCTTGTGACCGGAAGGTGGCTGGCTCGATTCCTGGGACTGAGGTGCCCTTGAGTCAAGGCTCTTAACCCCAACTGCTCCCTGGGCGCCCACCGCTCTTTGCACATGGGCTCACTGCCCACTTAGTGTATGTATAGGTGGGTGTTTCACTGCACGGATGGGTTAAATGCGGAGGTCAAATTCTGCTGTGTACAAACACGTGGTTAATTCTAGTTCAAAATTCTAAAAAATTAGGAGTGTGTCAATAATTAAAAACTTGTCGGTGAAGAAAATGTTATATATATATATATATATATATATGGCATGAGGGGTGGTTGCAGCATTGCTATGCACATAAGGTAAGTACAGTCATTTAATTACATAATAAAAAACAGTTTTTTTTTCTGCACCAGCAATTTCCCCCAGTCCAGTCAAGACTGTAAAAGCTGGGTGGCCCACAAGCTGGCACTCCCAAAGGATACAAGGAAGTACCAGCTTCAAGTTCATAATTGGTCTTTTTATGCTTTTTAGAGAAAGTGTCTTTGGGCAGATGTCTTTAGAAGGCCTTTAGAAGGTTAGTGTGACCTACCTTATCACAAATTTTCAGACAGTGTAAATATTTTTTTTTTTTGACAAATGGATTGATGAATGGACGAATAGAAGTGCTCCAAAAGAGCTTGGAAAAAAATTTGGTTCCATATACTTATATTGAAAGTAAAGTGGTTTTTGGTCTCTCCTGTAAAGTTGCAGTTGTGAAGATACTTGGACAGCAAGTATATATATATATATATATATATATATATATATATATATATATATATATATATATATATATATATACTCAAGTGCACTTGATTTATGAACTTGACTCAAAGACTTATCCAATTTCCAAGAACTGTTTAGAAGCCTTTATCTTTAAGACTGTACAGAAAGTCTGTGTCAAAGCAGTTCTTCTACTGCAACAGACAGCACTAGCTTCATGGTTAATGAATGAGAGGCAAAGAACTGGACAGACGTTTACAGCGATTGGAAGGCATTACAGGCGGCATCTCCACGGACCTGCTTTTGCCTCTAAACGAATCTCGAGGAAGCATAACCAGGTTTCCGCTGGGCTTCCACGTCACTTGTGACCCGCATGAGCTCCCGTAGCTCCAGACTAATGGCTCAAATGGAGGGCTCGGGCCATAAGTGATTTATCCTGATTCTGCTTTATATCAGCCCTAAATGGAAAAGCCAAGAGGAAAATCGCGTTTACACCCCTCCTCTCTCTCATTCCCTTTCTCGTTCTGTCTTTCTCTCTTTCTCTCTCTCTCTCTTCCTCACAAAGATATCAATATGAAGCCATCAAGTTGTTCCCAGAGCTGCTTGAAAGTTACTTGCGGTCCGATCAAAAAGACAATACATCACTGACTCAGCATTTAGTTACTGCCATTATTTACAGGCAAGTTAAAAGAAAATTCCAGGAAGGTCCACGCTGGGCCAGTAGTGGGTGTTGTGAGCCAGCTGCCCTTCAGGCATGCCCCTCAGAAACAACACTCCCATTAGATCAGCCAAATCTACCATACATACAGTTAGATTATATAACATTAGTAGTGACACCTGCCTTTGGCCATTTCATCAGAAACGCCTACCAGATGTTACTTGAGTGGCTCATTCTCAGCACAGCATTGACAAAAACATAGCACAAGGTAGTGTGTGTTGCACTGGTACGAGGCTCAGTGGCTTTAATTGGGCCTGTTACAGTGTAGGCTGGTCATCTTACTAGAAACATATACAACACCATTTTTACCATAACCATTGTATAAACTGGAACAAAGAGATTAAAATTGAGGTTCAGCGCTCATACTCATAAGTATATATATTATAAACCAACCGGTTATAGCTAAACTATTAAACTATTAAACACATCAGTTATGTTTTGAGTGAGCATATTTCAAACATAGTCAATGAAGAGATAATATTACAATAGACCTGAGCCCCAAGGTTGAACAATAAAGACGCTTAATCTAAACTACTGTAGATGTGTCTTAAGCCAGCTCCCTCACACAGAGAGAGAACAAGCATATTTAAAGTGTTTAAGTAACAACATATACAATAATGTCACATAGCCATTGTTATTGATACGAAACTCTTCTCTTATAAAGCCCCAAAAACTACATCAATGTTTATGGCACCCCCCTGTGGAAGAATCTTTGGCATGTTAAACATGAGTAAGCGAGTTACAAGCAGTGGAATGGAATTTAAAGCACTTCAGAATACGAATATAAAGTATCTGTACACATCATGGTTTAAAAAGTTTATATGCTTACTTTCTACTTTTAAATTACTTTTAGTGTACCCATCAGTCCAAATCAGAAAAGGTGGGACATGTTTTGTCTGGCCAACTTTATTTCCATTCTTGCATTTTAGCCCTGCAACACATTCTAAAAGAAATGTTGGAAGGGAACATATTTGCCACTTTGCAATGACACAAAATCAAATTAAATATAAGAAACACTGTTTTTTTATTTTATCTGGGGTTGTACATAAAAATTTAAAAAATCAATGAATACTGTCAATGTTAGGATACACAGATGAGACAGAAACAACAAACAGCATTCTTTGAAATACTAAAGTTACTACAACCTGAGTAGGCTGATTAACCAGTGTGATGGTCTGGTTTCTGACTATGAAAAACCAAACTTTGCAGTAGCGTGTAATGTATCTTTTCCAATGAGAGCACATTAAAACAGAGATTTGGATCCCGGAATCTTGCAAATGTGCATCCGACCTTAGAGTCGAATAAAATAAGAGTAGATCAGCAGAGAACTGTTAAAGCCAAACTCCACAGGTCAGTAGAACATGATGTGCCCTTTCCAACTAGCCCTGGACCCTCACTATCCGCTCAATTAGACACTTGTTGGTCTACCTCGTAGCTAGTGTTACTTACTGCACTGTTGTCATCTCTTAATCCTTCATCAGTGGTCACAGGACGCTGCCCACAGGATAGTGTTGGCTGGATGTTGCTGGTTGGTGGACTATTCTCAGTCCAGCTGTGACACTACAAATAAACAGCTGGAGACAACAAAGTGACACTATAAAGTGTACACATATAGCACACTTATGAGTTAAAAGTCTTATTACCCCAGCAAGTAATGGGTGATCTTATAATAATAATCTTTTAGACTATGTCCCAAACATGGCCTACATCTTGAAAGCCACCATTGGATCAAGGGCAAGCTTTTCTCACAGATGTGAAGGTGCAGTTCGGCACCAGGGACAGCACACAGAACATGTTATTCAGTGTGGTTGCAGTTGCAACTTTCTGTGTTGATACAGTTTAAACCACAAGGGATGTTTCAAATATGGCGGCTTTCAAGATGGGGGCCATGTTCAGGACACAGACTAAAACATAGGCACCCTCACCAGTTACATGCTGGGGTATTCAGATATGTCATTCTCCCTTTCTTTTCTGTAATAAAAGTAAAAGCGTGTCTTGAGTCTTTTGACTCACGCAGTATAGTAAGCGGGGTTGATACATCGGATAAGGAGCGTAGATGCATGGAGTACTTAATAAAGTACTGGTTGGTGTATGTTTTGGTAGTATAGGTATCCTGGCAAGTAAAATGATCTTAAATCTAGTCAACATATACATATTTTAAGAGTGTTGTAACATGTTAATAAAATGATTACATTTATTATTAGATATTTCCATTTGCTTTAGTTTACTGTAGTAATTAAAATTATCCCACTATACAGGTAGATAATATGACTTCTTGGAATTATGTTAAAAGAAATTTCATAATGTTATGGGTCAAATTGACCCACATAAATAGACACAAAAACCAGCAAAGTGTCAAGTAAAAACAGTAAAACCTTATTATAAATTCCCAGACGATTCAGAAAGAGGAACTGTAAAAGCATATGGTTTATGTACAATTTTAACTACTATTTAATAAATATTTTCTTCAGACAGCTCAAAGTGTAAATGGGTCAAATTGACCCATAACACAATAGGAGAGTACAACAAATTATTTCCTATAAAACAAGCTAAATTTTTCTCATAATAATATATAATCTGTATATGTCATCGCTATCCAAAGAAAAACAAGTATGAACGAAATGACAACTTTACAGAAAAGGCCGAAAACTCTTTCAATGACTTTCAATGTAAGTCAATGGAACCAGATTTTTATTCCAAGGTATTTTGGAGCATGTTTATTCAGAATCAGAATTAGTATCAGAATCGTTTATTTCACCAAGTATGTCACACATACAAGGAATTTGTCTTGGTGAGGCACACGTGTATGAAATGTAACAAAAACAATATTACACTAAGAGAAACCCACAACACAATACAATAAATAGAATAAAAATAAGAATAATAAGAATAATAAAGAGCCAAGAAACGTGCTATCATGAAATCTTTACACAGTGTCATTGGCAGCTGCTGCATTCATATATATATATATATATATATATATATATATATATATATATATATATATATATATATATATATATATATATATATATAGGTTGTTGTTTAATCTCATAATATGGCTACAAAACCAAGAAAAATATTAGACACATTGACTCGATGTAGGATAATTTCATTTGCTAAAATGCTCTTTTTTGTCATGCACTTATTTCCTATAACATCAAGAAATGAAAAGTAGAGAAGATTGCCCCTACCTCGTCCATGAGGTACCCACGTAACAGCAGTTTGAATTCCGCCTCTTTCTTTCTCTCTCCACTCCCCGCCCTCCCTCTATCTCTGCCCCATCTTTACTTGTCTTCTTCTTTCAGACCCCCTGCTTCGGAGGGGAAGTGGGGAAGATGAGGCGGGTCATTATTCTATTTAAAAGCTACAATTTTTGTAATGGTTCTTGCAGCGGGCCGCAGAAGTGCAGTCAGCCTCCCTCAATATCCTGGACATTATTTGCTCGTTTAGTTAAATGATGTTTCTAATTGGCTCATAATTAGTTGTAATGAGGCTGAGTCATACAGCTCTGATGTGGGTTCATCTTAATCCAACATGGCATCCCCAACCAACCCTCCCCCGCCCCCTCGCCTCTCTTTTAGGGATAATTACCCACAATGCTCAGTGGCCGAGGAGTGCAGCAACCCTTGCTGCAAATTGCTTGGTTTCCTGCCATCTTGTCTTCGCATAAATTGGAAAATTAAGTTTGCAGAAGAGCAGGGTTGAAGACGGGGCTGCCACATTTACTTTTCCCATCTGCTTTAACTGATCTAGATGGCTGGTAGAATGGAGGGAATGGGAGGAGCCAGCTGGTTGAGCTTCCTTTGTGTTATGATTGTAGTCAAATGCAATTAGAGGAATGCTGCAGCCTTTTTTTTCAACTTATTATCCATCAGCTGCATCTGTGGTATATGGTCAGTCATCAAGGAATTCAACACATTTCCTTGACTATTAGACTATTAGTTTCCAGACTATTAGTATACCTTGGGTTGAAGTAATGATTTGCTTTATATATATATATATATATATATATATATATATATATATATATATATATATATATATATATATATATATATATATATATATATATTCCATCATTGAATCATTGTTCTACAATTACAGACTGTAGTTCATCTGATTCACTGCATTCATTGTTATCCCCTTTTACCCACAGGACCACCACAGAGCAGATATTATTTGGGTGGTAGGTAATTCTGAGCACTGCAGTGACACCTGGACACATTTTTGTCAATTTCTATGTTTCTACATCAATTAAATGCAGCAGCTGCCGTTTACACTGTGTGAAAATTTCATGATAAATGGACCAATAGAAATGCTCCAAAATAGCTCCAAAATTTCTGGACTTCCATTGAATCGGTGTGAAGTTACCCTCCCTACCGGACCTGCACACGACCCAGAACCAGGAAGCATGCAGAGAACATCGTCTGTGATCCGTCAAACCCTGGACATCACCTGTTCCAGTATCTTCCCTCAGGTCGGCGTTTCAGCCAGTTGAGGATCAAGACCTCCAGACTTCAGAGAAGCTTCTTCCCACACGCCATCACACTCATGAACAACTGAACAACACTACTTTCTGAATACAGTCTACTACATACATACATCCATGTCCAGATGTTCTCTCACTCTTCTTTCTCTGTACAGTCTACTACATACATACATATATGTCCAGATGTTCTCTCGCTCTTCTGTCTCTGTACAGTCTACTACATACATACATCCATATCCAGATGTTCTCTCACTTTTCTTTCTCTGTACAGTCTGCTACATACATACATCCATATCCAGATGTTCTCTCACTCTTCTTTCTCTGTACAGTCTACTACATACATACATCCATATCCAGATGTTCTCTCACTCTTCTTTCTCTGTACAGTCTACTACATACATACATCCATGTCCAGATGTTCTCTAACTCTTCTTTCTCTGTACAGTCTACTACATACATACATCCATATCCAGATGTTCTCTCACTCTTCTTTCTCTGTACTGCACTTTTATTTATCTGATAGAGTCTCAGAACACTCTGTACCACCGTCTCAACCAGTGACTATCTATCTAATTCAGTCTGCACTGTCCTTTACTGCTGCACTCAGCACTTTACTTTAAATATACAACTCTGCACATGTTAAGTTTACAGGAATTACAAATTCCTTGTATGTGTTAGCATACTTGGCCAATAAAGTCCGATATTGAAGATACCTGTTTTTCATTGGACAGCGACGAGATATAATACATGTGCATTGTGTCGATGCAGTTGTTTTAGAAAAAGATTTCCATTCCATTCATAGTCTGCTACGGAGAGCGGCTGGTTATTATAATGTTCACTTGCCAAGATCTTTAGCCATTATTGCATTAACCCTTCCTTGCATTGGCCACTTTTCCTTACAGTCCTACTTGGGAGCAGGACCTTCAACATGATTGATAAGTGGTTAGAATATGCATCTCGACTTACATACAACTACTTACTGTCACCGCTTGAGGTATAAAGTGGTATTACGAGTCAGGACAAGCCGGGGTTAGCTGGTTAGCTCTTTTTAGCTCTTTTAAGTAGCAGACTGTTAACACTGCGGGAATGAACAAACAACAGCAACAACAGAAGTAAGTGAAAAGTGAAAAGGCTACAACTGTGCTGAAAGTTGGAAATTGTATTCACGGAATGGAAATCATGTGATTTTCCTCGTCAGGTTCATGTGAATCCTGCATTCACAATGTAGCCTGCCTTCTTTCTCTGTGTGTGTGTGTGTGTGTGTGTGTGTGTGTGTGTATATACTGTAAAAGACTGGAGCTGAAGGTCATTGTGGTGGGTTGGTGTTAACATAAGACCCTTTTGTGGTTTGACTAAATGAACATGACCACTCACTGGAGCCCACTCACCCCCTGTAACCAGCACACACACACAGGGCAGCCCACTCACCCTCCCGTCCCTCCCACAGAGACTGTAGAGCCAAGCGGTCTGATACGCTTCGTCTCTCTCTCTCTCTCTCTCTCTCTCTCTCGCTCTCTCTTGCTATCTCTCTCTCTCTTTCTGTCTTCCTCCCTCTTTCCCCACCACACAGTGTACACAAACACTAAATACTTCCATGCACTGCACACAGGAGGAGGGATATATATATATATATGGTCACCCCCATTGGACTCTGGAGCAGTACTCTGGAAATGTGTTCTCTGGAGTGATAAATCACGCTTCACTATCTGGCAGTCTGATGGATGGATCTGGGTTTTGTGGATGACAGAAAAACGCTACTGACTACAATGCATGATGCCAACAGTAAAGTTTGGTAGAGGAGGGATAATGCTTTGGTTGATGCTAATGCTGCAGCACATAAAGACATTTACACAGCTATGTATTCCCAGGTTTGTGCCTAGCATGAGTGTGCCCAAAACAAAACCCATTTAGAAATTATACAGATCCCTGACCTCATCCACTGTGAGCACCTTCATTAGTGCTAGATTTTGCATATGAACTTTCGCCTCAAATTCAATTTGGATGAAATCATAACCATGGCTGCGTTGGCACAGTCGCTCTTTGTACAGCAGCACCAAAGATGCAGAAAAGAGGGAGAGGTCATTTCAGAGTGTGCTTGACAAGCGGGCTAGCTTGCTTAGAGCCAGTATTGCTAGCCACAGCTGAAATGCTTAATTATGGAAACACTAAATTGATAACTGCCTTCAAATGGAAAGCAGCTGTATCAGTAGGAAGTGTCCACCACCAGTCAATCAACATCAAGTGTGAAAGGCTGTGGAGTCACCATGGGCCACCATACAAATGGAATGGTGCTTGCTTTTGACACCTTGGGTGAAAAAGGGAGTCCAAGGAAATTTTCAGTAAGGTGCGCTGACTCGCTTTACATATTTCACATTTGTAAATGCACCTATACACTGTTCCAGGATCCAGTGCTAAAAAGAAGCCTGGCAGCTGCACAGATTCCTGACTGGGACTTTAAATTCACACACCTCTCTTTGTTGCTTGGGTATCAGTGATCAACCAGTAGTGGGACTTAATTAGTTCTTTGTAGGCTTGCAGTTGGCCTTTCTTCAGCGGCTGGGTGGAGTCCCTGGGAAGTGGATAAGTGGCCCAGGGCAAAACCTCACAGCTTTCCCCGTATACACCCACTAACACACAAACACACACAATAGAACAAGGGATCTCTCACCTGTCAGCTAATTATAGTTTAGTTAGCTGGGAGGGAAACATTGTCTTAAATTGAAAAGAGGTTTACTGACACGGGGACTCAGAGGTCACTCAGGAGTCTACAATGATGGGAAAGATGTATTCAGACATTTTTGTTTTTTTTTTTGTTATTTAATATTGTCGCTGTTCAAAGAAAAACATGTATTTTAATTTTTCTACATCACTTGAATGCTGCAACTGATGTTTACATTGTGTGAAAATGCCATAATGAGTGGACCAATGGAAATGCTCCAAAAAAGTTTGGACCAAAATTCTGGTTCTGGTTCTATTTCTGGTTGACTTAGGTCAAAATTAATGTATGTTGTCGTTTTCTCTTGGTTTGGAGATGCTTGGAGTAATGATAGATGTCCAGTTCATATAATCATTTCAGATTTAGGTTTGAAAATAAAGGTTTAAAAGCAGGTACCATATTTCAGGTAAATTTAAAGGTTATTTTGGTTGTATGTTGGGGGTTTTGGGGGTCTTTTTGAAATGTTCATCTTCTTCTTTTATTTTCCACCAAGTTTGAAAGAACTTTTACCATCAGCTGTAGTGATGGAATAGTTCATAGCAGAAGCAGCTTATAACAGAAGTTCAGGTGCAACTGTTCACAAAATCAAACTTCAACCAAAATGCACTATTAAACACATCTTGTGTCAAAACACATGTTGGAATAACGTAGTCACTAAAACCATCAAACTGCGTATGAGCAGCATCACCACTGTTTATCCAGCAGTTAGATTATGGAGACATTTACATGGTTGAATGTTACAATCAGCTGCATAGACAATATCATAGCTGCTGGATGCATGACTAATAGAGCTAGATTTTCAGATTTGGCCATAAAAAGTAAAAATAAGATAAGAAAACAACTCCGATATCATCTAGTAGTATGTCAGCTGGCTATGCCTTAAGCTTAAGCTGAAGTTAGTGAGGCTTGTGCTGTAAGCAGAGGACTAGCAATCCATAAGGTAACCAAGGCACTAAATTCTGTAAAAGGTCCTCCATCTGCGAACTGTAGTTGCTGGGCTTGAGCGCGGCATGGAGGGCCTCGATCAGTGCACGCTACCTGATGAAGCCTTATGGCGAGCCTGTGCACTGTAGTAGAGCTGCTCTGCAAATTCTGCCGTCCACCCTTACAAAAAAAAAAGTTTATTCAAGTGTACCATTAGTTTACTTCTTTTAAACTAAAATGAGGTGAGTATGCTTTCAGCTTACTTTTTATGTATTTCTCAGTGATTTACTAAACACAGTTATACTTAAGTTGGGTTATACTGACAAGTATAGAACAGTCTAAGTATATTTGGCCTTTACTTAATCTTTTGTTTGAGATAGTAGAAGTAAGTATTCTTGTTCTACACAAAAACACATCCAGTACAATATTTATTTAAAATTTGATTTAAAAGATTTATACAGATACAAATATGTTTCCTAATCTGAGTGTGTCTTGTTTATTTTACGTGTGTCTACTGGTGAGTAAGTAAACGGTGTTAAGTTCTATTTTAAGTAGAAAAAAACCCTTAAACCTAGTCATATACTTTAAAGTACAACAATAATATAAGCAGTAAATTATAAGTATTATGTTAAGTTCACTTGAACTAGTAAACTAACAGTAAACCCTGTAGTTGCAGTACAAAAGCTGTAAACTAGTTGTATACTTGGTTTACTACTCTTACACTTAAAGTGTACTTAAAAGTATACTTTTAAAAACTAGAAAGTGGGCCAATTTAGTCCCAAGAAGTATTAAAATAGTACATATACGAGTGTACTACGAGTACAATGACATTAGTATAGTAACTACATAAAGTATACTTAATAAAATGAACTTTAAGTATACTTATTTTCTGTAAGGGCATTGTAGGCTGTAATATATGTAGTAACTTGTGGCTGAGTAGGAGAACCATGATGATAATGCACTCTATTTTTCATAATGTTAATGTTAAGTGAGGCTCCAGTACGTAATTCAGCCATGATTACAGGCCTGCCCGAGAAATATATAGTGTATAGTATATTTAGAAACAAAACTCTGTAGCATTTATTTAAGCAATAGTAGTATTTATACCAGTAAGAACACCAGATATCGTCAGAACAGATGTAAATAACTATGAATACAATACAAAGTACCTTACATATCTTATTGTGAAAGAAGCAGATCATATCTTGTGCGCAAGTTTCAAGAACTGTTTAGTTTTTAGGTTAGTTCCAGATTTCTCTGGACGCCCCAGACATTGTATGAATGTATTTAGTTGATTTAACTGTTAAGGACTGAGCAGTCAAAGCAGGTATTAGATAAGAACTGTTAATAATACTGGATTATTTCCACAAAGAGAAGGTTTAATAAACACACTGATGTATGTAAAAGCACTACTTACTGTATTAATACTATTTATATATTTAAAAAATAAAGTCTTTTGCTGAGTAAATGAAATCCTGTCTGGAAAAAAAATAGCTTTTTAAATATAATAATGTCCCCAAGTGCCTCAAACTTTTGCCCAGTACTGTGTAAGTTACATACATGTGTTTAGGCGTTAGGTAGGTAGGGTCATGTTTCATAACTGTGTGTGAGCTTGTTGGAAGACTCTACGATCTTCTTTCATTCACACAAACAACTCTTTACCAAATAATGTAGTTCATTAACAGTAGAATATAGTCAAGCAACAAAACCAGTCTCAAGAAGATTATTTCATGACCAGTACTATATGGTCAATTCAGTAAATATCAAGCATTTTACCTGACCAATCAGGTTTTAGGACCTCAAACTACCCATTTAATAAAATGAGGCTTGGGGTGAGGAACCGCTGCTTGTATTTTTAGCATGAGGGGAAAAAACACGGCATAAAGAATGCCCAAGAGAGGATGCTGTGTACAAACAAAGGCGTGTGTTCTCCAAGATCTGACAAAGAGTGGGTTTACAGTTTACGCCCACGTGAGTGAAATGCTTCAGTCTTTCCCGCATGTGTGCATGTGTGTGTGAGCGTGGGGAGCCATCCTCTTTCTCTTACATGAAACACATTTGTAGCCATTAGTTGGTTCTCTTGTTTCATGTTTCATGTCTTCTCAGGGCTAACAGCAACCTCAGAGGGTGAGTGTGTGTTCTGGCCTGGAGCCTGGTGCCGGGACGTCCCACAGACGATGCATCACGCTGGGCATAGGGGAGTAACCTGAGCCCCTCCCTGCAGCCTCCCTCTCTCTCTCTCTCTCTCTCTCTCTCGAAGCCCTGGGGAAGCTTTTAAGGAGATTTGGTGCGAGCAAAAACAGATCTTCAAAAGAAAGCGTCGTTGCATTACGCCGTAATTAGTATTTTAACAGAGACCAGAGACCTACTTAACATTTGAAGACCCCCGTTCTCTCTCTCTCTCTGTGTTTTTTTTTTTTTTTTTTTTTAAAGGTTAACATGATGGATGCTACGTTATGATTATAGGCTGATTTTTATATCAAATGTGTTACCACAGCTCCAATATGCTAATATATAGTGCATTAGCTGTAGATTAGCTTTGCTGTGGTCATAGATGGTTTATGCTGGTCTACGCTGGCCTTGTGCTGGTTTAGCTGACCCACCCAACATGGTCATGCTGAGTGACAGCACAACAACATCCAAAACACATTTTTGGTTTGGATGGTGATCAGCTATAGATATACCACCAGGGCACATGGGTTCATTATGGTTCACTGAAGCCTCATTAAGGCAATTTTAGAGAATAACATCTCAAATCTGATTGGATGAGCCTTTGTTCCTGTTTGTTTCTGTTGGTTTAAGTTACTTTTCATTCATTTTCTTGTCAGCACAAGAGGCAAACACCTTAACAGGACCAAAAGCTCCTAAGTGGGTACACTATGTTTTACTTAGGTTCTTTAAAGCGTCAGCTTTAGGCATTCAAAGACATTAGCATACAGTAGATGTAAACATGTGATCAAATAAGTCGAAGGCTAAATCTAAATGACAAGAAAAGTGGTGCTGATCTCAGTCTCTGGAGTGAGATTTGTTTGGTTTAAAGACCCCATGTGATGTATTCTGAAGGTGGTAGGAACTATTAACTTCTTAATGCAGGCCTCCTAGTGGACATCAAACTGGTTGAATAGAAATGGACTTTATTTGTATTTATATATTACATATTATGCCCAAAAACCAACAGAAAAATCAACAAAAAATATGATACATAGTTTTTGGACAGAAACAACATGGCTGTAATGTGGTTACAACTTTTCTTTATTTAGTTTAACCCTGATAGTCTCAACTGTGACATGAATTCTAATAGATTTTTTTTTAATAGGTTAATTCCATAGGTAGTGAATGGTCGTGAATGGGCCTTTATTTCAAGCATGCCCGACAAACAGAATCATAGAAAGTGTTATAGTACAACTAGAACTACCATCATTGATACTGATTATATTATATTTTTTAAATAAATATTTAAATTATAAATAATATTTTATATTTAAATAGTTCATTTAAAAATATATTTTACAAGATTATATTATCAAAATATTATATTACGTATATATAATTGTGAGCACAGGTCAGCTGGTGGTGCCAAGTCCAAAATCCAATTTTATGAAGAGAACTGTTCTTTATAGGTCTTTCTTGGCTTGGAATATGCTTCATATAAACAACAGGCAGACAATTAATTATTTTAGTTTTAAAAAGTTATTGAAACAAAATTTCTTTAAGCTTATATGATTGTAGGGTGTCTATTTAATTTTCAAAGTCTGCTGTTTTTGATTTTTGTTCTGTTCAGTTTTTGTCTTCTGTTGCATTTGTTTGAATTATGTTGATTCTTATGTTGAAGACTAGCAACCACATTGTGGAAGCTAATGGGGATCCAAATAAAGAATAAAGAATAAAGAATATTATTATAGATTATAATATGATTCCATATTGTTATGTTATTACATGATTCTATTATAACGTTTCTCATAATTTTTTAGATAATATTTTTACATTACATCCCTGTAACTGTGTCATCGTATGGCTCAAGAGTTGTGGAGCTGCTTGCGAGCAATAAGGGGTAGTTAGAATTCTGTTATATGCCTTAAAAATGAGTTCTTGTGCTTTTTCATAGTCTAAATTAGGGTGAAACCCACCGTAGGAGTCAACAAGAGTCACTACAGTGAACTTAAGGGTAAAGTGTGGTTCCGAAGAAGCCATTCCGGCCTCGCAGCCCTAGCTTGGAAAGAACACGTCTGTGGACGGCGTGTGGAAAAGGTGGATTCACTTCAGCAGCCTTTATCCTCCTCGTCTTTATCTACATCTTGCTTGCGTAAGCGCTTCACACGGTATAGACGCAGGACAGAAGCGCACGTCGCTTTGGCGCTACGGAATTATTCTTTTCACCTACCAATCAGCGCGGCTTGTTTTGTCTCGCTGGAGTGTATTTAGTCAGAGGAAACCACTAAGAGCATCTTTAAAAGCATCACAACACGCATTACGTTCATTTTAGATACATGCCATAAAGAGAAAAAGCACCTTACATTTCAATACATCTAATTTCACTAAATGGGGAAAGTGCTGATTCGCAGCATTAGTGCTTGACTTTGAAAGAGTGCGTTCAAAGCAAAAGACAGGTTGATTACCTTAATTGGTAAATTGTATCTGGTTAAGTGCAGTTGTTGATGTGGGGCCATAAAATATGAACCATGTCTGTGTTTTATGGATCTGTCACGTCAAGTCCACCTGGCCTTGTACGTGCTCACCTCGCTCTCTCTCTCTTTCTCTTTGAGTATTATTGTTGGTAGTACATATGAGATTATTGGAAAAGTTGTTTATGTTTGTTTTAGATGCTTACATATGAATCTTATATGGTTACTGTCCAAAGAAAAAAATGGGTATCTCTAAAATACTACCTTAGGAGGAGAACTTGGGTTCTCATGGTCTTTGGATAGCAATGATGTGGCTGTAACATTTCATTTAACTCTAATAGTCACAACTAGGACAGAAATTCAGTTGTATTTTGTTTGGAAATGCTCTGAAAGAGACTTCTGCTGAATATTACACTATAAATGATTAATATGTTTATTCTATGTGAAGCGTTTTGTGTTTATAGTCATGTAACCTGTACCATTTACTTCAAGCTTGCCCCCACAAACATAGAGCATGGAAAACGTGTTATAGTACTGCTAGAACTACCATATTTGATACTCATTGTCATTGTAGGCTCTAATACTCATAGTCTGATAAAATTGTATTGCTAAAAAATAAAAAATGAAATGGAATCTTATAAACATGCCTATCTGCATTCTACAGTGGTGCTGTGGTCATCGGTAGGGCAAGTGTTGTTTTTTTTTTTCCTAGTTTAAAGGCTGTGGAACACCCTTAATTCTAACATGATCCCAATTTTCCTTTTCATCAAAACATATCGTCACTGTCCAAAGAAAAACAAACATCTCCAAAATAGCTGCTTTACAGGAGAGCCCAAAAACGAACTTCATTTTTAATGCAAGTCAATGGAACCAGAATTTTTTCCAAGCTCTTTTGGAGCATTTCTGATAGTTCATTTATAATCAAATTCTCACACAATGTAAATGGTAGCGGCTGCATTCAAAGGAAGTAAAAAAAAAAATCGTCCAAAATGGAAATACGTGTCTTTCTTTGGACAGCGGCGATATTTTCATCCGCACATCTGGGAAAATGCATTTTATGTCTTTTGTGAAACTAAGATACTGCTTTCAGATTTTTATTTATTTTATTTATTTTATTTTGTTCTTAGCCAGTGAAAGCTGAAGGAGGGCAGATGCACTATGTGGCCAAAAGTATGTGGACGAGCTGCCTAATTATGGCATTCTGTGCTAACATGTGACCCTGTTACTTGGTAATGGGCAATGGAACATGAGATGTTCAACAAGCTTATATTGGTGTAAGGGTCAGGTGTCTGTATTCTTTTGGCCACATAGCGTAGCTAATACAAAGTATCTCGTTGCAGCTGTGTAAGTGTAGTAACCAATTCCTAACCCCAGTCATTGCAATGGAGCGTTTTGGGTTTGGATTTGTCAAATCAGCAAAATAGCTACTCTCCTATCTGGATACCTTAGTTTGGCTTCTATTTTCTGGCTAAAAGACTATGAGAAACTCATCTCTGGTGTCAATTTTGTGCTTTTGTGGTTTCTCACAGAACTATGCAGTTGTAGTTCTCGGGGTCTCAAAAGCACAATATAATTATATTCTAATTACTTTTCACTCTGTCAAAAGGTGTGACATTGACTGCTCTGGTGTCACAGCTCTATTTACTACTCACTAAGGCAATAATTCCCTTTTCTTTCTACACCCGGCTGATGTCATTAGTCCCTTCATTCTCTCACTCTGTTCCCAAATGTAGTGGCTCCCTCTGGCAATACGGCTATCGCATGACCCAGGTCCTTCTCTCTGCCTCTTCTTTCTCTCTCTGCTCAGAGTACAGATTTATTGTAATGGCCGGATTCTGTTACAGAGGCGCGGATCATCCTTGCTTCTGCCACGCTGCTTCCCACAGGATACAACCTTTGATCATGTGACCTTTGGCCTTTCAGGTTAAGCCGCCCAGTGCTAATATGATTTTAATGTGATAAGTGTCATACTAAATGGGCCACTGGGTAAATTTGCTGTGGTCAGGTGCCTGGTTTCGTGTTTGTGTTTGTGTGTGTGCACGTTGGTGTGTATGTGAATGAGTGCTTCAACCTCTCTGAGAACCCCTCAAGACCATCACACAGGCCACACTGAAGCCACAGTTGGGATTTTTTTTAAACACACTGAGAACTTATTTAGGATGTTCTCGCTTTCCTCTACTGTTCAGAAGTATGTATAAAATTAATAATAAAGGCTGTTATGATTAATACATTCAAGCAATATTAGCTGAACCTTATACAATTAAAAAAAATCTTCTTAATCATCTGATGCATAAGCAACCCTCTTTTAAAGCATAGCATGCGTCAAACTTGACCTGCATTAATTTCCTATATTATTGTATGTACAGCGGAGTATTTCTTTGGCATATCTATTGAAAACAGTTTAATTCATTATTTTATGTTCCAAGGGTTCATTAAAAATCTTGTTTTTGACCATAAATCATTATTTTATTCTTATTTATTGACTTCATGAACAAAAATAGTGTTTTTAAATATGTTCCTGACTGCAAATGTTTACAAATGTCAGTAGTTCCTATCAAACTCCATAGTGAATGGGCAGTGATACCTTTTATTTAATATTTTATTAAAAAGTAAAACAAAAAAAACTAAACTAAAAACTGAACTGATTGGTGATGACTGAAAACAAGTACATTGAGAAATTCATGGAAGCTTTAATGATGAACGTAATGTGCTGTAAAGATGTAGAAAATAAAACCTCAGTCGGGTCACTTTTGACCCAGGTTGTGCATCAAAGGGTTAACACATTTTCCCAGTTTAATCCTTAGTCCAGACTGAAGCCCAGCAACTCCAAATGAGAATACAATTTGTTTTCATTACAAATTATAGTATCAGCTGCATCATTTGAGTGAAAAGAAAAAGTCTTTAAAGCCTTATGGGTTATGAGTTATTAGAAATATTTGGTCTAGTCTTGGGATAGTCTTGGGATAGTCTTTTGCTTAATTCACAGTGTGCACTCAAGTTGGACTCCAACAGTCATGTAAGGTTGTTTTTCACTGACTGGAAATAGGTTCTACAGTGAACACACTTATTGTTGTATTGTTTTCTGTATAGTTTCATATATAGGAAAACATAACAAATATAATGTTCCATAACCTTTTTATTAATATGTTTAAAAAATGTGCAATTAATCACTTTACAATTAAAAACAAGTATCTCTAAAACAGTACCTTTACAGGGGAGGCCAAAAAGTCTTAAAATTCATTGTAAGTGAATATGGAGCTTTTCTATTGGTCCATTCATCATGAAATAAGGATAAAGAGCAGCTGTCATGTTCAAATGACATAGAAAAATCAAAACTGTCAAAAATGGAGATGCATGTTTTTCTTGGACAGTCCCTCCTGTGCACTCACAATGTTATAACAAAATATACTTTTAGATGAATAAAAACATCTTTTCAAATTTAAACAAATCAAATAAATAGGATTCATTGTGATGAACCACAAAAATCATTAACAGTAATTAACAGCTTTATATAGAATTTGACTGCCTTAGATGTGTATTTCATTGCATGATATATATGTAAGTCTAAATATATATATATATATATATATATATATATATATATATATATATATATATATATATATATATATATATATATTCTGTTTTAAAGGCCACAAGTCTAATGATTTCTGTTTGTTTCAATGAATATGACAGATGTTTTTTCTATCCTCAGAATAAGACACTATGCATAACAAGAATTTTTCAGTCTCTGAAAACTTTCTACGTAAATATGGCGTCAACTGAAAGTTTAAAAGCAGCACTTTCTCCTCCGTCATTTCTGACGAATAGAAAATGAAATAAATAAAAAATCTTAGGAGCAGCCCATGGGCTGGTGGCCTCTCATTGGCTAGGGTCAGAGCCGGTGATAAGGGTCGTGACCCCTGATGGCTCGGAGGGGAAGCAGACAGACACAGGCGGAGTGGAGTTGGGGATGGCCGTTTGAGCAAAGGTCTTTGACCTTCACCCTAGATTAGTATCAATATCAGCGCTTCTGTTTGCTTCTGCCTCTAACTCCACCTTTCTCTCTCTCTCTTTCTCTTCCTGCCTCTCCTTCTTTCACTGGGCTTCAACAAATACAAGCAACGGGTGGCTGAACTCGCTGAAAATGAAACAAATGGCCAAAGAAAGGAAGCTTGCCTGAACGTATTGGTTGCAATTTGTTCAAGGCTGCTTTGGAATTAAACACCAGGGTTCACTGGAAGTGCAACCTTGTTTGGTTTATATAAAGGACGAATCATGAAACTGTTCAGTATCAGTGCTAGAAATGAAGGTAAAGGACAGAACATTCCATTTCCTCACTGCTACGCAATCGTAACACAACCCAAACTTTAACAAACATTTCAGCTAACTTTGAGCATAGCATCAGAATTCCAGAATAGCAAATCATAATATTTTTCATTAAAACATAAATGGTGTTACAGTGTAATTTTCAGTTATATATCCTTTTCATACAAACACATACAATACTGTGCAAAGTTTGAGGCACTTAGGGACATTATCATGTTTAAATTTTATTTGCTCAGCAAAAAACTTTATTATTTAAATATTTGAATAGTTAATACTTTTACATATGTCAGTGTGTTTATTTAACCCTTTCCAAGCTTCTCCTTGTGGAAACAACCCAGTATTATTTACAGTTCTCATCTAATACCAGCTAAACCACCAGTCGCAGTTGCTGTTTAACTAAAGCGTCTCAATGATCTGTTTTATGAGGATATATGTCAGACAGAACGCTCCTACTTAAACAGCTGCCTACCTAGAAGGTGCCTACTTAGACAGCTCACTAGGTTTTAAAGACAGACCCATAGAGTGTTTAAAGCTATATACTCTTGCAGGTTATGCATGTAAGGTATTATGCATGCCACATATCATGTCATAAATTAGTTTACAAATCATATTATAGAGGATTCATAGGAAGGTTTACCTTATATTTAACAAAAAATAAGAATGTTATGTTATTAAAGCAGTGATTCCAAACTTTTGACAATAAATATCCAATAAAAAAATCCAATTCTAACATTTAAGTCCTACTTTTTTGAAGAACAGGTGAAAGCAATTGAAAGCAGACATTTGATGCGTATTGCTTCATCTATATAGAGTATATTGAATACAGGATTTATAGAAAGTTTGAGCTTATCTTTAACAAAAAAAAACAACAACTTTAATTTCATTGAAAACAGTGTTTCCAAACTTTTATTTGACTAGAAGAAAATACATTTTGAACATTTAAGTCTTATTTTTTTGAAGAACAGGTGCAAAACTTGCACCATTGAAAGCAGACATTTGATGCGTACTGCTTTATCTATATAGATTATATTGAATAAAGGATTTATAGAAAGTCTGATCTTTAGCAAAAATAATAATTTTATGTCATTGAAAACAGTGATTCCAAACTTTTGATTGACAATGACTAGAAGAAAATACATTTAACATTTAAGTCTTACTTTTTTGAAGAACAGGTGCAAAACCTGCAGAATTGAAATCAGAAATTTGGCGTGTATTGCTTTATCTATATAAAGTATATTGAATACAGGATTTATAGAAAGTTTGACCTTATCTTTAACAAAAATAATACATTTTATGTCACTGAAAACAGTGTTTCCAAAACTTTTGATTGACAATGACTAGAGGAAAATACATTTCTAACATTTAAGCCTTACTTTTTTGAGGAACAGGTGCAAAACTTGCACCATTGAAAGCAGACATTTGACGCGGACTGCCTCGTCTATACAGAGATTAACGTCATTACGGCAAATAGAGATCCATTTCTAGATGCACTTTTAGGTGCCCACCAGGGCCAGAAAGCCTGCTAAGCCTCTATGATCAAAGCTTCCTAAAGAGACGTCCCCTGTGCCAATAAAATATAAATTACTAGCAGTCATCCGTCAGGTAATACGAGAGCACTTTCCGAGACTTTAAGACGCAGAGATAGGAGGAGAGAAAAGGAGGGAGAGGGCGAGATCTGAGAGAAGAAAAAGACATGGATCTGAAGGTATTGTGGGGGATTAGACCCATCATGTTGCTGAGTGACTGGTGAACTCTTTATGTTGCCTTAATCCGACACATTGCTATGGGCAGAATCTGCCGCAAACGTCAAATATTTATCCGCAAATCCAGGCTCCTTTCTCCCACACTGGCAAAATAAGAGGGGGGTGATATCAGAGAAATATGCTTCTCTCCTAGATAGTGATATTTGAAAATTGATGTGCAACCTTTCTCACTTTTTCACTCTTTTTAGTACATCTGAGGTCCAACCAAGACATTTCTGTAGGTGGTCTCTGAATATTGTGCACTGCTTACTTAAATCCCTTCATTTGGGTTCTAAACCGATTCAGGTTTTCTTCTGGAACTGCACATCCAAGCCAAGAACCATTCAGTTGATACAATGATACAATCAAAGCGGGATGGGAGGGTGGGGGGACAGCAAAGGAAAGCAAAGTTGGTGTAGAAGTCAGGGAAGAAAGGAGGGAAAGGCAGCAGTTGTGTCCTTCCTGCAATTAGCATTCACGCTTAGCTGAGCCGAACTAATGCAGCGAATCCAGGCCGTGTCGTGTTACCTGCTCGCGGCCGGGGGAAACCGCGGGCCGTATTAGACTCCACAGAGAGATGATGAACAAGAAAATGAGAGAGAGAGACAGAGAGGGGGCAAGAGACCCTCTAGATACATTACATGCTTTATTAGCGTGCCATGTTGCTAGTAATTCCCTTGGAATGGGGCGAAACCTGCTGTCAGGGAAAGGGCCGCGCTTTTCCCTCAGGACATCACAGCTTAAAAAGTTAATGATGCAGCTGTTTACACAACACTCGGCTCTAGAGCCCTTGAGATGTTGTACGTTTTTTTTTTCTTTTCAGATTAAGGAGTTAGCAGAGTTAGCGCTAGCCCAACTGACTGGTAACAAACAAACAGCAGCTACACAACAGTGAAACGCTGAAATTGTCCTATAAAGTTAATTTTCTGAGAAAAATTGTATTTCCGCCACAGTCAGGAAACACTGAATAGGACATTATTTGGAGTTTATGTGAACCGAGGGAAACCTAGCTACCGCAGCATCCAGGCTACAACAACCTGGCTAAACAGTTTCTACCCACAGGCTGTCAGGCTTCTGAACTGTGAAACTGTGAGTATATATATATATATATATATATATATATGTGTGTGTGTGTGTGTGTGTATTCTGAATATATTTGTCTGTCTATATTTGAATTACTTAGTATATGTATTGTTCTTATGTATATGTATAGTATTTATTGTTTTTTGTTTGTTTTTTAGTATATATATATATATATATATATATATATATATATATATATATACTTCACTTTCAATGTAAGTTTTTTCCAAGCTGTTCTGGAGCATTTCCATAGGCTCATTCATCTTAAAATGTTTACACAACATGAACGGCAGCTGTCAGATTCAGATGATGTTGAGAAAAAAAAAAATTGACGAAATCGGAGATATGTGTTCTTCCGTGGACAGAGACATATATAGTGGTGCCCTGCATGTTACCTGTGAAACTTGAAACTTGATATATATACAAGCAATACATCATTTGATTTGTGTTAAAGGCCTGTAACTGTGGAATATAGAACAAAACAAACCAGCTTTGGAATATTTGTGTCTACAAATGTGTGGTCTAGGTGGTCTATTTCCTAGAACGCTATTTATTTATTTTTACCATAAAAATAAACAGCCTTGAATCTGACACCTTACTTGGAATTAATATTTACTACAAAACTATGCCAAAAGTCACAATAGAAAAACATTTAGAGAAGCTAAATCGGTTAATTCACCACCAAATGACTTCACTGAATGTTTTGTTTGTCTCTACATAATGCAATTACAGGTATTCTATGAAGTTTTGGGGATCTGGTAGAAATGTGTATTTGCATGCAACATGAGAAGGAACATGTTTGTGCTTTTGCCCCCTTCCCTGGTTGAAGGGGATGTGTGCAAGCACACTGAAAGAATATTCAAAGAGAACTCAAGTAAGAACTTGGTAAGTGAGGTGTGAGTGACTGAACTGTTTATTAGACATCATAACTTGATCCATATAAAGTTGACTTTGCATTTGGACATCAAGCCAGGCCTTATTTTTAGCCTGGGCATTTGATGTTAATGCATAAAGATACAATTAGATAAAGATAGAAGATGAGCCAACCAGTTAAATAAAATCAAAGTTTATTTATCACGTACATAGTCATACATCATACAAGTAGAAGTAAAATTCTTAACTTGCCTACTTACACTAAACTTATTACTGTATTTCTATACTTTACAGGGTATGCAAATCACCATACTGTAGCACATCAATGCTACTTCAACTGAATTCAACAAAATACTTATATAGTGCATGCAGCTTTATTTGCATTGCAATTGTTTTTTATTCATGCATTTTTAATATATATATATATATATATATATATATATATATATATATATATATATATATATATATATATATATATATATATATATATCCTTTATCTTTATAGTAGTCTTAAAGTTTATTGTATTTAATACTGACTAAAATAGTTATAAATATTTATATGACAACTGTTTCCAAACTTTTGAATGGCACGCACAGCACTGAAACAAATGTGATATGCTTTCTTGTTGATACCATCTACTCTTCCTATCCTGTGTGACGGTAGATGAGCCGGAGGCACTTATCTACTTAGAGTTTCACATGGACACGTCAAGGCTTTCTGTCGTTTTCTCTTTCCTCTTGCGTACAAGCGAACATACCACAATTCAGAATCTGCTCTACTTTTACCTTTTGGGTTACAAAGCAAACTAAATAAAATATATACACAAATTATATTAAATTAGATATACAAACAGATATACAGCTTTGGCAAACGTACAGTGTGTTTTAAAAATGGCTTATTGTTACCGTATCTCTCAAGACTCCATTATTAAAACATGTAGGCCAGGAATAAGTAACGTCAATCAGTTTTAGTAGACGCTCTAATTCATTCTGAGTCTCTTTTGTCAGATGCAATGGAAGATGCTATGACCTCATCACACTTGGATGTCACCGCTGTACAATGGCATTGAGAACCCTTCTCATGCTGCTTTAAACATGCGGTTAAGGAAGTCCACTTGTTGTCTTCATAATACACTATTGAGTAGAAGTATGTTGTCACAATGTACTTAGAACGCCCTCTTTCCTGTTGTGAAACTCAAACCCCGTGACATTAACTGGTAACCGGTGTCCAATAGGGCTGAGCAATAGATGAATGTGTATCGCATCACATTGCGCACGGCAAAAATCCCCAGTGTTGAATTAACACCTACAGTGTGGTTTTGGGTCCACCTGGACATGAATGATTGTTCCTAAGAGTTCATATAAGCCTTTATCTTAGTAATAAGTGTATTTTCATCAGTAAGAACACCAAATATTATTAGAACAGATGCAAGTAGTATGAATTTCTCATTCTGAAAAAAATCTTGAGCTCCAGTTTGAAGAACAAGGTGTAGTTCCAGATTTCTCCTGGACCAAACAGACATTGTATGAATGTATTCAGTTCCTTCAGTAGCAATCTTGATTTAGCTTAATGAAGTACTGAGCAGTCAAAGCAGGTATTAGATGAGAACTGTAAATAATACTGGGTTGTTTCCTCAAAGAGAAGCTTGAAAAGAGTTAAACAAACACATTGATGTTTGTGAAAGCATTACTTACTGTATTAGTACTGTTTGAATATTTACAAAATAGTGTTTTGCTTTCTTCCTCTCTAGAAAACTATTTTTTTTGTATATACTAATGTCCCCAAGCACCCCAGGCCTTGTTTTTTCTTTATGAAGAAGGGTTCTGTATAGCTCAAAACTTCTTATTTTATTACGATGCCTTTTATGTAGAACCAAATCCAACACATTCTCCCTAAACCTGAAGAACAATTTGACCATGCCCAGAACCATGTAGACATAAAATGGTGTAGAACTCCAACAGACCTTCAATAGAACCATTGCCTTTATAAAGAACCGTCTAAAAAACAACGGTTGATTCCAGATGCCTTAGAGAATAACCATTAGACATTTTTGGGCAAATAAAAACACTGCCAGTCCAATGCAATATCTTTACAAATATAAATTTCTTTGTTTATGTACCGACACACATGGATCATTCTGCTGCATTGGTTCAAAGCCACAGTTTGAATCCCATTCCAGACAGGCAACTGACTTGGACCATAAACCAAATCTTAATGATGTTTGTTTTATTCCAACAAATCCCCAATACTAAACTTTGCCAAATATTTCAGTAATGACTGTTTTGGTAGTGACAACTGGTAGTGGCAATGAGGGAGCGAAATTGGGGAGAGGTGAGAACCCCCAGCTATAAAGGCAATTCACAACTTAGCACAAAAATATTATGTGTATAACACTACCGAAATCAGTTAACCAGAGGTTTCAGTAATGACTGTTTTGGTAGTGACAATTTTGGCTCATTTAGAGCATATTAAGCAATGCTAGCCAGTACATCACTAGCACACACAGTTGTAAACAGTTCATCATATTTATCATTAAAACATACAGTTGTAGAAAATGTTTGTGTTTCGGCACTGACAGTTTTTAATGTCACACGTTATTTATTTTATTATTATTTAGATTTGGGACACATGAACCTCAAACTAATGGAATACAACTGCTTTCCATTTGGCCAGGAGGGACAGGGATGCAGCCCGAGTTTTTGCTCTAAAAGGCAGGGGCGTGGCTAAATAAGGCTCCACCTACAAACTAAAACTAATTGTGTTTCTGAAGTGACTCAAATTTTATTTATTTCAGTTATAAGTTATTGTATTTAAATTAAAAATAAATAGAAATTAAACCCATGCTACAACAAATCCTTCAACTTTAAACCCACCAACCGGCAACAGCCAAACAACAGTGTCCTGTGAAAGACTGGAGAATGGATAAGTTTTCCTCTCAGACTTACATCTACACAGTAGACCAGCAAGGGGTTTAATAGAGTGGACAGTGAGTGGACACCATGTTTAAAAACTCCAGCAGGGCTGATCCACTCATACCAGCACAACACATACTAGCACACTACTAACACGTCGTTGTTATTCCAGTGCTGAGAAATGACCCAGCACCCAAATATATATTGTAAATGGAGCATATATATATATATATATATATATATATATATATATATATATATATATATATATATATATATATATATATATATATATAATTTAACTGTAGGACTTGATGGGATGGTCTAAGGAGTGAAAATATTTTGCTGTCATATCAGTCAACTGATCCATTTCTCACCGCTACAATGAAGAAATGTCATGATAAATAATAATTGCGTGTGCTCTGACAGTAACATTGCAACAATCATTTCAGGTATTACAATCATTCTATTTATTTTTTAAGACGCACAAACGCACACAGGTCCTTCAAGCTAAAGAGTGATGCACTTGATCGATCAGTTGTGACTGAGCTGCTGAGACAATCTCTGAACTGAAATGGAACACAGATCCTGATCAATAACTTTGTGTCATCAGCCCCAGAGGAGCTCCACGGAGCTGCAGTCAATGGCTCTGAATCTGTGGGAGAATATGTCAGCTTTTGTGTGAATACTTGTCAGACATCAAACAATAACCAGCGCTCACGTCACTGCTTTGAATGAGGACCTGTGTATGTGTGTGTGTGTGCAGCCTTTTAAATCAGGACTCTGTAAGTGCAAGTAAATAACTAATAATTATTATTATAAATAATAAAATTGAACACAATCTTCCGTTGTCATAAATCTATTATTGCTTATTTATATGTTTCTGGTGCTAATTAATTGTGATATAATTAATTATTTTAATTATTTAATTATTGTTTATATAATTAAATAATTAATTAATTATAACATAAAATAATAAAACACAGACAATATATTTCACTTTTCATATTTTCACTTTTAACACAGCTTTCAGTTTTTTCAAATATATCTACAGAGATATTTTCCCACAAGTTTATTCCTAGAAGTTGGTTGGACAATCCAAATATAAAGGAATTCAAACATACGTTAAATTTGTGAACATGTCTTTATTTTGCTATAAAATGTTATATTTGCTATGAAATAAGATTTCAGTAACACTTCTTATGAATCCTCTATTCATTAAGCTATATAAATGCAGTTATGTAGAATTATGTGCCATATGTACCTCACCTTTTGATGCCAGGTCAGGTTCCATTATATATATATTACCTAGACTTATACTATAATGGGTTATGCTACATATGTTACTACAATATTTTTTTTATTATTTTCATTTCATAAAACATACTCAAGTGCTGCTTCTTTTTAGCTAAGATGTAGCCACAGATGTAATCCATGTGTTATACAGGAAATATGCCAGAACCCTATATATTATTACTATATTCATGTTTACAGTATAATGATTATAATGAATATTATAATGAGTTATGAAACCTAACATTACACAGTTGTATTCTCTTGTTAAGCATTAGCATTAGCTGTGTACTGTAGTTAAAGTACCTTATATAGGTATATGCCAGGCATTATAAGATGCACATGTTATATAATGCCTTATAAATGTGTTTTTATAGCATTGTTAAAATAGGATTCATAGAAGGTCTAACTGAGATTTCTTATGACAGCGTTTTTCATGACTCTGAGTTTGTGGTATGGAACAATAAGATACAACAAGTACGTGGTGCTGACTACACATTATACTCTAGCTTTTTATGAGAAGCAGTTTCCTTTATGAAGCCTTCGGAAACTCTCCCTCTCTCTCTCTCTCTCTCTCCCGCTCATTCTCTTTCTGTAAACCACAAAGCATGGCATCTCCGAAAGCGCTGGTGTGTAATTGCAAGGGATTGAATCTACAGTTTAGCCAAGAGAAATAATTATGGCGGTAATCAGTGTAATTCAGGGTAATGGTTGATTCACATTTTGCAGTATGGCCCACAGCACTTCTACCTAATGAATGCCGCTTGCCGCTGTTTACCAAAAAGGTTTTTAGCAGAAAGTCGATAATGTATCTGGGCTCCGGATAGAAAAGGTAGCAATTATTTGCCGTATCGAAGGAGCTTGTTTTAACAAACATGGTGAAATATGTATTTGAACAACTGCTGTTTTATTAAATGTTGAATCGAGAATAAAAAAAAGAGAAAAAAACTAGTTTTTTTTTTGGCGGAGGTTGATTTAAAATCCGACAAAAACAGAATGATTGTAATAAATGTTTTCGCTAAACCGCCTGAACAGACAATAACTCCAATGGCAAAGAAGTTAAGCAGGCGGCGGAGATGAGCTTAGAGGCAGCGCTTTAGAAAAACGGCTGTTCCATTTTCGGGAAAACAGAGAGAGTGAGAGAGAGAGACTGAGAGAGAGAGATAAGGGGGGAACAACACAGAAAAAGAGATGGAGTGAGACACCAAGGCAAAAAAAGAGAGATAGAAGGAGAGATAGGGAGAGAGGCAGAGAGAGAAAGGTAACAAAAGAAAGACAGGTAAGAGAATGGTAAAGAGAGATAGGCAGAGAGACAGAGAGTAGGGTGAGAGAGGCAGAAAGAGAGAGATAGGAGCAGAGTAGAGAGAAAGAGTGACCAAGGGAGAAAAACTAAAATTAATGACGAAGAGATTAAGATAAAAAAGAAAAGCAGAGAGACAAAGAGAGAGTGCAGGGAAGAGTGAGAGACATAGAAAATAACAGAGATAAAAAGAAAAGGAAGAAGAGAGAGAGAGAGAAAGAGAGAGCGAGAGAGAGAGAGAGAGAGAGAGAGATAGAGAGCCTACTAGGGTTATATGCTCCACTCAGTAAGCAGGACCAGGTGTGGTAAGTGTCTAACAGACAGTACACAGCATATAATCACTGACCAATCAGAGTCCTGAGTCCAATCAGAGTAAACCACATGGTTAAATAGAGTAAAAACATCCATCTGCAATAAACTTAAACCGAGAGCATGAATCGCTTCACCCCAGAGATCCCGCCTGGCAGTAGAAACAGGTAGATAGACAGTGGCATGCAAAAGTTTGGGCACACTGGTTATAATTTCTGTTGTTGTGAAAAGCTAAGCGAATAACAGATGACCAGATTTCCAAACGGCATAAAGTTACATATGACACACCTCTTTAATATTTCAAAGAAGTTTCAAAGCAACAAAAAAGAAAAGCGATACTTCTTTGGGAAAATTTGGGAACCCTGCATGACCAGTACCAAGTAACACCCCCACTGGCAAGGATCACAGCCTCTTCCTCGCAAAAGCCTCTAGTTCAGTGAGGTTCTTGGGCTGTCTTGCTTGCATCTTTTGAGGTCCGTCCACAGACGATGTTTAGGTCATGGCAAAACCTTCAGCTTCCACCTCTCAAGGTAGTCCATTGTGAATTTTGAGGTGTGTTTAGGATCATTATCCTCTTTTAGAAGCCATCATCTTTACATCCTCAGATCGTTTTACAGACTTTTTAACGTTTGCTTACAGAAATTTCTGGTATTTAATTCAAGAGAAACTGAAAGTGTTGCCACCTGAGGGACAGTAGTAACTCTCCCCCCCCCCACACACACACACCCACACCCCGACACCCAAGCTCACTGACCCTCTACCAAACATCTCACTGTGTTTTAGAAGGTAGTATGTTTACACGCTTTGGCAACTTTCCTACTTTGAACTGACATAAATTGGAAGGACAGAGGACAAAGAGAGAGAGAGAGAATGAGGCATAAACGGAGGGAGGCGGAGGATGAAAAGAGAAAGGAAGGGACAGAGAGTGAATGGCGGATTGAGAAAGAGAGAAAAGAGGGGACGAGTGAAAGCTTGCTTGGTGAGAGACTCGGAGTTACGAGATCATTTTGCTGTCCACACCTGTGGCCTGCTGTAGCCGCGTGCCTGAGAGTGTGTGTGTGTGTGTGTGTATGTCTCTGTGTTTTCAGCACCGGCACACACACATACACACACACACACACACACGCTCTCTCTTATCCTGAAATAATAACTCACTCTCTAAAGCCATTCATTACCCATAATTACCTCTTTTCCTGTTCCTTCCTATCTTTCCGTTTACTACTCAACCTTCACTACACACTGTCCCTCATATCAGCCCCTCACTCCACGTTCTGAGCTGCCACTTTATTAGAAACCCCATTTATTTATGATTATTTTATCAGAAATACCTACCATACATACATACTATATTGACAAAAGTACTGGGACGCACCTCCTAAATATTGAATTCAAGGGTTTCATTCAGCCCCATTGCCACAGGTGTATAAAATCAAGTAGCTAGCCCTGCAGTCGGCCTTCACAAGCATTAGTGAAAGAATGTCTCGTATTAAAGAGCTTACTGAACTCTGTCTAGCAGTCTGATGGACAAGTCTGGAGAACGTTGTTGACTGTAAAGTTTGGTGGAGGTGGGATAATGAATGCTATGTGGTCGTTATCCGAGGCCACTAAGTTTCAGTGAAGGAAAATCTTAATGCTTCAGCAAACCAAGACATTTTAAAAAAAGACCCAAAACTGCATCAGTACAATACCAACCAACTTCGACCATTAATCCCTCAGATGAGGCTTTGACAAATCCTTGTGAATAATAAACACATGGGAATGTAAACACTGTTGCTCGGTTGCACTGGTTAGAGCATAGGTCACAACAGTATCAAGAAAAGCTGCCGACTTCTCTGGGCTTAAGCACATTTGAAATGTTACTGTCCCATCTTTTTCAGAACGTGTTTCAGAGGAAAAGAATAAGTACTGTAAATATAAATAATAAACATTGAACATGGGCGAGACAAATCGGGACGCAATGATGGAGTGGGGGGTAGGGCGGTTGTATTTATTAAACTACTTATTTTTTTATATTTCTCTTTCAATGTAATGCTGTTTGGGAATTGAGGCTGTTCAAAATGCATCAAACCTCAGTCTAGGACTTGGGATTGTCCACTAGAAAAATTAATCACTTTGATGCACAACCTGGGTCAAAAGTGACCTGACTGAAATGTATTTTCTATATTTTTCCCATAAATTGATATCATCATTTAAGCGACCATGAATTCTTCAGTTTACTTGTTTTTCATCACAAATCCTCAGTTCATTTGTATTATTATTTTTTTTTAATACAAATAAATTTTGTATCACTGCTCTTCTGATGCACACTATGGTATGAAGTATGAACCCTTATGTGTTTACTATGGAATTTGATAGAAACTGTTGACATTTGTAAACATTTGCAGTCAGAAACATATTTGCAAACACTATTATGTTCATTAAGTGAATAAATAAGAATTAAAATAAAGATTTAAGGTCAAAAACAAGACTTTTAATTAACACTTTGAACATTAAATATAGAAATAAACTGATTTCAATGGTGATTTCAACATTTTTTAACCCCCTAATGTTCCTACTGCTTTTGATGTCTTTGGCTTGTATATCCCTTTAGAAGTAAAATGCAGGTGAGTCTTTTTTGCCAATTTCCAATGTATTGTTCTGTTTTAATATTGACAGCAACATTGCGCAAAATCTAGGTTTGGGTCCATATGTCATCTATTAGAATCTATCAGTGCACAATGATGCTTGAGTGCTTTTCATACTATTAAAACAGAAGATAACCGTTTGAGCAATTGATCACTTAATTGTTACTATAAACCTACTTAACATCAATGAAATCATGGCTTGCTTTTAGGCATTATTGTTTGCACAGACACAGACAAAGAAGAAAACATTAAATGTAGGCATCATGTACTGTGTTTGTTGTGTTCATGAAAACAACCCAAACATTCAACCCATCATATATGTTGCGTATATAATGCGTTTTTTAAAGTATTATGAATGCAAAATAAATACACGGTGGTACTGAATGGTTATTAGCACTGAAATAGGTAGAACACATGGTACTACTTCTTATAAATCATTCGCAATGCTTTAGAAATGCATTTATAAGATATTATATTACATAATCACCTTATAATATCAGATATAATAAATAATAATAATTATGTGCACAACATTTTGTAAAGCAAAAGTATTCAAATTCAGAAAGTCTCCAGACTCCAGAACACACAGTAGTATATATTCAGTTACAAGTTATTTTACATTGTATATAAAACATATTATTGATTATTTAAAAATCACAACTTATGCTTAAAATAAATAAAGTGCTACAAGGTGGTAGCCAGTGATGTGATGGGTCAGGGTGTTATACAGGAAACAGAAAGCTGGAATGGATATTATAATGTATTATGTAACCTACCATTATAAATACAAATTCTCTTGCTTCATAAAATGTTGTATACAGCTTTAAATGCATTTCTCAAGCATTATGAATGCAGATGAATTAATAGAAGGTATTATTGAACTGTTATTAGCACTGAAATAGATAGAAGAACACATGGTAACACTTCCTATGAATCTAGTATTCGTAATGCTTTATGAATGCATATACAATATATTATATTGGATACACATCACCTTATAATGTCAGACATTAATAGAAAATATCAGATAAATATTAGATAGAAATAGATAGAACACATGATAGCACTTCCTATGAATCCAGTATTCATAATGCTTTATGAATGCATATATAAGATATTATATTGGATAGACATCAGCATATAACATTAGACATAAATGTTTATAATAGCTTTTAAGTAATAATAATTATATATACAACACTTTATAAAGCAAAACTATAGAAGGTATAGGCTCCATTAGCAAATAAATTAGTCAAATTTACACTGCACATAAAACATATTATTTCTTTAAATATTACAAATTATGCTTAGAAATAAAGTACTAAGTGTTGGTAGCCACTGTTTTGATGGGTTAGACAGGGAACATATCAGTAACCTGTTGCAATGCATATTCATGTTTACAGTGTTCTAGTGAGTAAATATTATAGTGCATTACAAAACCCAACATAAAGTCATATTCTTTTGCTTTATAAAGTGTTATGTATGTAATTATATCTACTTAGTATACATTATATAGGCATATGTCAGACATAATAAAATATTGCTATATAATATAATAGGCTTATAAATTCATTTATATAGGACTGTGAATATAGGATTCATAAGAAAACAGTGTTTAATTTTAGTACAAGTTCTGAATTTGTGCTACAACAGTACTCTGGCTTGACCAGTAATTGTAAACCTACTTAGTGCACTTATACAGAAGGTGTTTCTGATAAAAAGGCCAATCAGTGCATGCAAAAGGTAGGTGTACCTGATAAGCTAGACACTCTCATGTATTTTCTACAGTGTACCCATCTCCCTCTTTTTCTATGCTACCAGCTCCCTCCCTCCCTCTCTCTCTCTCTCTGCGCTCTTCCTCAGATCCCTCTCTCCATCTCTCTGGTTATTACTCTAACTGGCTGTTGTTAGGACGAGATGAGGAGATGAGAGGAGGTGTGTGAGAGAACAAGGCAGCTTTCATGCCTCCATCGGCCCCAATAGGGAAATTACGGCCTGCCCTTGCTTTTGAAGTCTCTGTTAGCGGAGCTGCTATTTAGGAGACGGTGGATGTGCTCCGGGGTCACAGACTGATGAAGAGGTCGCCAAGAGGGCCCTTTTAAACCACAAGCACCGCAATCCTCCCGCCACCACCACCGTACACCCCCCCACCCCCCACTCACCTCCAGCCAATGCTCTTTTATTGAAAATCTCTCTGCCCTCACAAAAAAAAAAGAAAGCGCTGGCCACATTCAGACATAAATGCGGCGAGGCGTTTATCCGCCAAAATGCCAAAATACGGCAATCTGCAGGTGGATTTACATTCAGAACGGCAATTTCAATAAAGCTTCCCCCTCTTTTTTTCCTTTCCTCCCATCCTCGCTCTCTCTCTCTCTTCAGACCTACTTTTGGGTCATTTCTTTTTGGTGTCTAAGCAACTCGTCTGTTTTATTTGCCACTCTAGCTGACCCTTATTTGTTTGAATGACTCAGGACGCCTTCTGGCCTCAGCAGCCCGCGATTGCAGCCTTTCTTCCCTGTTTTGCATGGCGTGTCACCCCAGTTTGACTTCAAGGAACGTCGGCAGAAGTTGCGGCAAAGAGAAGCGCTTATCCAAAACCCGAGAGAGAGACAGCTCGGTTTCAGGGAAACGTTATTCATGGTCTGGAGAGGTTTGTTTACCAAAGACCTTTTCTCTCGCTCAATAATCAGTGGGAGGGATCACGACACACAAGTGGCAAAAACATCCCAGGTGAGTGTACCTTTGTCCGGCTTTTAACAGTCTGCTTCCCGTCTCGGAAAACATTTCTGACATCATCACTGTGACAAACACTGTCTTCTGAGTAGCAATCTTTCATTGCGTCCATTTTAGGACCGGCCTGCCAGGCCTGGAGTTAACTATCAGCACTCCAGTGGCTTTGCTACACGGTATATACTGATAACAAACGTGACCCTTGATTGTCTATATCGTCTCCATCCAAAGAAAAACATGTAAAAAGTCCAAAACTGTTCTTTACTTGTAATGTAAGGTAATGTAAAGAGCACTTCTGTCAAGGGCGTTGGAGCAGGTTTGACATTGTGGAGGACACATTTGCTAATATGAATCAAAGCCCACCTCATCCCCTAAAATATTTCCTATCAGCTGATTCCACTGTAGGTAAGTTAGTAAATAGGGGTGTGCCATATCGTATCGTACACAATAATATCACCAACAGTTTTAAGTATCGTGAACGATACTATACCCTGAAATATCATGCCATATCACCCATCCCTAATTATCACATCAGGTACTACTTTTACTGTTTTTAGCAAAAGAAAAATTCACACTTTTCTCATTTCCCATTATATATCTACTAGAGACAGATTTTATCTGTCCAGTGTCATTCACTTTACCTCAGTCCTGGATATATGGAGATATTTGGAGTGCATTATTTAGTATTGTGACATTCTGGATCATTGACTTCTGTTACAATCTGATGAAAATTCTTGTATTTTTTAATATCTCAGTTAAAGGTGTGCCATATCATATGGTATGCAATAATAAAATTTTATTTTCATTTTGTTGCAGTAGTGTATTCTTCAAATATTTTTTTTCATTCAATGTTTTGTCATATCGCCAAAAACATGAAATATCAATATATTATTGTAGGGCCATATCACCCACCCCTAGTAGTAAATCACTGTATGTATAGTGACGTAGAACAACATTTGTGGAATTACGGTAAATTGCAAAGAAATAAACAAAACACAACATTTTCTGTACTTCTGTTTATTAGTAGATAAATCCAATTAAAGATCACTTTACAAACTAAACAATATACTCTACATTACCTGCTACTGTTGTCAGAAAACTTTTAAATTATACATGCAATGTCTGGACTATATACAACCAAAAAACAATATTTTTTTTCTTTGGAGCATAATGATTAAACAATGTATGTTGAGGTTTCCTGACTAGACAAGACTAACATTAATGTTAGACAGTAAATTTGTGTCCCAAACAGCACCCTCTGGAACATTACATACTACACTACTGACAGCACTTCTAATGATGATGTCCTTTTATTTACTCATTATTTTATTTATTTGCGTATTTAGTGTAGTAGCAGTCTGCAGTTTGGGACGAGGCCAGATAGTAATGTAACTTTACGTTTACTAGAGTGTAACTAGAGTGTTTTCTGACAAAAAAAAAGATATAAACGTTGGCCAACCCAACCCCTCCTAGTCTGTTACCATAACAACACATTATACAAAAGCTGTTTCTATTACAGCATATATTGTCATCATTACTGTTCATTGCTCTCATCATTTACTTCGCGTTTAAAGCTGGCATGAGCTACCCGGCGCTCCAGCAAGGCGAGAGCTTGAGTCAGTGAAGCTGCTGACTGCAGGATATTCCTGAACAGGCATCTCAACACAAGCCTTAACGAAGTGAAAGACCACCTAACAACCAGAGCCAGTTGCTAACAACAAACACAGCACATGAATTGCGAATGCTGCCAAAACATGCTTTAAAAATTGCTTTTCTGTGGTTTAATTTTTGGGGGGGACAAATCAAACTGTTTTTGATATTGGGAGGGACACGTTAGTATAAATACATGAAAAAGCCTTGTATAAGTCTGGAGTCTTTCGTCTTTCACTGATCTAAAGTAAACTATTATTTGCTTTCGCAGATGTCCACAGGAGTAATGTCTCACTGGCCTGCCCGTCCACAGCTGGACATCTCAGGCAGTGATGTTAGTGTTTCCTGCCATTACTTTAATGTATTTGGTCATGTTCACTCCTGGCTGGCATGCCAAAATGATAAAACCTGGACGAAGTGGCAGGAAAATGGTCCAAAAATACTGTAACGAGGCAGGCATGGAGGCAGGATGCCGATGAGATTAGTCTTTATCGCTGCCCAGCATTCATGAATGTGAAATAAATACAAACTAAAGGCAGCAGTATAAACAACTCAGCTAGACAGACTAAGAGAGCAATGTATTTTGTACAAGAATAAGCCATAAAGACTATATAAACGTAATGCGTAATGATGACAGGGAGGGGCTACAGACTGGACTCAGGAATGCTGGATTAAAAAAAAGGGCAGGAAGAAGGAGGAGTCTAAAAAACAAAACAACAACAAGAGCACATGGCCAGGAGATAAGATACAACAGTAGAAGAATAATTACTTAACAAGACTACTGTTTGTTACTTATGACTCTGTAGACAGTATATATATTGCTAAAGATAAGAAAATGGGTACAGTGGACACGTGAGGGGCCAGAACTGAAACAGAAAGACTATAACAAGTATCAACATGCTTTGGTCAGATTAATTATGAAGAACTATATATGCATAATAAATACACAGAGGAAAACACGCTTATTGCTGCTGACAGCTTTATTATGGGCCTTATTGACATCTCAGAATCATTTTGGTGTTTCAGCACAGCTTCTTTGGTTGATGATATCCACTCCAGGCAGCCTCGCTGAAAACCTATAATGTATAACGGTTTGTTCTTCTAGACAGAGAAAGAGATGATGTAAAGATAGAATGATGTGTATGGATTAGGGCTAGAGATGGACCGATGAGCGTTTTTGAGGCCGATTCCGATCGCCGATCAGCGTCAGAATGAACGTCTTCTATAGCCGAGAAGAGCTGTTTATCTAGAACTATAAACTCAATCACTCTGACTCTTTTAGCGCTCTGACTGTTGCTGTTCTGTTCATACCGGTCAAATCTGGTCTGTATGGTGTTCTGGGTTGCTTGTTTTGTGCTAACTGCGCGTGCTAGCTCTGCTGTTTGCTGATACTCACTGTATTCAGCTGTGTGGTGTAAGCGCCGTATCAGATTTGTAGTGTTAAATGTCTTTGTCCTGGTTCCCCAATGAGACACGTTGATTTCACAAATTTGACAGATGTTACAAACGGCCCTGGATGAGAGTCACACACACAGACAGACAACGTTTTCTACCCGCACATGCGGGTGAATGTCGTAAACTGTTCTCGTGATGCTGCTGCTTTAGTCAGTCTGTGGAAAATGAAAGGGTATGTATTTCCACCTAGTGGTTCAGATAGGAATTGCAGGGAACTGGCCGGAGAGCTCCTCTTCCTGGATGAAACGCTAACTGGACATACAGAAATTAGGCTCATTTGTTTAACATCATCGATCGACTCTCGGGATCGGCAAAATTGGAGAAATATCGGCTGATCACTGATCACATATTTTGATTGAAAATCGACCGATACATGGCGATTGATTCTTCCATCTCTAATTAGGGCCATATGATATCGCAGAAGGCTGCTGTAAGCAAATGACCCCTCTAACCAATCATACTGGACCTTAGTCACCAAAGCTGTGTAAAAACAAATACAGCGTTGATCTTCCTGAATGACATACGAGCTACTCCATGCCTGATTTGTTGTATGACGACGAAACAAGTGCCCAATTTGTAATAGACATGCCCCCAATTTGCTCTGATATGTATGTCATATGAAGCACGTGTCAATTAATGCAAATGTTTTGATAGTGAGCCAATAAAACAAAACTATTCAGCAAGCCAATTAGCCAATGGCTGTTTCTATAAGAGGCGTCGGGGGGATGGAGCAGACAGTGCTGTGTATCCATACCAGCCACAGGTTTAACAGCTTTAGTCTTTTTAGTTTAAAATAACTGAAAATAATAAAATGTAAAACTGATGAAATGTTATGTGAGAGTGATGCCAAAGTATAATGATTGCTGTGTTCACGGTTATATACGGTCTTATTGGGGTTTTTTTTCTATTTTCACTGTTATTGCTGATATCATTGATGGTGTTCGAACCAATTTGATTATTTAACCACCATGCAGTGTTTTTATCTGTGCGGTGTGAGACGCTTGAACTATTCCAGATTTTTGGGGGTTCCAATAAGTCGAGGCAAGAGGAAATCTCAGGAGAAGGTTTAATGATTTACAGGCACGAAAAATGCATGTACATTTCATTCAGTAGAATCAGACTTGTATTTAGAATCTGAAGGCTCTACAGAGCTGGAGTATAAGTTGGAAACAAACGAGTAAAACCTAATTAGAAACTGTATCCAGGTAGACACTGCTACCCAGCTGTCCTATTGATCAGGACTTCATAAGCTGAAGAGAAGTCCTAACTCATTAGATTAACCATCAGCATCGTTAGTTAGTGAATCTGGGCCTATAGGGACTAGAATGCAACCACCACATCATTTAAAGTGGGATAAGAAGGCTTATGGAATAAGAAGCCTTGTCAGAGGCCTTCATACAAATACAGGGATGCTGGGAGAAGTTAATACATGCAATGCATTCATACCATCTTTAACTGGTTTACCGATTCAAGCTATTGGTTATATAATGGCCTCAATCTGTAGCAATATAATCACGATATGTGTGATTTGGCCACATCAGCTGTAGTGTGCATGCGTGCGACCGGGGCTTTGCGTGCACAGGGGCCGACGAGAGCCAGAGTTGTGACATCGATTCCACCCAGCATTTGTTTAACTAATGTAATCCCCAGATTCGGCGTGTTTGTCTCTTGGCTGATCATTTAGCTGCGCCATGCATCAGCATGACTGGGGCCATGCGGAAAAGCCCCCAGTCTAATGGGTGCGACGCAGCCCTGGCCATTCTCTTATTATTATTGATGGAGCCGCGCGCGCTGCCGCTTTCTTTATGGCCGCCGCGATGACGAATTGGTAGGGGAGACAGCCAAGCGCGCGGGCTGCCGTTGCCGCATGCCAGAAGCGCTGGAACCAACCCCAGCCTTGCATATGTATCGATCCTTGGCCCCCTTTCGATAATTTGAAGCGTGTCACATTTGACAACATTATGCCGGGACAGGTCGCATCTAGAGGGCTAATGAAACTGTAACAGTGGTAGAGAGGGGACTGGGGGGAGGGAGTGGTGGTGGTGGTGGTGTGGGGGGGGGGTGCACATTGGATGGATGCTGTTTTCGGCAACATTAACCTTGCAAATAGCTGTCATAGGCCCGCATGCGATTTCACACGGGTGACTCGCATGCCGGAAAATCACTTCATATTCCGGGCCCCGGCCCCCCCCCAACTCTCCCTCACAATGTAATAACTTTGTCATTGTTGACATTACCATTAAACAGCAGCAAAGCCATTAAGATCACCTCAACGCGGCGCCAAATGTGGAGTTAGCGCAGAAAATGAAAATCTTGTCAGCATTTAGGGTGTGTTTGTGGCCAACCGCTGGGTGATTTACAGAATTGTCACCATGTTTGACGGATGGACTGAAAATGTGGAGGGGGTGCAGACAATGGGCCTAAAGAGCAAAGCTGCCGGCTTTACCGTACAACCCACCGAAAAGGGTATCGCACTCAAAATTGTGCTTTTAATTTATGTTGTCAAGTCAACAATATCATAGTGCATTGCCATTTTCCAGTGTAGACACCTTCTTTTCAATAGGTGTCTACAAATATACAATTAAATAATATATATATACCGTGTAGGTGTCCAGTCAGAGACTATAACTCATCTGTTGCTGCACCGTTTTGTTTCTCTAGCCCTTCATCAGTGGTCACAGGACACTGCCCACAGGACACTGTTGGCTGAAAAGCTTTGGTTGGTGGACTATTCTCAGTCCAGCAGTGACACTAAGGTATTTAAAGCCCCAGCAGCTCTGCTGTGTCTGATCCACTCACATAAGCACAACACACTAACACACCTCCAATATGTCTGTGTCACTGCAGTGCTGAGAAAAATGCAGCTCCCTAATTATAGCTGTTATGTTCTGAAAATGAAAGAACAGAGTACATGCTCAAAAATCAACATGTTTTTCATTGGACAGCGATGATATATATATATAGAGCTTCTCATGTCAAGTGATATTTTTACAGTAGGTAATTTAGAGCTAAAGATGTGATCATTGAGTGTATGTGTATACATATTTGTATGAAATGTACATTTGCTAATTATAGTGCATATGTATCCTGACTAGAGTGGAGAAAAGTAGGAAAGTTCCAGAAAGCATTGCATTGTATGTGAATACAGCACACGTCTGCAATGTGTGTAAGCATGTGTGACTGTGTAAGGCACAGGGATGTGAGGCGAGGGTTTATTTACCTGGATTCTAGTCTGAGGTAAGGAAGTTGCAGAGCTGGCTGTTGGGCCTTGTTTAAATGTTTTAAAGGTCTAGTTATATTTGTAGTTATACTGGTTTCTTTAACCTGGGCTTTCAAAACATGTAGGGCTAAGTAACTAGCAATCTAAGACTTTTACTTCATAGGCCCAGAGGCCCAACATTCAATTAGTGGTATATGCAAGTGGTATATGCTCCGTTCAGATTCTAGTGTTGTTTTAGTGGTGCCACCATCGTTTCGTCCATTGTCTGTGGTAAGTTTGCACAATCCAAAAAAAGGGTGTGTTAAAAGTTTACTCTTCCATTAGTTTTAATAGCCTAGCAGCTCAAGCAGAAAAGCAAGAGAGTAAACTTCAGACACTGAACCTCAAAGCAGAAAACTGAGTAAACTGGCTGAACCATTGCTTCACTAGTTGAAGATAGGGAAGAATTTGGGCGAGTTCTTGGTTACACCTTTAATCCAAAAGGTTGGATCCCCTTTTGCTGAGGAGCCGTGTTTGACGGCATCTCACATTCATTGCATTTGCATGAATTCAAGCTTTGCAGTTTTATTCATTGGACAACAAAAAGTTGATGAAAAGGTCATATTTCTTAACAACTGCTGGCATGAAGTTCAATGCCGTGTCTGACAGTGAGTGCAAATCCAAAAAAGTAATAATACTATAAATGGGGGATGATGGCATACCATCCATCACGCCATCATAAACTTTACTGCATTTAAACCACTACAAGGCCGATTCTGCACAGATCCATTATCCTCAAGAAGCAGGATATCTCAATGGTGGTTGGATTCCGGACAGAGCCATCATTACGCTTGTACTAGAGGGAGTCTGGTATGAAGATCTAAGCAGCCATGTAAATATAATGCCTCTTATCCGATTGTTACCCAAAACACCACCATCATCCCGTCCAGCAGGGAAGATTTACTGAACAGCTTATCAACTGTGTGCTGAAACTGACTCAAGTAGCTCTTCTCTCCAGGAAAACAAAAATTAGTTTGATTTGTTCATATTTCAGCAGAACTGCGGCGCTGTCACGATGATCGTCTCACTGCAGGCACAGGTTTACAGCAGGGAAAGCAATAGCTCAGTGAAAAGTCTTATATACACAGTCCTCAATGCAGTCGAATAAGTTCTGTTGCGTCTATAAATTATTATAAAGATGCTATTATTTATAATCTTTTCTTTTGTTCAGTTAAATAGACAATATGGTATCATTTTAGAACAAAATTACCTTTATAAAACATTTATGGGCGGTTGAAAATGAGTTTATTAATGCTTATTAATTAGAACATAAACCGTAATCATTAATAAGTAGTTAAAACACATCGATAAACGAAAAACAGTCACAATACTTGCGATCAACTGAGGAACCACATGTCTGAAGCGTTAATTAAATAAGGCTCGGCTTATGAACTGCAACTCTTTGGATTTCAGTCAATCTTTTTAGTTTTGTTCTTTTTAAAGAAAAAATTAAACACATGCTAAATAAAACCTTAAAAAGTGTACATTTAGCCTTTTCATTTACATTTAGTAGATTATGTAAATTAGGATTTTGTATATTGTCACTGTCTAAACAAAAACAACTTTAAATCTTTAAAATGCCAACTTTACAGGAGAGACCAAAAACCTTGTTTACTTTACATGTAGGTCAATGGAACCAGAATTTTTTGCAAGCGATTTTGGAGCATTTCTATTGGTCCATTGATCATGAACGTTTCACACAATATAAAGAACTGCCGTCATGTTGAAGTGATGTAGAAAAAAAAAATCTGCAAAAATACAGATACATGGTTTCCTTTGACAGTGACGATGTAGTTAGCTTGCTACTGTCTCAGTGAGTGCTTTGGGTTTAAATAGATAGTAACAGAATCCTTGCGATCAAGCGAGAAACCACATGTGTGAAGCTCTAAGTGATATTTATATTAGTTATTATTATAGCTAAGACATGAACTACACTTACTTATTCATCAATGGGTTGACATTAGTCTAAAATAGACTGATATCGTCGCTCCCCATAGAAAACTCTGAAATGGCAACTCCACAGGAGAGGCCAAAAACTGTCTTTACTTTTAATGTAAGTCAATGGAACCAGAAATATTTAGCTATTTTGAAGCACAAAACACAGTGTAAACAACAGCTGCTGCATTCAACTGATGCCGAAACATTGTTTTTGGACAGTGACGATATGTAAACAGCAGTGTGATTGACTTCCATATCTGACTGAGCTCTAAGTTGAGCTAAGCTTAGTTAAACATGCTGTATTAATGCAATATTGGCCAGATTAATTCAATTATTAATCCACTGATGAGAGAAAGAGACCCCACGTGAAACATACGGTCAGAAATAGTCATCATTATATATTTACTACTTCTTTAATTACTTGAACACCAGACTGATAGATAGTCTCTCTATCTGTCTGTCTGTCTCTCTGTCTGGCATTCAAAGTAATTACCGCTGAGCACAAGTACAATCAAGTACCAGTTCCAACTCTTCCAATTCAACAAGAGAGAGGTAGAGATAGAGATAGAGAGAGTGTAAAGGTGAGGTGGGGAGACGGACGCAGGGAGAAAGCGAGCGAGACCAGTTCAGTTCGAGCCAAAGAGCACTAAGATGTTCCACTCACGTCCCATAATTGGGTGAGAGGCTTCATTTCACTGGCTGATTTCCTGTCTTTTGACTGGCTTTAATAAGCCCAATGCTTTTAATAGAACGCTGAGTACCCACTACTCCGACCACCCCACCCCCCACCCCCAACACACACACACACACCAAACCTCTCCTCTCACTTTCTCCATCCCTCTTTTCTTCTCTCTTTTTTTCCCGCAGATAAAGGAGGAGAGACAGATAAAGCAGCTTTCGGCTTTGCTCGCTTTTGAATACCTGGAACACCCCCCACCCCAAACCCTCACAATAACCCCCACCCCAAAAAACCCACCACCCCTTATCATTCCAGGATCAGACAGCAAACAGCCATTTTCCTCACTCGATCAGTGCCTTAACAACATCAGAGGAAGAGAGAGAGAGAGAGAGAGAGAGAGAGAGAAAGAATTGAAAGGCATCCTCATAGGCAGATGCCCTGAATGCCTCGGAGGTTTTTTAATGAAAGCGCGGTAATGTAAGATACATCTCTGCCCGTCCACGGACCTGTTTACTGTCTTCCCTTCAACCCCGAGACGGCGAGCACGGGCGCATGCACACAGATAGAGAGGGAGAGAGAGAGAGATAGAGAGGGAGAGAGAGAAAGAGAGAGAGAGAGAGAGAGAATAAAGGAGCCGACGAAATGGGACAGCAAATGACTAGATTTCCCCCTTCCGAGCGCTGCTTTCATTACCAAGGAAAATATATCAAAAGGTACTTCAGTCCGAAAGGTATTTTAATAATACATTACTTTCCCCATAACTACTCTTAACCTTTAGGTAGAATGCATTTTGGATGAATGCGCCTGTCGAGCCCGGGTGTCGAGGTAATGAGAGTTAGGCCTTATTTACCGTTGTCTGTCTGGAAAAGCCTTCTGCCTGCAGCTGTGGTGGGAGCTAGCCGTAGCGCTAGCTTCTGATACACAACCTCCATCAATACGGCCTTCGGGCAGAGGAAGGAAACAGGGGCTTTAAGCTCTTTCTGCCCGTGGCCTAGTGGTCTTTTTGCTAGTGGAACGGGCATCGGCAAATCGATCCGGTCATCAAATTAACTAAAATGCTGTGTGAAATGTTGGGACTTTATACTGAGCTGCTTGCAAGCAATGAGGGGCCACTGATGAGATGTGCCTTCACAAAATTCTCACCTTTTCACAAAAATGTTCTGGTTGTGTTTCAGTATTTACTTGGAAAATATCATAAATTATTGTTTCAGTAGAGACAATTTTAGCCCCAGCCAGCTAACATAACTGTACACATCAGTTCACTGCAGAAAATATGATGTTCAGTGCTGACAATTCTTGATGTTCCACTGCTTTTCAGATCTTGGGACACGTTTACTTTAAAACTGAGGTATCCAACTGCTTGCCATGTGGCCATGAATGCAGTCTCACTTTCTTCTATTAAATGTGGGAGCGTGGTTAAAATCAGGCTCCACCTACAGATTAAAACTCCTATTTAAAAAATGAAAACAAAGGTTGATATTACAAATACAAACATGTTGATAATTAGGAGTTAGGGTTTGGAATAGACACCTCCCAGTCGAAAGTACCCTACATATAAAAGCATACATTTTTGTACATTTTTCTTTCTCTACATTATCTGAAATCGACAGCTGCTGCATATATTGTGTGGAAATTTCATAATGAATAGGCCAATAGAAATACTCCAAAATAGCTTGAAAAAATTTTGTAGATTGGACAGTGCCGATATGATAGTTTTGTATATTGTTGCTGTCATAAAAAAAAGACTTGTATCTTAATTTCTTTCATTTTTACAGGTTTGGACATAGTTTGATGTTGTTTAATTTAATTTAGATCTAAATTACTCACTTGGAAAAATATCTAAAACATATATGACTTATTAGCTTATTACTTACCAAAGTAATTATTAAAATCTTAATCATTTTTAATAACACTTCCTATGAATCTTGTATTGGTAATGCTATATAAATGCATTTATACACTATTATGTGGCTGCATACTGCCTTATAATACCAGGCATTAATATGCATAGTTGTTCTTAAGTAGTCATAATTACATGTATAACGTTTATAGAAAAAAGCAAAAGTATATGACTTTGTATAGTCAGTTACTAGTTACTTCTCTATAACTAAGATAGTAGCCACAGTTGTAATGGGTCCTGGTGTTATACAGTGTGTAATATGCTAGAACCCTGTTGTGGTGTATTACTATATTATAGTTATAATGTGTTATGCCACTTTACAAAGTCATACTCTCTTGTTGGGTATTAGTTTTATACATGTAATTAATGTGCCTATAAGCAATTACATAGGTTTATGCCAGACATTATAACATATTACGCATGCTATATAATAGCAATGTTTATAAATCAGTGTGAATATAAGATTCATATAAAGTGTTGTGCTGCAATTTACCCTAATATATCCAGTAAGTGTGCCTTTAAATGTGCAGAAGTGTGCACATTTATTACTTACACACTCATTTGCACTGAGAACATCAACAAAATCATGCAATTCGTCCAGGAGTACGAAAACTTCCGCACACACTTGTGTATTCCATCAGTGTTGTTATAAGAAAGAAGCGCATAGTTTAACTGAGGGACCTCTAAAACAGTCGGAAACTGCTTTTTTTGGCTGCTGTGAAAAGGGGTTAAAGGAGCCCTCCTGCATTTTACAACCTAATCTTTATCTTTATGCTTCAGGCAATAATGTAACATTGGCCCCGTGTAATAGAAGCCAATGGTGAAGCAACTGCCCATTGGCTCCTATCATAATTGTGTTGCCTGTCCTTTCCTAAGCACAAGGGCTGATGTTTTTGTTTGCGGTAATCGAGCGAGATTAGGCTGAAAAATGCTGGAACGTTCCTTCAAGCTTACGCTGCAAAGCTCCACGGCAATTTACCCGGAAAACAATCCTTGAAATAAACAAAAAAACCCCGTGAAATGGTTCGTGTTTCGATTTGTGGCACGCTAAGCAGCATGACCACGATAAACAATGCAGTATTATTTTTAAGTTGTTTGCTGGATTTCATTTCAGGGCGACGCTTTTCTCAACGTCGGCAACGGTGGAGCTAAAACAAGGGTCAACGCAGCAGAAGCGATTTTCTCCCTGGGCGGCCCGCGGTCCTCGTCTAGTGCGTTCCTTGTGTTATTTATGATTATGTACACAGATGATGTTTCATCATGATTGTTGAGTCTGAGTGGCCGGCCAATCACTCTCGCACAATCATTTTCTCGCTCTCTTTCTCTCTCAGGAGCCTATGTGCTATCTCCAGGGGTTACGGGTGAAGCAGCAGCTCTTGTGCTTATGTGTGTGCGCGTGTGCCGTCTGTTGTTTTGCCGCTCTTTTGGCCTCCTGTATAGATGCTCATTATGCTCACGCATTGCTCCATGCTCTGGCTGAACTGAAACGGTAATGAGATTCTTTTGTATGCTGGCCCAGTGTCTTTGGCTGCCAGGGAACACTCTGTGTCATCCCGGCGAGAACAGGTAAATGACAGAAAACAGAAAAAAAAAAAAAAAACAGCGTCCGCATCCGCAGCCACCGAATCTCTGCATCTTCGCACCTCCTTGGCAACTTTGACCGGGGTTTGTTCTTCTCATCTACAGGCAGACCAGAAAGACTCAAAAGCACAAGCAGATTTGCATGGTCTGCCTACCAAGTGTCGGAAACTATGGCCTGTTCTCTCTGGCCCGAGTGCTTATACATATAAACACTATATGGCCAAAAGTTTATAGACGCTTCTTCTAATTAGTGTATTCACATGTGTCTGTCTCAAACGTCATAGGGTGCCGAATGCACATAATTTCGCCACTGCTAGAGCTGCCCCAGTCAACAGTAAGTGCCATTATTGTGAAATGAAAGCAAATAAGAGCAAGAGCATCACAGCCACAATGCAGTAGAGCATGCAAACACACACATCTATACATACAATCAACATTCAATTAACTATCCTGTTGCACTGCAAACTGCAAAAAGTGTTTTAACCAATAATAATATTACTGCTAATGCTGTAGTTAATAAACAGTGCTAGAGTGAGAAACCTTGCCCCACAGAAACCTCTTTTTCTCAACTACCTGAGACGCTTCATTGGAATTCCAGTCCTTTGCTCTGTTACAAGATGACATCATTTCTTACCACAACACATATGTAAGGTCAGGACTTGCAGGATGATACCAGTTACAACAACTCCAGCGACTCACCAATCAGAAAAGAGTGATTGGGCTCATTGGGTGATGGGGCTTAAAGACACAGGAGCTCAAACAGAGCCTTTCAGATACAGAATGAACACAGACGTACAGTTTGAGAAAAATAATGTGACTTTGGGGAGACAGATGCATGTAAATCTATTCTAGAAGACCCCCAAAATAATTTATACTAATATGTGCCCTTTAAGTACCCTTGATGCCATTATAGTTGCACAGTACAACAAAAATCTTTTATCCTATCAAGGGACCAGCCATGGTACGGCTCCCCTGGAGCAGAGAGGGGCAAGAGAACCGCTCTGAGGCCCAACAATGTTAACTTTGCAGACCTAGGTATTGAACTCACCACACTGCCACCATCTCTCAGAGCTCTACCCAATGAAGCCACCACTGCCCCAACGTGGTAAAGAGATGGGAGGAAGCTTGTGTTATAATATTGTGTTATTATATATTCATGCTACATCATTTCAGTGTGCTTGCTATTGTGGATGTAGCAATGTTCATATCTAAACTTATCTAATGAGCCTCTTCATTCAGAGGGTCCTGTGGAAAAAAATTAGGCATGAAAAAACTCTGTAGTGTGTTGATTTTCAAAAATGTCATAGATTTTGTGTCCCAAGGTTGCTAATATTAGTAGGGCCTAGACTACTGAATGGCACACAACCTCAGAGGTCTGTTCTTCCAGAGATCTTGATTTTACAATGCAGGGTGGACCATTTCCGACGCTGACTGGAGCGTTCCTTCAGAAATGACTTTGAGTTTTTCCCCGAACGTCTTCACTTTTAGTGAAGTGAGACGCTTCCAATTTTCCAGTGTGCACAAGACTTGGGCAGTAGAGATATAGCGAGCACGTTCGGCAGGTAGAGGACTTCTTTTGACCAGATCAAAGCTGGTTATGAGATAGGACTCACTGTTCCAGGTACAATTGGCCCAAAAAAAAAATGAAAAAATGAAACAGGTGAAAAAAAAAAAAGTGCTGCTTTGGTGTAAGTACCATTTAGTGACCCCTCCCCACCCGGCCCACTCCATTCTCCCTTCAACAGATCATTTTCAACGCGGGAACAAAGCCTGGCGCTATTAAAGCGCGTTAATTAAATCCACAGCCAGCGCGAGATGCTTTTCGCCGGCCACTTCAGCTCGCCGTCTCTTCAGCCCATTCACGGCCTTCCCCGCACCATTTCCCTTCCTTAGAAAGAGAACAAGTCCCTGCTCGCGTTAACGGCGAATGAAAGGCCCCGTGGCGATGTTAATGGCGATTTTCAGCCCGTGCGGCGCTACGCTAATGGCCGGCGCTAATTACTGAAGTGGCCCGTGCCATCTGAAAGAGAGAGGGATCGATACGGGATGCGCTCGTGTGGCAGCAGGCCGGTGTCACCCCACCCCCCACCCAGACATGAGGGCATCATTACACGAGGGGCGGTAAAAATGAGAGGGATCCTGCTCTCTCTCTCTTTCTTTTTGTGCCTGTGCGTGTTTTTGTGCAATTCATAGGCCAGTTTAAATGGGGAGACTGAAGGCCTACAGTGTGGCCAGACAAAGGATAGAGTGTAAAAGTGTGCAAGCATTAGAAAAGAGGAAGGCAGGGGGGGAAATGAAATCTCAATGGAGCGAATATTGAGCTGTCTTTACACTCAACTCCACTTGTTCAGGAAGCGTTGCTCCGTTTCAGCTAGCGAGAAGCGAAATGGCCAGGCTGCAGGTAAACAGGTGGATAACAAACTGAGGCAGTGAGTAACTGGCTTGGACGGACGCTGCTTAAAACATAAGGAACATTTTACTGAATGCTGCACTGGGAATGCTTTGCAAATGCCTATATAATGAGGTTTTCAGGCTTTACTCTTAAATGAAACACAAAAGTGTATAAATTGGATACAATATGAATTATTCATTATAGTTTTCTGGCTATCATTATTGCCACTGGTGACAGAATTGGCACTGTATGTCTCTGTAACAGTGTTAGCTTGCTAGCTAACCTATCGTCACTGTCCAAAGAAAAACATATGGACCTCCATTTTTGTCAAGTTATATTTTTCTGCTTCATTTCAACACGCCTAAGATTTACATAGTGTAATAATTACATAATGAATGGACCAACAGAGTTTTTTGGTCTCTGCTGTAAAGTCCTTGTTTTGGACATACTTGTTTGTCTTTGGACAGCGACAATATGCTTCATCCCCCAACTAGAGCAGATTTAGCTAATTAGCTAACCTAGATATGTGTCTTTGCACAATCCATGATCATCGTCCAACTGCAAGTTAGTGCTCACCTAGTAACTGACTTGAGTAGGTTTGTTTTCATTACCTAACTCGGGTGATACTGCTACTAGGAATAGCTACATATTTATAGCTTGATTTCTAAATAACATTTATGTAAACATTAGCTGAATATTAGTGCCTTGCAATAGGAATGGGATACCAGCTGAAATGCTAGTGGCTTGAAATTGAAAGTGGCTACTAGCTGAAACGTTACTTTTCACAAGGAATGGAGTACTAGCTGAAAGAAATGTTAGAAAACCCGCTAGTGATGTGGAATGAGAATGAGGACGCAAGAGAAACAGGGATGCTAGCTAAAACACTAGTGATATTCAATAGGAATGGGGTACTAGCTGAAATGCTAGCGCCTTGTGATAGGAAATTGGGACTAGCTTAAATCTTTGCAATATGATTGGGTACTAATTATATGCCAGTTCCGCAACTTAAAAGGCTACTAGCTGAAATGCCAGTGTCGTGCTATAGGAATGGGGTACTCGCTGTAATGCTAGTGCCCTGCCTTATGAATAAGAGTGCTAGCAAACTGCAGTGGCATGGAATACTGGGATGCTAAGGCTATACCTTGTAATAGGAATGGGAATGCTAGCTGAAACTTTAGTACCCTGCAATAGGAATAGTTTCCTAATGGAAATGCTAGTGTCTTGCAATAAGAATGGGGCACTAACAGAAATGCTAATGCCTTGCAGTATGAATGGGATGCTAGCTTAAATGGTAATGCCTTTCAACAGGAATAGGGGTTCTGGCCGAAACACTAGTGATTTGCAAACGAAATGGGAATGCAGTGGATTCCTTCAAAGTGAAACACACACACACACCTGTATAAGTAAACTGATCCCTCACTGATTGTATAATTTGCCTAGCAATATCCTGCTCCTCTCCTGCCCCTCCCAGCCTGTGGTCCATGGCTAGTTCCAGGAAGGATCCGTTTACCACATTACCTTGTAGTGACGATTCATTTCATGGGTTTTCTCCGCCCACCACAGGCCTTACAAGGGCTCTATTATGGCCCAGTCCTGTCTACCGAGGCTGGGGGGACAACTCAACACTCTCCAAACCAAAGCCCTTTTTGGTTGCCATGGACCAACCGCCCGTCATACTTTCAAACAGGAGAAAAGGGGTCTGAGTAAGAGAGAGAGAGAGAGAAAGAGAGGCGATGGGTATCTGCTCTCCCGCTAATAAGCCTTTGATGAGAGTTCCTGACGTCCCTGATCTGACGTGATGACAGTGAGTGGTTAAACGACACGAGAGAGCAGAAGGCCCATTGAGTGCACACACAACAGACTGAACAGTCACACTGTTGCATGGATCCAGCCCCTCGACCATGAATGAATATGCTTTATTAATATTGTTTATATGCCTGATGTTATTCCAAATCGGGCTGTTTGTTCAACTCTACACTTATTTCAAGCTCTACAAAGTTTCACTAATAAAAAAGACTAAAATAAGGAAACTGACTATGTACTAAACTAAACTAGGACTAAGGATTTCATCTAATACTGTCAGCGATGCATTATAGCTCAATGTGCATGAGACTGTAATATGGCTGAAAAAAAAATCTGGGCCCATTGACTTCTATTAAGTAAAGTAAAGGCTCTTAGTAAAGAGTAACGTTCTCTCTTGTACAGTTGTCATTTTGGAGATATTTACCCTGATATAGGGCTGCACACTATATTGTACTGGTCCTCTTTGTTCTCTGTCCTATTTGTTCTCTGGATTCAGTTCTATTTGTTCTCTGGATTCAGTCCTATTTGTTCTCTGGATTCAGGATGGTTTTGTTTTTTAATATACTCAACAGCATATTGCAATCAAAATAGATGGAAATCTAACTGCAACTGTAGTATTTTGTTGATATTCCGTTGCCCCAACCAAAATATTAACCTACTGCATTAATTTTCCCTATAGTACTATTAAAGTCCATTAGATATGTAAGTGACAGTTATTTATTGAGCTTTTTTTCTCAATTTCTAAATAAATCATTGTCATTGAGATGTAAACAAAATCACTCGCAAAGCTTTGATGTTCTGTGGTACATTGTTTTTTAGATAAAGTAGACATAATTCTATAAATTGGGTAAAAACCATGGTACCTAACATTTTAACATTGTTTTATCTAATGTATAGAGGTATAGAACACATTCATAATCAGCGACGTGAAGCTGTAAAGCACATTAATTGAGCAATCATCCGAACACCAACATGTAAAATGTGAACAACTATTATTTATACCAGTCTCGCTTACACTACATATACTTGCTGTCCAAAGAAAACATGTCCATATTTGTCAATTTGTATTTTTCTACATCATTTGAACACAACAGCTGCCGTTTACATTATGTAAAAAAGTTACGATAAACGGACCAATCAAAATGCTCCAAAATAGCTTGGAAAATTATCAGGTTCCATTGACTTAATTTACTTACACCACATTTTCATTTGCGAAACCTTTGAGAACAATTGTTTTTTAATGTTATTTCACAGGCAAACTGGCCTTGATCAACTTGTTAGCATGTGCATCTGGTCATCTCACTCATCCTTCTAACCCACTTATCCTTTTAAATCACAGGAGGTGTTGGAGTCCAACGCTTTTTGGGTGGAAGGCAGGAAAAACCCTGGACACGACACCAGTTCATTGCAGGTACCTGGTCATATTCATATACCCAATTCATACAAATTCATTACAAAGTTTTTTCTCATTGTCTTCCATTAAACCTACACCAGTGTTTATTCATTAAGCAGACAATGATCAGCTGGTTCACAGACCCTCCAGGATACAATGCTTCACACTTAAATATGTTATATTGTATGACATGAAAATGCACTACAGCCACGACTGATTTCAGACCAGGAGTCACATGATGTAGACCACCCTTTGAAAAACTGTCAAAAGCTTTTATCCTAAATATGATAATCAATATGTTCAAAACTAATAGGCTACTAAGTGGTGTAGCGGTTAGTACTGTCGCCTCACAGCAAGACAATCTAGGTTGGATTCCCAGTCCGGGCCGTTCTGTGTGGAGTTTGTATGTTCTCCCTGTGCTTGAGTGGGTTTCCTCCAGGTACTCCAGTTTCCTCCCACAGAGTGTGTGTTGGCCATGCGATATACTGGTGATCTGTCCATTGTGTACCCCGCCTTCACCTGATGACGCTGGGATTGGCTCCAGCCCCCGTGACCCTGACTAGTGGGATAAAGTGGAAGATGATGGATGTATGGATGCTAAAACATAACTAATACTAAGTTAAGATCAACCTTTCTCACTGCCCATCAGCGCAGATAAGTCTTTATCCTCCTCAAGTAGCTTTTTTGGTCCCTTTTTGTATGAAGTATCTCTAAAAAGAGTAGCGATTTAGCCATTGTTATTGATTGATTACAGCAGTACAGCTTATGTAATTTCACTTTTATATCCATTTCCCTACAGAGTATGTGTTATGTAATGAATCGAATGTGTTGCATTGTATTACTCTCAAAACAATGCAAAAAACTGCTGTTCCAGTCTAATGACTCATGCAGCTACACTCATGTTATAACAAATGTGCTGTCCTGTTAGGCCTAGTATTGTCATATTGCCTATATGTATTTACATGAGGCAAAATAGAGGGGGGTTGCTGGTTTTCCCCAGAATTTCCGCAGATATATCTTCACTGTCCAAAGAAAAAGTTGTATATCCAAAATGGCAACTTTACAGGAGAGGCCAAAAAACTCAATGGTCAGGACTCTGACTTGGCTATTCCAAATCTTCTCTTGTTCAGCCATTATTTAGTTGATTTATTAACAAACGTGCTGCTAAACCGTCCACAACACGGTTTCCGGAGGTCACTTAAAGGACGTGGGACCATATACGGCGACGCAATGTAAACAGAACCAAGTGGAGCCGTGGTAGAGTCTAATGAAAGGTAAGTTTTGCTATATTTGCTAACTATCCAGACTTACTGGCCAGATCAAGACTCTTGAAGCGTTGAAGCTTTCCCTCCAGATGCTTGAAAAAAAGATAATTACTTGAAGCTTCATGTGCACACGAAACAAAATTTTATTATCATTTCAACTATTTGTGATGACCTCTTGCAACGTTGTCAGCATGGGAACAAGTATATACATAAAACACCTTAATTTCATTATCTGTGGTTCATAAAAAAAAAAAACCTGCCAGTATGATTTCAGTCAGTAAATAAATCCAATGTGGTCCCACATCCTTTAAGTGTCCTCCGGAAACACTTCCGTTGTGTTGTGGATGGTTTTGCGGCGCATTCGTGTTTTTGCAGTGCGTTTGTGAAATATAGTGTCCATGTTGATGTTTTGATGAAAGTGTTTTCTGTTTGCAGCGCATTTGTGAATCTATCAGCACCACCCAGTGTGTCTTCAGCTTGAGATCATGGACTGCTTCACTTACAAAGTTTTAATACACAGGGTGACCTGGGGTAAAGTTATTTTTCTGATGAAGGCCCCTTCAGACTACCATGAGTGTACCATGAGTCCTGTGTCACGCCAACAGTGAGGCATCCATCCATTCATGTATGGGGTTGCTTCTCATCCAGGGGAGTGGGTTCCCTCAAAATTGTGCCTAAGAACACTGCCTTGAATAAAGAATGGTACAAGAACATCCCCCAAGAGCAACCTCTCCCAACGATCCCGGAGCATTTTGGAGATCAACAATGCTTTTTCCAGCATAATGAAGCACCATGTCACAGTGCAAAAGTGATAACCGAGTGGCTCGGTGAACAAAACATTGAAATTTCGGGTCCATGACCAGGAATTTGTTAATAAAAGGTTAACACACCTATGGAAAGCTTATAATTGTACTTTATTATACCATATAAACATCTGACAGAAGGTTCTGAGGCAGCAAACCAAAAATTTGTGAAAATCCAAACTTTCGGCCATGACTGCAGGCTTTTATCACTAGTTCAGCTACAGTTTGGTATCTTCTGAAGCTACCTTAAAACACTAAACATGACTCAACTGATCACCGACACAGGAAAACAGGTTTTCGCCAAAGTGTTGCCTCAAAAACACATTGGGGTTAAGATGAAGCGAACCATACATCAAAACAAACAACTACGTCTATCTTTAGAGTGGCCCCTGACCCTGCTCAGTCCAAACACTTCTTATTTCCTCTCATGGAGCACACAGAATGACACAAACAGACAAATGTGGAGCATCGAGCATTTATTTCATTTCCATATAAATTACGAGCGCGCTTGTGACATAAGCAAGTGCTCGGCCTCAAACAAAGCAACGTGGTTTCATCTTGACACTTGAGTATTGTTCAAAGCACTTTGCCTCAAGCTCCATAAATTAGTCAAACAAAACAAGCTTAATAGACTGGACATTCACACCATTGTGCTTTTATTACCGCGCTAATAGATTTCGCCAGTGTCAGAACACTTGAGACTTGAAGGAGGCGAAGGCAAAGCAGAGCGAAGAGAAGTGAGTTGCTGTCTGATATGTTTGTTATGTATTCTCTCTTTTCTTTTTCGTCACCCTCGCTTTCTCATCATCATCGCTTTTGCTCGGCTAAAGCACGAGAGGAGATTTGGAGACCTGCCCTGGGGTTAATAACATTACTGAACCACAGATGGGTCTGAGTCACCCAGTGTGCGGCGCGCTGCAGCGTCTGCACAGGCCCACGGTTATTCGCGTATTCTCGTTTCGGAAGGCAGACGGCAACACTCAAATCTGATTAGACGTTAACAACCATTTCTTCAAACTTTGAATAGACCTACACCCGACGGAAAAAAGTGGTTCCGGTAAGAGATAATCACATCAGATTTGGTCAGGCGTGAAAGAAAAGATCATGTAATGAGAGAGTTTGCTGGTGTTTGCTCCCATTTCGTTACTCAGAAAAATTTGCATGTGGTTTTTATTGACGTTAATGTGCGTTCTACTTAAAGAGACGTTGTATCACTGTATTACTCTAAAAGGAAAATGTGTGGGTGATAAAAAAGTTTGTAAATGTTATAACAACTGCCCATGACAGACTTAGGCTGGCTGGTTAGCTAACTAACTATCTAAGCTCTAAGTTAACTAGCTCTGCTAGCTGTCTAGCTCTTAGCTTACTAGCACAGCTGACTATCTAACTAGCTCTTAGCAAATTATCTAACTCCTAGCTTACTAGCACAGCTGACTATCTAACTAGTTCCTATCTTACTAGCACAGCTGACTATCTAACTAGCTCTTAGTTAGCTAGCACAGCTCTCTGTCTAACTAGCTCCTAGCTAACTAGCCCAGCTAACTAACGATCTAACTTACTCTTAGCTAACTAGCACAGCTAACTATCTAACTAGCTCTTAGATAACTAGCACAACTAACTATGTAACTCTCTCTTAGCTAGCTAGTAGTTCATTTCTACAGACCTTTGACACAGCCACAAATAACAAGTTAATCATATATTAGCAGCAAAATAACTGTGTGGGTTATATAAATGTTTGTAACTAATAAAACAACTGGATTGTTATCAAAATAAGCTTCCTGCCTAGCTAGTAAAGCTGACTAACTAACTAAGTAGCTGGCCAGCTAATTGATTTGTGTCTTTGACACAGTCGCAAAACAGGCAAAGTTAATTATATCAAAAAAAAGCGAAATATCATTGAAAAAGTCTAACAGATGTAACACTCACCTTGCTTATGCATTGTTGTTTTGTAATTGGTTTGTGGTGTCCAGCATGTCCGGAATTCCAACATATCCAAGTGGGGAGATTTCAACAACAAGTAAAAGTAAGTCCTCCAAACTATTGTATTAAGTTGAAAGAAATAGAATTTTTATCTTTATTGTTTAATCAGAAATGTTAATTCCGGGTTAGTCACAACACAAATAAAAAATGTGGCAAAATCATATAATGTAAAATAAAAAACAGCTTGGAAAAAATTCTGGTTCCATTGGATTACACTGAAAGTAAAGAAAGTTGTTGCACTCTCCTGTTGTAATTTTGGAGATACTTGTTATTAATTAGGCAGCAATGATATACCATATAAAAACATGGCAACCTAAATGTGTTTCAAAGGTTTACACATACTGACAATAATTTCATTGTGTGGCATCAAAAATAAAATCTGTGTTTGTAACATTAGTGCAACAGTAGTTTCAGCCTGAATCCCAACTGCAGCACGTTATTCCTATGACTCCACAAATTGTAGCCTTTTCATTCACGTACAGCTTCTCAGTTCCAATGATAACTCCATTGATGGGAACAGAGCAACCAATCTGTGCCACCATTCTTCTCCATACCTTATGATTCACAGCTAAAAGGAATTGCTCTTTGGAGAGAATTACAGTGATATGGATACTTATTTAGTGCATATAATATTTTTACATTACTTCCATGTTCATTCATTATTTTGAAGCAACAGCAACTCCAGTAAACTTTTGACAACTTTCTGAATCAGAGATGCCTCGCTGGCTTTGTTGTATCTGGGCCCTGGTTAAACTACCTCTGAGCATGTATTGACGAAAAAAGTATGTGTCTGTCCAGAGCAGCATTACACACTGATGTTTTCAATGGACTGCACAGACCACTGGCTCAGAGCCCCCATTGATGGATCTTAGAGCTTCTGGCCGCTTCAATCAAAGCATTGTGCCAACAGCTACCTTCCATTCCAAATCTCTGATCTTCCAAAAGGCCCAAAGAGCTTTGGACCCATGATAAAAATAATCCAGTTGTCATTCAAGGAGATTGCATCAAGACATTAAAGAGCTCTCTTATTTTACTAGTCCACTCAAGTCTGCCTAGAGCATTGTCATATTGATGTAGGAAACTAAATTTGAGTCGATCTCTGCTCTGGAAAATGGACAAAGGATTTGTTAATGCACCTCAAGTGGACATCCTGAAGGACAGAGACGAAATGAAAGAACATAAAGATGACACGCCAAGCAGAGAGCAGATAACGCACAAACAGACACCTCTGTAAAAAAGAAAGGCCGAGAACGACAAATGTGTTTTAGAGATGAGCAAAGTGGTGGAAAATAAAGGTGTTGCAGGGGGAAAGGAAAAAAGCATTAGCGTACAGGCTAAATCTGAATGTAAAACGGGTTGAGCTGCTCAGATTTGGACCAAAGGATACTTTGTAAAAACTTCAATAAACATATGGAGTAGAACCAAGTTTGAAAAAGCCTAGGCCAAAACTAAAGCTGATATAAAGCTACCATCACTTGTCATGGTACCTTTTTTTATGTTTTATATGTTTTTATAGGCTGGTAGGTTTAAAGGCCACTCCATTGCCGGGGCATGAGCTCAGTCAATCACAAACATACGTTATTCATTTTTATTAATCACTTTACTTCATTATTAAATCATGAAGGGGGGGGTAGTTTTAAACTAGCCATGTTTATTTAGAGGTTTTATAGGTTTTTAAACTAGTCATAAAACCTATAAAACCTATAAATAAACATAAGAAACAAGACTCATGCTAATACTAAGCTAACATGCAAAACTACATTTTTAATCCACTGATCTTAGTAAAGGCCACCACACACTGGATCCACTGCTTCACCTCAATTCATGTAGTGTCCTTTAGCGTCATGTAGCTTCATGTAGCAGAGCTGGCAGGGACAGCAGTGACATAAGGTCATTTTTACACTCATATAAACTGAAAGAAAATGTAAAAAAAAATATATATATAAATAAAAAAAAAAGTTATTAAAGTAGCAGACATGAGCATTTGTCACGTTCACCTAAAATTCTGGCTGCCTTTCCCTGCATGAATTTAAACCTTCGTGCGATCTACTACGAATTCAATAAGACTTTATTTAATGTGGTTGTCAAAATGCAGTGTGCCACACTGTGGCGTGCTGAAGAGTTATCCGGTATGCGAACCTCCATTAAATATTATTATTATAAATCATTATTGACACATATTTGGATGTTGCACGATGCGGTACCTCAGGTGTGTGGTGACCTCAAGACGTCCCACGAGTTAAAATGAACTAATATTCACAGATTTGGACCAAACAGATCATAACAGTCATAAGACCCAGCAAATAAATACAGTATAGCCACATAAATAAGGAAACAGGGCTGTCTTGGCATGCAAAGGCAAAGGCTAGTGCTAAGCTAATATAATTTGTAAAGCTACATTGTTTAAATCCACAGTTCCTCATAAAAAAGTCACACATGACAGCTAAAACAGAAGATACTATTTATTTGTGACTCAGAAAGACCGTACATAAAATCTACCAAATTTATATTATAGTCACTTTAACAGACATATGAGAGGTTGCAGGCAAAGGCTGGGCTAAATTTGTCCTAAACACATGTAAAGCTACATTTTGAACCACTGTTCCTCCTAACAAGTCACATATATAAGAGAAAGTGCTCAGATCTGATCCAAGCAGATCATTTCAATCACAAAACCCAGCAAACAGATACATTATAGCCCCCTAAATAAGGAAACAGGGCTGTATTGGCACATAAAGGCTAGTTCTATGCTAAAGTCATGTGTGCTACATTGTTTAAATACACACTTCCTCATAAATGGTTCCAACAGCTTAAATAGATAAACTGTTTACGTGGCTCAGGGAGACAACACATGAATTCTGCCAAAAAGATATATTAAAGTCACTTAAATAAACATATAAATAGGATTGAGTCTACAGGCAAAGGCTAGGCTAAAGCTAAAGTTAATATTAAGCTAATAGTGCATGTAAAGCTACATTCTGAACCACTGTTCCTCATAAGAGGTCACACATAAGAGCGCCACATAAGACCATTCCAGCCTTAACAAAACCGTAGCAGGAGATACATTATGGCCACTTAAATGAACATATGAAACAGGACTGAGTTTGCAGGCCACGGCTAAGGCTAACACTAAGCTAACGTCATGACTAAAGCTACCTTTTTTTTTTCATCCACTATTCCTCATAAGAGGTCACACATTTTAATCTCTCCCAATTAGCACATTAAACATCAGCTCTAAGTGCTACAGAACAATGGAGGCAGCGAACCTGGAGTAAACGAGCTAGCCGATTTAATTGGTAATTAACGAGTGGTCTAAAGTGCTAGCAGGCACCAGAATTGTAATTCAAAACAAGGGAAAATTAATCACTCTAATTATTCACAGAGAAATGTATTCATTAGCATAATTGAGGCTGGTAGGTTTAAAGGCCACTCCATTGCCGGGGCATGAGCTCAGTCACTCACAAACACACTTTATTATTTTTTATTAATCACTTCACTTCATTATTCAATCATCGAGACGTAGGCCTGGAGTTTCACAGTCTCTCGATCGAAGGCTGGGAACAAGGGGGGAGAAAAAAAAAAAGATAAGGGGGTTATTAAATTATCTACTTCACCAGCTATGACTAAAGAAACCTGAAGCATACGGTTCCGTGAGATGTTTAATGGCCGACAATGCTGCCTAGTGCGCGCGGGTGATGCTTCATATCCGCTAAGCTCACCGTCAGGCTAAACTAACAAGGGCCTCAAATCTAGAACATTTCATACTCCATCTACTTAATTTTCGACCGGTTTAAGTTCCATCGCCGAGAACACCGTGAAACATTTGTTATGGCTGCTAACGTGCCTCTTGCCGCGACTAGCCAGAACGTATCTGTTTCTCTCCTAGCATCTGTTGCCTGCATGAAGTAGGGGGCGGCGGGGTGGGGGGACGACATTAGCGCGTTAAGCTCAGGCACATTACGGCCCTCCCAAAAGAACTTCCAGATGGGTTTTTGTTCTAATGGCGTCATTATACGCTAAATTAAAAAGGTGGAGCAAATGGAAAATGTAAAATTTAAATGACTTGGAAAAAGCTCCATTGCTCAAGCGCCAGCAGTCGTCCGCCGCAGACGCTGACGCGCTAAATGGGGTCGTAGCTAGCGCGCAGAGAGTTAATCATATACACATAAAATAATCATGAAGGAATGGATGGTAAAGTAGGGTGGCGGTACGTAGCGCCATCCATTATGTTTAATGCGGCGCCTGGGCTCGGGAAGGGAATGGTTTGTTTTAAAACAAGCCGTCAAGCGCCGGCGATATGGCAGGAACCTCTCGCATTTGCCGTCTGCGCTAGATAAAGAGAAGAAGGGAATTAGGGAAGCACCTCCTTTAGGCCTAATTCTCAGAATGAAGTCCGCTAAACCACTCCCATACCTAATGTGGCGGAAACAGTTGTGTGAAGCACCTCCTGGACTTCCACCTCACTGGCTAATGAGGCCAGAATGTTGTTAGTCGAGAAATAAATGCTACTGTGAAAGACCCATCACTATTTTTTTTCTTTAAAGCAATGGTCTGGCATAAAATTTCAGTTCTGAGAATCCCTCCCTCAACCCGGCTGTAGCCAATTAGCTAACACATTTTTGGTGTCCCAATTTAGCTTATTTAGTTTTACCCTGGAACTCTAAGGCTAATGTTGCTAACAAACAGTACAAGTCAATAGTCACCGAAATTCTTTCTGTGAATACTGCTCCATAAACTTTTCTCAACCTGCTCACACCACATCTAGGTCTTCATTAACGTCACGCAGACTGGTCCGTGTGGTTAGGAACCAGCATGACTGACTGGTTCTGTGAACTGCAAAAAATCGCTGTAGTGACAAATTCTGACTCCCTATTGCGTGCATGCACATCAGCCTGGCATATGCTACAGATTATGTTTGATATTTCTGTTGTTTCCTTTCGATAAATCACTGTTAATCTTTAAAATCTGACACAACACCGTCTGTCTGAAATGACTGCATTTTTTATATAGTTCACAGTATGTCGTACATGCGGTTTTAATAGCTTGTAAGCTGAACTCACCTTTATCCCATTACACTCCCGCTGAAATGTGCTGCACGGCTATTTACACTGCTGATCAGCGTTGCTATATTGATTCTATAGTTTCATGCCACAAAATAAAATAGCATTTAACAGCATTTAAACCAACATGACATCTGCTAACTCATTGTATCTGCATTTGTAAGCTAACAACAATCTCTGTCTAAACATCAGCAAAGTGAAGGAGATGATTGTGGACTACAGGAAGCAGCAGAAGGGCGGTCCCTCTCTCCTTTACATCAACGGGGCTGAAGTGGAGAAAGTCAGCAGTGTTAAGTTCCTCAGCGTTCACCTCTCTGATGACCTCACCTGGTCCCGCCACACCAACACGATTGTGAGATCTGCCCGTCAGCGTCTCTTCTTCCTGCGCAGGCTCAGAAAGTTTGGTCTGCCTCCTGATCTCCTCACCAGCTTCTATAGATGCACTATAGAGAGCATCCTAACGGGCTGCATCACTGTCTGGTATGGCAGCTGCACTGCCTGCGACGGCAAGGCCCTAAAAGGAGTGGTGAGGACAGCAGAATACATCGTAGGCAACAAACTACCAGCCTTACAGGACATGTATCAGTCCCACTGCCTGAGGAACAAACTACCAGCCTTACAGGACATCTACCAGTCCCGCTGCCTGAGGAACAAACTACCAGCCTTACAGGACATATACCAGTCCCACTGCCTGAGGAACAAACTAGCAGCCTTACAGGACATTTACCAGTCCCGCTGCCTGAGGAACAAACTACCAGCCTTACAGGACATCTACCAGTTCCACTGCCTGAGGAACAAACTACCAGCCTTACAGGACATCTATCAGTCCCGCTGCCTGAGGAACAAACTACCAGCCTTACAGGACATCTATCAGTCCCGCTGCCTGAGGAACAAACTACCAGCCTTACAGGACATCTATCAGTCCCGCTGCCTGAGGAACAAACTACCAGCCTTACAGGACATCTATCAGTCCCGCTGCCTGAGGAACAAACTACCAGCCTTACAGGACATCTATCAGTCCCGCTGCCTGAGGAACAAACTACCAGCCTTACAGGACATCTATCAGTCCCGCTGCCTGAGAAACAAACTACCAGCCTTACAGGACATCTACCAGTCCCGCTGCCTGAGGAACAAACTACCAGCCTTACAGGACATCTACCAGTCCTGCTGCCTGAGGAACAAACTACCAGCCTTACAGGACATCTATTAGTCCCGCTGCCTGAGAAACAAACTACCGGCCTTACAGGACATCTATCAGTCCCACTGCCTGAGGAACAAACTACCAGCCTTACAGAACATCTACCAGTTGCGCTGCCTGAGGAACATCCAGAAGATCAGGTTAGACACCATACTGCCATCAGGCAGGAGATTCCGCAGCATCCAGACCAGAACAACCGGCTACTGAACAGCTTCTACCCACACGCTGTCAGGCTCCTGAACAAACTGTGAGGCTGAGAGACCCCAATACCGTTCACTCGGCCACTGCTGTATTACATTATATTACACTATTATATTTTTTATTCTGATATCGCTGCTGATAAGTCACTTTAAATAGATATGTCTTCGTAGATAACCTGCCTATGCAAAAGTTTCTTCATATGCCCTCCTGTAAATCGTATATATCTATATATCTTGTGTATGTTTTGTGTATTCCCTTATATATTTCAGTTATTACTAAATGTATATATTCTAGCTTATTTTTATTTCATTATTGTCTATTTATTGTTATGTTTGCACTGTTTTTACTACATATATAAAGCTGCCCTGCTGTAGAGTTGTATCTGAGCCTCACCCCAAGCATTTCAATGCATGTTATGTCCTGACATGATGTGCAAATGACAAATAAACTTGAAACTTGAACTTGAAGCAGTATATTTATTTTGCTTCTTCAAAACCCAGATTTAATCGTGACCAGTCCAGTTTTTGTCCACCCAATGAAGCATTTTCCAACCAAAAATACGTCCAATCTAGCAACACTGCTGCTGACCCAAAGTACACCTCTACAACACTAGTTGGAACACTTTAATTATATCGTACAGTAATGTAGGACCATGCACACAAAGACATTACCTAGTGCTACATCTTCTGGTTCTCCCGTTGTGCCTGCCACTCATACACACTACAATTCCCAGAACTCCTTGCTTTCTGATGTCACAGTCACATGTCCTAAACAGTCCAATCATGAACTCACCTTCAGATCAAGCTCTCCTGAGTACTGATTTGACTCACCTGTTTGTTATTAGGCTGTATATGTATACACCTGTCTGAAGTATTGCCATCTGCTCCTGTTGCTTACTGACCGGTCCCTTGTTTGTCTATATCTTGTATATCGACTTTGACTTTGGACATATTCCCTTTGACCCTCCCTTTCAGAAACCCCATGCATCTGTGGTCAGCCATTACAGTTTTGACCTGAACAGTTTCTTTGACCACTCTTTTGCATTGCCCTACTAACAAACCTCGCTCACTGTTTTCTTATCTGCACGTGTCTGATCTGTTCTTCAATCCTGAGTCCCAGGTACCACATTACAACAATACGTTGATAAATAGGTACATAGAGGCCCAGACTGGCCTGTTTGTACATCGTCTAATGAAACAAGAAGTATCTCCAAAATGGTAACTTTAGAGGAGAGTTCAAAAAAGCTTTCAATGTAAGTCAATGGAACCAGATTTTTCAGGCTATTTTGAAGCATTTCCATAGTTTTAAACATCATGGAGTCTTCAGTATTACAGGTCAGTGGGAGTCACCCTGCTCATGATCCTAACTAAAAACTCGTTTAAGAAGGCACGTGCAGGTTCACTGGTGGGTTTGGATAGTATATAAAATGACTGTATTATGACTGATTATGTTTATTATTATCACAACTATGCAGAAATTAAAGTCATCAAGTTTCTCCACAATGAACCATGAACCAAACCACAGTGCCGGGCTGTTTTAACCATAAAACTATGCCCAAAAATGTGGAAATTATTTAACTTCTGACTGTTGGGTGAGTCGTACATCTCCGTATTCATTCATTACATTGACAAGTTCTTGACTGATCAGAGAGATGCAGAAGTCACCCCAGGTCATGATCCTGACTAAAACCTTGTGTGCCTGGACACCAAATTCATAGCTGTAATAGAGGAAACAAAGTGATTCTGAAATGTTCTGTTCTACTGAAACTTCTACTGATGGTGATGTGACCCAGACGTCTGGCTTCATGCCTTCAAAAGCATCCTAAATAAAATAGTAATAAAAACTGTGACATCACTGACATAAATAAATATAGCATTAATGACAAATGGTGGCTGCTGAGATAAGCATTCATAAGCTTTTATGCAGGGCTATGTCACTAATCATGGCAAGCGAATGTAGGTGTCATGTTGCTATATGCTTAGTTCTTGTTTTACAATAGATTATGTTGTTTATGCTGAATTGGTGCATGAAGTGTGTTAAGGTGCAACATAGCACCTTAAGAAAACATCCTTTTTCAGATTTATCACTGTTTCACCATCATAGGCACGTGTAGGTTCACTTGTGGGTTCTGATTGTAAATAAAATGGTGAAGTCATGTATTATGACTCCTGTTTGTTATTATGACCACTAAACAGAAATTAAAGTCAGCAAGTTTCTCTACAATGAACTATAAACCCAACCAGTGACGGGCTGTTTTAACCATAAAACTATGCAGAAAATTTGGAAATTCTTTAACTTCTGATGCTTGGGGTGAGTCGTACATCACTGCATCCAAGTCTTGACTGATCAGTGAGATGCAGAAGTCGCCATAGGTTTCTTTATAATATGTCAAGTCAAGTTTATTTGTATATCGTTTTTTACAACGATGTTCTCTCAAAGCAGCTTTACAAAGTTTTGAAAACAGACAGTTACAACATATATTCCCCAGTGAGCAAGCCAGAGGCAACAGTGGCAAGAAAAAACTCCCTCAAATGGAGAAAGAAACCTTGGGAGGAACCAAGTCTCACAAGGGGAGACCCATCCTCCTCTGATCAAACAGTATTTACAGTTTAATAAACTAAGTACCAAAGAAAAGAGTCTCTTTTTGAAATCTGGATAGCAAAGCATTAGAAGTTGCACAGATAGAGGCAGTCTCTGACTGAGGCAGTCTCTGACTGAGGCAGACTCTGACTGAGTCTTTATGTAAAGTGGGCGTGAGCTGAAACAGTCCAATCCTATCTCAATGCTGGTGCATCTGGATGGCACAGTGATGTAACTGAGGGTGTAGCAGTTGACACAGATGGACAGGAGAGCTGGCTGGTGATGGTGGGGAGGAGGTCCTGATGGTCAGTCCTTCAACAGCGTTCAACAGACAGGAGGAACGTCATTACCTCAGAAAAAGTAATGAGAGAGAGTTAGTTCGGCTCAGGAGTATGACTGTAGAGAATATGAATATTCAGAATTTTAGTGTGGCTGGTGACTCCGGCAGATCTAACTATAACAGCCTAAACTAAAAGGACAGCCTAACCTAAAAGGATGTCACAACACAGGCCAGCCCCCATTTAAAAAAACAACTTATATTACGCCACTTCATTCAGTTTAACTATGCACCATGTCACTGTATTGTCTGAGGAACAACAGAAAGACGGCAAAGCACTTGTGGTGAACCACGGCGGTGTTCGGAGAGCTTTAGGCCGCATTCTTCTGAACGCGCTTTCCCTTCATTGCGAGCAGCTATCAAACATAAGAGGTATTTTTATATTTTCCAGGCAACAGGAAGGACTGAGTGTTCTGGATTAGAAGGTCAGTGGCTCTTATCTTATGGAGAGCGCTCAGGGAGTGAGAGAGAGAGAGGGAGAGAGAGAAAGAGAGAATGCCAGAGAAAAAGAGCAGGGAAAACAGACATAGACAACTATCAAGAGTGCGAGTGTGCGAGCTAGCACTATGCCCTTGTAATTAAAAAGAGAGAGGCGGCAAAACTGGCATTATGAAAACAAGCTCTCCTAAAGCCATTTAAAGTGACTTATCCCAAATGCAGCCAGAGGCTAATGCAACTGAGCAACTCTTCTCTGCATAATTACAAGCCCCGCTCCATTTCAGCCTGGAATGGAAGGCAACCAGTCTCTGTTAGAACCGATTACAGCAAATGTTTGTTTGTTTACCTGCTGGGTCGTATCTCCATGCACCTCATTAGAGCATCAGTACTTGGGCTGTGCTTTCTCTTTCTTGGACAATTGTAGCCAACCGCTAATGGGAGCTTGCGTACACAGCAATAAAAATAAGTTTGCACATCGTCTACAGGGAACAAACTCAAATAAAGCATTTTGCTACCAATTGTGGAATTTTTGAATTTTTTTACTGTGCAGTAACTGTGCAGTTAATGTTTCAAACTTATTCTACATACACTGGTTGGGTCTGAAACGGAATGAATGCTGTCTACTCATACAGTATACGGAGACAGCAAGGCAGCCGCTCATGTGAAAGTCTAATGTTTTAAAGCAATGCTGCCTGCTGAGCTTGCTTGGGTTAGTGAAGGCAGCGTAGACTACTTTTACTAGCTTGAGTATCCCATAATCTTCTGTGTCAGCACTAATACAACACAAAACATGAGGCATCGACTTATTGGACAGCACAGGCACCAAGGCAGCAAGGCTGCTGCCTTCTGTTTTGGACGCAGCCAAAAAAGTTGCACCGTCTAATATTTTGTGGGGCCGCCTTTAGCTTTGCCTGTAGTGCACATATGCTGTAGCATTGTTTCGACAACCTCATGCAAAGTTACAACATCACAGCTGTAGGCCAAGACCTTGAATGGATGACTAGAGAGTCAAACCACTCTGTAAAAACTCCAGAAGAATTCCATGTGTGAAAATGACTCCTGGTGTGCTCCCTGAGCCATACTTTCACAGTCTGAACCCAATGAATCTCAGCATTTTGGTCCTGGAATACGGTCATGCGATCAGGGAAGACCAAAAAAACATTGTTAGGATGAACTGGTCATTCAGTACCTTCAGGTGGTCAGCTGACTTCATTTTATTGCCTGACCAACTGAATCATAACACTGCCTCCAGAGGCTTGTACAGTGGGCACTTCACTTCTTACACAGATGCTCTCATCGCTCGGAAATTGGGTCCATCTTGACCACATGGTCTATTGCATGGTCTTTATGCAGCAAATTAAAGCCCTGGTGTTTCAATTAGCCTTAGTAACCAGACATATGGCTTTTACTGTTGGTTATATACCTTTTTGTAAAGTTCTCATTTTTAGTGTTATTGTAAAGCACTGGACACTTATGAAGCCTATTCCAGTTATTTCAGCTACTCCTTAAATGTTTTCCTTGCTTGATGCAGGCTGATAATGAGAACCTTCTGAAACACAATACCATATTTTCCTTGGTATATGACTTCCCACAGGGTTGTTTAATATATAATATGCATATTACTGCATCACTTGGCCTTAAAAGACTTGTTATTGATCACTGTAGTAATTATTCAATTAATGGCACAAGGGCCTCGTTTAAATCCAAACAGTGTTCTTCTTATGCCAGGCAGTCTAGTTTTATATACCTTTTTCTCCCTTAAAATTAAAATGGCTGGTTTGGCTACTATGCCTTTAAGATTGTTGTATGTAAATGATGTGCGTTTTGATTGGCTGCACTATATTATATATCTTATTTAGCGAGCGGACTGAAACACTCCCTTTAACGTCAGCTTAACATCAGGGAATTAATTAATAATGAATTACTGTAATCAGATCATAACAGTATATTATTTACCATTTAATAAAATCTAATTTGACAAATTTGGAAATCTTCCTGTGTCCAGCTTATAGTATTTCAGTCTACAATGTTTGAGATGGATTGGGCTGAATAAAAACAGCAAGTATTATTTATGCCTAATATGATCCCAAATATTGAATGGCAGGGTATGTATTGATTTTGGTGACGTGACCAAAAGAATACAAATTGCTGTCCAAAGAAATTATATATAAAGAAATATATATATAATTTCGTTTCATGTAATTTTCATGCAATTTATGCAATTTTCATGCAATTCACAAACAATACTATCCATTTCACAATGAATTTAACTGTATCAGATGATATTTAAAGAATAAAAATGTTTGTATTAAGCCTATTTTTGTATAGAGCCTTATTTTGCACATAGTCCTATTATCAGCAATTCTCAGTCCTCTGTCTAAATCTCCTGGTACAGCCGCCAATCCAAGTTAAGGATGTTATTGGGCTAATTGGTTGTTAGGACACTCTTGCTCAATTGTGATGCACAGCTGAAAAACATTCTACTAATAAGTGAGCATAAAAGGGAGAACAACATTCTAGATTAGTTTAGTATCTGAAGCATCAGCAGTTGATGGCTTGCTGACCGACTCAAAATGACCAGAAAGAAACAACTTTCTTTAGAGACCCGTCAGTCCATAACATCCGTAACATTTATATTAAGTTTGTTACCCCAACCTCGGTTTTTAACACTTCCATAAAATCATTTTGTCCAATACTTTTATATTTTTTACAGTGTATATATAGTGAATTTTGTCCACTTTTCTTGGTGTCCTACTAAGTTACAACCTACATTATGTTCCTGTCCAAAGAAAATCTCCAAAAATAACTGCTTTACTGTAGAAATGAATTATTCCCTTATTATACTTTCAATGCAGGTTTTGAAGCAGTTTTATTGGCCCAATCATCACAAAATTTAGAAACAATGTGAAGAACAACTGTGAAGCTCAAGTTGTAAACAAAACTAAAAATTGATGTAATGTTTTTCTTTGGACTGCGAGGATACGCAAGTCTGTTTAATATGACTCGACAACTAGACATAACAGCTTTACATTTAATGTTAATGGAAAGATGTTTTATTGGTCCAAGCATTGTAAAATTTTGAAACAATGTGAAGAGCAACTGTAAAAAACGAAGATACTTGATTTCTTTTTTCTTTGGACAGCGGGGATAAGCTTTAAGATTACTCAACAACTCGACACGGTACAAAGAAAGGCTTTCACACTAATTGCTTGGAAATTAGCGGAAATCTGTTTGTTTACCCGCCAGGCCATATCACGGCAGTGTTCTTAGCAGAGCGATACCTGAGCTTTCTCTTTTCACGCTCTGGGGCGAAATGGCCCTTGCCCTCCATCTCCGCTCTTCCCCAGCACCTGTGGCTATATCCCAATATTTAGATGAATCTATCTTTCATCTCCGCTGACACGTCTGGACAAGGCTGAGATATCCCGCGCCGGCGTATGCGGCCCTGCTGTATTTGCTTTGACAATAGCTTCATTAGCCGTCTTTGGCCACACAGATAAATGGGCCGCATTTATTTCAAAGGGAGATTTAATGGCCCCTCTTATTTTTCTGGCATCTCCGAGCCGGGATAAAGTAAATCACAATGCTCCTCTTACACTTCGATTTTCTTCATTTTTAGAGATGGTCATTTTCTGAATTATTTGCTCCTATCTCTCTCGCTCCCTCTCTCTCTTTCTCTCTTTTTTTTCTTTCATCTCGACGCTCTTGAAAAATTGTTGGCGCCTTTTTCCTTAATAGTGGCGGCTTCGAGCATGGCCCATTCTGCCTCGGCTATTGCATTGTGGGAGGTGGGTGAAGCGTGAAAAAAAAAGAGAGAGAGAGAGAGAGAGAGAGAGAGGAAAAAGAAAAACGACATCAAAAGCATGTAAGGTGGGGAAAATATTACTTTGTGTGTGATTTTTCCCCCTCTCGCTGTCTATTCTCCTCCTAATTGCCAGTGATTATTTTAATAGTGAAAAGGGTGGCTGGTAATATGGTGTGATTATATGGAATGGACGGGCTAGGCCCTCAAGACACAGCAACATAATGAAGGCAATGATCACGAGGGCACGGCGGTGACACCCACAAAGCCCAGATAAGCCCCCGCAAAAGCCACCTCCTATCTCTCGCCGCCTCTCTCGCCCTCAGCCGCGCTCTCTCTCTCGCCCGCTCTCTCCGTCCTTCAAAAGCACAGATGCTATCTGATGCATTCACAGGGCTGTTAGCTCTAATAGGCGGGAGCAGTTGTGGTTATGGCAAGCCATTCACTAGGCCTGTCTTTGATTAGGCCTGGCATTGGATTACTAGCACAGGACAAGACATGGCACACCTCAAAAAAGGATGAAGCTGACAGGCAGGCACACATACACCTATTTGGATCATGATTTATAACAGCAAAAGAAATAATATACCAAAGCCTGGCAACCACAGACTGACACAACAGGAATCCATTCTTTTTTCCTTTTTGCCTGGTTCTGAAAGTACCCGATATAAACCATCGCTATCAGGAACCGTGTTTGTTCTAATAGTTGTGACATCACCTGGATGTCCCTTTTAAAACCTTCTCCGAAACCAACAACAACTTTTATTACTAGATGTCACGAAATGACTTGGTTAGATCCTAATGGTAGCTTTCATTCAGACCAGGAGTGTAGTAGTAGTGGGGTTGGGGGTTGGGGGGCGGGGACATGGAGTGGCCTAGGCTTTCTCACATGAAAGCCTTGCCTCCCCTTGACTTCAAAGAAAAAAAAAATCAACCAGTGACAATAAATGACAATTACAAAACAGTGACAATCATGTGAGTGTTATATTTATATATATATATATATATATATATATATATATATATATATATATATATATATATATATATATATATATATAATTTATTTTTTGACCACAAGTTACATTAAGAAAAAACAAGACAAAAAAATCCCATAAGAAACATGAGCATTAGCAAAATGTTAGCATGCTAACATTACAAGAACATTACAAGTAATACAAGCGATAACTTCCACTCGGTGTTTGGCTTCTCAAGACAGCAAACCAAATGGTCAGTATCACAGATTACTTTAAGATGATCGATCTAAAGGAAATACTTTGAAAATACTAAGAATTGAGAATGCTAATGCTAACCGGTACCCTTCACATTACCCTGCTCAACTGTTTCTTCAGATTGAGGAAGCTTAGCTGAGCTGTGCTACTACATATCTAACAAGTTGACAGTGGTAAAGTAAACTACTTAAATACTCAAATACTGGATATTTACTTGAAGACTAAAATGTGGTCTTAAACCAGACACCTACGTTAACAGATAATCAGTCAGTAACTAACATGGTAGTAACTGGACTGTTGCGTGTGGTCCTAAGCACCTAATCTCATTATTCAAAAGCCTTTATCGTATCACTATCACTCATATTTACTCCAGTAAGAACACCAGATATCATTAATATAGATGTAAATAATCATACATACAATACAAATAGCATAAATAAATTGTAAAATAAGTAGGTCATATCTTGAGCTCCAGTTGGAAGAACAAAGTGTAGTTCCAGATTTCTCCTGGACACCCCAGACATTGTATAAATGTATTAAATTCTTTCAGCAGCAATCTTGATTTAGCTTAATGAAGTACTGAGCAGTCAAAGCAGGTATTAGATGAGAACTGTAAATAATACTGGGTTGTTTCCACAAGGAGAAGCTTGGAAAGGGTTAAATAACTATTTTACTATTTCTACTATGCTACTATTTGACTATTTCAAACAAAAGCTTTTTTAAAAATATGAATCCCCAAGTGCCTAAAACCATTCTACAGTATTGTTCACTTATACTAGATCACGCTGGTTGACTTCCTTGGTCATATGTTCTTGACATGCTGATTGACCAGCTTGGTTGTGCTGGACATTCTGGTTGACCACCTAACTTGTCAAGCTCAAATAAAAAAAGTACCTCAAACTAGCCTTTCAGTTTAACTAGTGAAATGAGCTGGAACTATTTGTTGTCAACTTGGCAGACACCCCTCAAAATAAATAAAATAAATAAATAAATAAAACTTCAATCCAAAAGGCTTTAAGGACTAGTTTGAAGAACTGTGAAATATACACAAGGTCTTAATCCTTTAATCTGTCTATGAGATGATTGGTGTTTTGCTCTGGCACAGAAGTATGCTGCATAGCTGAATCCACTAGCAACAGCTTTAAATCAAACATCGTGTCCATGTTTTTATATTTGTATATATAACAGTGCCATATGATACTAGAAACAACATAAGCCAGATTCTTTAATAACCTTATAGAGCTTTTATGAAGGAAGTAAAGATTTAGCCATGATACTAATTAGTATGTTACGATCATGGTAGCTACAAGGAGAGGAAACTTCATACACCAATCATGTCTTGACCAATCGGCCACATTTAGAGTAAGGGGAAAGTTATGTGGAGTTGATTTGCTGCCAAACTATTGCTTTAAAACTGGCAGCTCATGTTGTAACTGATTTCAGGAGCCGGGCCAAGACAAAGGTATTTGTCTGTCTTGTCGCAGAACATAATGACTTTTCTCGGAACAAGACTTTTTCTGCTCTTTGTGAGAAAGAGCTCACCCGAGGAGAGGAACTACTGCCCACTGCGGACGCCTAGCGAAGGCCGCTCGGCTGTGCAATACAGTTTGTTCTCAAACTGAAAAGAAAAACTTTCGAAAAAAGAAAAAACTCAAGCCTCAGTCAAAACAGCATACAAACAGCAGGCTGGACTCCACAGGGTGGATTTGGAGCTTGATCATTACAAATGAATCATCAGGAAGTTGGGTATAACAGGTAAACCTGTGCGCGTTAGTCACATAAATCAACACGCGCACAAGCCTGGGGCTACTTATTGCTGGTTGCCCGCTGTTTCCTGGACTTACTCTGAGCAGTGGTGAATATCGGGGTGCATTCTGCAGACCAAAAAAAAACAAAAAAACACAACACCGGAGGGGTCCCCCGTCTCACCGACCCATCCATTATAATCTGCACAAATACATCATGGTTTAATACGAAAAACACAAAGACAACAACATATATCCTTTACCCTCTGGACACCCCTGTGACAGAAGGGGCGCTTGCATGACGAATGGTTAAGGACTGGTAGCTTAATGGAGAACACAGATATATGGAATCAAGCTACGTTCATTCAATGCATTTTTTATGGTCCACCTACAATAACATGCAGACGTTTCAATCACTTTTCATATCAAGAATGCTTCTTCTGTTGGGATCATCTGTTTAAGATTTTAAAGGGTTTAAATCATGGAAAAGCAAACGTTCCTACTGTTTAAAATGCAAAATGGCCTATTGGTGCATATAAACAACATTCACTTATTTCAAAGCAATACCATTCTATACTGTACAAATATGGAAACAGTCTGTTATTAATTCATGGTTATGTCGGAGTCACACATGTCTGCCTATTTAGCTTACAGTGGTTTTGCTTCATCTATTAGTGTTGAAGTTATGGAGCAGAGGTCGCTAATAGGAGGACCACTATAATTGGAGGTTGTTCAATGTGGACTCAAACCGAAAACTAGTGAGAAGTTCAGTTCAATCACGTGCGTTGTAATATCACCAAAAGCGCTCCTTAGCCAATCAGATAGGTGCACATTCTGGTATGAAGCAAGAAGCAGCAGTCAGAGAATAGAACGAGTCTGAGAAAGAATAACGTGCCCTAAAAAAGAAAAGTCAACGACGAAAACCGACTTTTTAAAACCCGGAATGGAGCGAGACATGTATGCTTATTCTTCCCACAGGCAGCTCCAAACCAACAGGTCAGTATGTGAAATTAGGTTCACAAGAAGACACACGTTTTATTAACTTTTTCTATAAATAAGCACTTTTTCAAAATCATTCTGTTTTTTAAATGTAGCCCTGGTTTTTACCTGAAGCAAAAAATCATTTATTTTAAGTTTTATAAATAATTAATTCAGTTCGGCATTTAAAACAATAAATATTGTTGAAATATACTGAACAGTATTTGTAATTTGTTTGTCTTTCACTTGCTGATGACATAAAATGCTGATACTAGGCTACTTCAGTATACAGGATATGGCGCTGAATCATAACACTAGTCAGAAATGATGACGATCCTTGGCCTGAGGAAATCTCCTTTAACTGGATTCCCCTGTTATAGAGGGTGTTTCAGCCTGAACAGCTGATTAAATGAGGTAACCAAATAATAAAAAAATATAAAGCCCAGAGTTATTCCAGCTCTTTCCTCTGTTACAAGGTGATGTCATCTCATAACGCATAACTTCATTGCCCGCCTACCTGCTGGCTATAGATGCATATCTAGTATCTTGTTCTATCTGACTTTCAGGATCGGACACATCATAAGGCCATCATAAGAACAGCCACAGTGGGATGGCACTCTGGCTGTTGAACAAAGTAAGCAAGTTGACCAATCAGACCTCACTGGGCTCATCGGAAGGTGAGGCTTAAAGACGCAGGACAGGGCGTTTTAAAGGGTGAATACAGATGTACATTATAAGAACATTTTAATTGTCTCTAGTAGACAAACATACTCTAAAGCCATAGTCATTGAACAGACAAAGGCTAAAAAATTATTTAATTTAGAATCATATTGGTTATGCGATGGACTGGGATTGGTTTCAGCCCCCCCATGACCCTTGACTAGTGGGATAAAGCAATTAAAAATTTTAATCACGTTAAAATAATTTTTTACCACTTTCTGGTTATTATTATACACTTGATACAGTAAATCAAACACAATGATGACCTCCCACAGATGCAAAGTTGGCCAAGTTTCACAGAAGTGTTGTCTAAATCTATTCTAAGTCAGTCTAATTCTATGTAGACATTTCAAAATATTCTCAAGAAATGTAACTGTAAACTCAACATTATGGTGCAAACCTAAAGAAAGATACTTTCTTATAAACATTTTTGTCAAAGGTTCTATAAAGCTCATCCCACATCGAGAAGAGGAATATATTTGTGGGCTGAGTGAAAAATGGATGCCTGTATATAGTAACAGCAGTTTAAATGGTTTTATTAAACTTGAATAAATAAAAACAGAAACAATGTAAATCACTAAATAATACTTATCATAACGTCCTTCATATGAACATAAACATTATAATGGCGGCCGCACCTAGCCTCCTGCTGTCTTGGTGTCTGGGGCATTCCTTAACCCGAGGCTGCAGCAGGGCCAGGCCGCTGTGAACTGTTGTTGTTTGGATGCGGTTTGATAAAGTGTCTGTGAGAGAATGGAAGAGTGAGCCATCCAGACTGGCTGGCAGACACGAGCAGCTTCACGTTACTGCTTCTATTGTATTCCAACTATTTTTTTGGGAGATATTTGATGCTATTAAAGAAACAGCTCGCCAAACAAATTACAGATTAGAAAGTCTTGTGTAAATATATAGGGGTAGGTGTGTGTGTGTGTCGGTGTATCACTGTGTAAGGAAAGGAAGGCGAGACATGATTTCACTTGTTATGGCTGGATAGAAATTCGTTTCTCTTTTATTTGAGGCCAAAAAGGGGAATAGGTTTCCATACCTGGCAACCCTAACACTTTGAATTTTGGATTTTAAAACATTTCCTGTTAGTCGAAGTACTTATCTTGTGAGCAGGGGGGGGTATGGCATAGACAAAAGAAGAATCTGATTTTAAGAATAGAGAAATAGGAAGAAAAAGGATTTAAAGACCATGATTTCAGGGTACTAAAATAATTTCTTTGCTTACTACCTTTTCTTATTTTGTTTAATCTGTGTGTTTTATTTATGACTACTAACCTGATCCTTAGTAGCTGTTCTTGTGACCTTTACATAGTACCTTTACTTATACCTGAAATATAAAAAGGGTTAAGTGAAGGTACTGAGGACTCAAAAACAGGTACTAAGCCAAGGTACTACATAAAGGTCATAGGACCAGGAACTTAGTCAAGTTTTTTAAAGGCTATAAGTAAAGGCACTCACAAAAGATTATGAAAAATGTTACTTACTCAAAGTACTATTTGAAAAAAATAAGATAAATGATTGTCAAAGTACTGGGTATCTAAAGCTAATAAGAAATAGTCTAATTCAAAGTATTATGTAAATGTCATGGGAATAGGTAGTAACGCAAGGTGCCACGTAAAGCTTCAAATACGAGACGCAAACATCATTCAGCGAAGATACACAAGATACACAGCGTAGGTAAAGTTAATAAGAAAAGGTATTAAGAATAGAACATAAGACAGTGTACTAAGTCAAGGTACAAACTCATAAGGAAATGATACAGATTTAATTTGGTACTTGTTATGACCTATGAGTAGAGCTTAATACTTTATCTTGATAGCTTTTACATAGGACATTTACATAGTACTTAAATCAAGGTAATACATACGTGTTCTGAGAAAAGTGGCTAAATGAAGGTAATAGAAACATCAAAACTAAATACTAAGCAAAGACAATAAACAGTTACTATGTTAAGGCACTAAATAAAGGTAATAAATAAAGGTGCTTAGTCAAGATATTGTTTAAAGGCCATAAGAAAAGGTACTAAGTAAAGATAATAGAAAAAAGGCACTAAAGATTTATGGCTGTCCAGATACTATACTAAGTCAAGGTACTATGTAAAGGTCATAAGAAAAGGCACTAAGTCAAGGTAGATCACACACAACAGTAATGAGAAAGTATCAAGTAAAGTATCATGTAACTCAAGGTGTCATATAAAAGTCATTCAAAAGCCACAGTACTATGTAAAGGTCATGGAGTCAGAAAAAACAGTATTAAATTAAAGGTCATTGGAAAAGTTACAAAATCATAAGAACATATAGGTCAGAGGTCACTAATAGGCGAACCTGTCCAATGATGACCCAAACTGATAAACTATTGAGAATGATTTAATTTAGATGGTGTTTATTTTAAGCGGTGGAGCTTTTCTTGCCTTTACGGTATACGGGCTTGACAGTGCAGTAAACTCACAGGCCAATCATGGGCGTTGTAAGATCACCAAAGGCTCCTTAGCCAATCAGATCTGTGCAGATAAGGGAATGCGGCATGCGCACAGGTGAGATACGAAGTGACAAGCAGCGGTCGTAGGAAAAAGCGAGTTGAGAATAAAGCGAGTCGGAGAGTAAAGCGAGTCAGAGAAAGAATAACATGTAAATGCTTATTCCTGTCACAGGCAGCGCCAAACCAACAAGTCCAGTGAAACTGAGTTAACAAGAAGACGCAGCTTTATTTACTGTTTCTGTAAATAAACTCTTTTTTTTCAAATGTTTTTTTTTTAAGTAGCCCTTGTTTTTATTGAAGTGAGTAAAAAACATTTATTTGAAGTTTTATAAATAATTCATTCAGTTCAGCATTTAAACAGTAAATACACTGAACGGTATGTCTAATGTGTTAGTGTTTCAGTAGCTGATGGTATAAGATGCTCATACTAGGCTACTTTAGTAAACAGGATACACCACTGAATCATAACACAAGTTAGAAAGGATGATGGTCCGGACCTCGACCTGAAGAAATTTCCTCTCACTGGACCTTACTGAACTCTAATTAAATATCCCTGATATAGGTCATTAAAAACAGGCTGAGTACATGTCATAAGAAATGTTAATATTTTACAATAAAGACACTATGTCCCAATGAGAGGTGTTTGGAGGATCAAAGACATGACATAATATTAAGTACACATTAAGTAATAGTGAGTAAGGTGCTAAGCAAATGTGTGAAGTAAAGGTGTAACGCATGCTATGTAAAGTTACTACACTGACTGTCAGGGTACTATGTAAAGGTAATAAGTAAAGTAAACTACCTGAAGGAAATCAGATTAGACAAGGTTTACATAATGGTGCTAGTAAAAGGTAGTAAGGAAAAAGATCATACACTAAGGTAATATAGAAAAAGTCCACTAAGCAAAAGTACTAAAACACTGCAGTAGTGTATGTAAAGGTCATGAGGTCAGAAGAAAGAGTACTAACTGAAAAAGGTTCATAAGTCATAAGTATGTAGTTATTTAAATACGGGCTGAGTAAATGTCATAAATGCTATTACATCATAATAACGTCACTGTGTCAAAAACATTAAATAATAATGAGCAATATTAAGTAATTGTAAGTAAGGTACACAGAAAATGTAAAGTAAAGGCGCTAAGAACAGGTATTGAGTTAAAGTAATATTGTATGTAAAAGTCATAAGAAAAGGTTACTAAATGTTTCACAAGATTTACTAAAAGTTGTTTGCACATTCCTGTGAATTGAAATCATGAATGAACCAAAAAGACTCCAAGAAAAAAAAACATGCATACAAAACCACAGCCCACCCACTTGTGTCATTCTGCTAGTGAACAAGGCCAGACATGGATCCAGTGTCATGCTCTGGGGCGTGGTGTGTATGTGTGTGTGTGATCTATAGTAATGGATGTGTGTGAGGTCAGGTACTACAATGCGACCTGCACTTCATCACATACATACCTCTTTAGATCACCTGTGCATGAGACCAAAACCCCAGAGGGAACCCCCACCCCTCCCAGTGAAGTTTTCTCTTATATAGGCCCAAGTGCAGAGCACAGCCTACAGGATACATTTCATTTGCCTTTTACCAAAACATTTATTAATAACATTGCAATAATGTTGACGTTTGATTAATGATGTCACAGTCATGTCACAGTCATGTGTATAGTAAACTGAACAAGTGTTTAAACACATATAGATATTTTAGAGGTTTCTGACGTTCATTACAGTTAATTAAAACCAATCAAATGAAGGTGCTGCCGATTATCCTACACCACCACAGTAAAGTACTGCACAGAAGATATCTTCTTTATTTTATCACTATTTCAAGGTGTGGACTCATAACAAGTGTGGGAGAAGTTGTAAAGCTCCAAAACCATCATCATCAGTTATACAGTACTTGAAGCTTTCTTCATTGAGAGAGAGGAGAAAATCAAGCGCCACTCTTCCTTTGTTTCTGAAGGAATCCACATGTTTCTGTCCATCCTTCCACTGGTAGAAGACAACTCAGCACTGTGGGTCTGAAAGGATGTGTAGTGGAAACGCCATAGACCAAAGGAAATGTTTCTCTAACATTGAAACCAAGTATCTGAGATGTGGTATGAAGTTTGTTGACTTTTAGGAGGATCTCACAGTTGAGCTTTTTCTTCAGACCTAAGACCCTTAAGGTTGGTTTGCAAGTTTGGTATGTTTGGTCATGTGTGAAATCTCTGGTCCTCCTGAAATCAGAAGCCTGGGATTTGCTTCCAGTGAACTTTTGCGCTATTAGCTGCACATGCGGAAGCTATCCTATAGCTACAGCATGGCCTGTATGGTGTAGTGGATTATACCGCTGCTCTCCATGCTGTAGACTAGTGCAGACCTGAGTAACCACTGTATACTTTACAAATAAGGAGTTTAAGTTAAGAGGCTTTTATTGGCATTCTATCTACGTACAAGTACACAGTGGAGTGAAATTTGTTTCTCCAGGAACAACACGGTGCAACATAGAACAAGTGCAACCGTGCAGATACAAGTTTTTAACTAGAAACAATAAATACAATAAATTAACAGACATTAGACACAGTACACAGACAGGACAGTAAACAGACAGGACACTGCAGCACCAGCACTCATTTCTGAACATGAGGTAGTGAATAAAGTGCAGAGATATTTAACATACTGTGATTTGTGAGTTCTGTAGTCAGATAACATACATACACACAGCAGTTACTGAGGTAGTACTAGAGTAACAGTGTTAACACAGTCAGATACATACACACAGCAGTTACTGAGGTAGTACTAGAGTAACAGTGTAAACACAGATAACACACATACACACAGCAGTTACTGAGGTAGTACTAGAGTAACAGTGTTAACACAGTCAGATACATACACACAGCAGTTACTGAGGTAGTACTAGAGTAATAGTGTAAACACAGTCAGATACACACAGCAGTTACTGAGGTAGTACTAGAGTAACAGTATAAACACAGTCAGATAACATACATACACACAGCAGTTACTGAGGTAGTACTAGAGTAACAGTATAAACACAGTCAGATAACATACATACACACAGCAGTTACTGAGGTAGTACTAGAGTAAACAGTGTAAACACAGTCAGACAGCATACATACACACAGCAGTTACTGAGGTAGTACTAGAGTAAACAGTGTAAACACAGTCAGACAGCATACATACACACAGCAGTTACTGAGGTAGTACTAGAGTAACAGTATAAACACAGTCAGATAACATTCATACACACAGCAGTTACTGAGGTAGTACTAGAGTAACAGTGTAAACACAGTCAGATAACATTCATACACACAGCAGTCACTGAGGTAGTACTTGGTAGATGTAGGAGTAAAGAGTATAAACACAGTGACAGCAGCAATGTTTCAGACAGTGCAAGTAGAGCATTAAAAGAAGTGTATGTGTAAGAATAGGGGTATTCAAATCAGTCCCTGTGAGTTTAAAAACCTGATTGCTTGAGGAACAAAGCTGTTGCAGAGCCTGGCACGGATGCTCTGGTACCTTCCGCCAGACGACAGCAGTAAAAAAAAGGCTCTGTGAGGGATGGATGGGGGCCATCCACAATGCTGGTGGCTTTGCAGATGCAGCGTGCAGTGTAAATATCCATGATGGAGGGAAGAGACCCCCATGATCTTCTCAGTTCTTGCATAAGATTCCTAACACTACCTTCACCCACCTGTGTACATGTAAACTAGAGCGCCTTCCAAATGCCATAAATGTAGATCTTTGCACTGGCACATCATGCGGGGAGGCATGAGTAGCGGGACTGCTTTGACTTATTGTGTCACTTGCATTTCCAAGTTATAACAGATAAAGCAGATGGGATTCCTGTTGTGTTAAAGCAAACCAGTGTAAATGTGGTCCTGCCCAAAACAAGCCCAGATCCAATCCTGGGTGTGGAATCAATTATTTGGGATAAGTAGAAAAATCCTTAAATGTTTTATTGGGATTTGAGGGAAATGCAACCGACTTCATGCAAAAGACTGAACCCTTTCCTGGAGATTGCTTTGAAAAACTGAGGCAGGTCTCCTAAGAAGGACAACAGCTGCAACTCAGGCTGCAATATTTGGTTAAAATTGCTAAATTGCGGAGTCACCTTACTCTGCCTTCTCCTTTTCAAATGTTCCCTTTTGTTGGATTTCCGCATGCTGTCCCTCCTCCCACCAGAGCTGAGCTCTCTGAGGAACGTCAAACTAATATGTAAACACACAAGCGCATTGTTACTAGAGTAACAGTGTAAACACAGTCAGATACATACACACAGCAGTTACTGAGGTAGTACTACGTTTGTACACTGACATTCAGAATCTACAGCTTAAAGTTGTCTTAACAAATAAGACTTTACAACATCTACACACTTACAGACGTTCCAAATCTTCTATGTCTTCGAAAAAATAAGCCTGACTTTGTTGAACCACGGCTAAAATGAACATCATCTCTATAAGAGTTCTTACACGGTGAAATAAAGTAGCCTTTGAAAGAACCGGAACTTGGCTTTAAAATAGGACATACCAAGATTGGAATGGGACATTCATACAATTTACTAATCCCCCCCCCCCTTCCCCCTTCTTTCCTTCTCTTTCTCAGCCCAACATCTGTCCGTTCTAACCTAAGGCCACTTTGCAGTGGCCATGTCGTGCTCTGCCCTCTCATTGGCCACTTTCTCTTTCTCCGGAATGTGGAATGCCATTGTGACACGATGCCCCCACAATTCTGACAGACAAGCGAGGGGTCTCCTCTTACTGACGGCAGGGGCACGCATGCCTTTGTTTGGCTTCCTGCCCTCACCTTTTGCCCCGTCGCGGTGAGAACGAGAGAAGAGAAGAAGGAGAGAAAGGTAGAGGGGAGGAAAGAAAGAGTGGCTTATCTGAGTTCTCAACATGGAGGTGTCTCTGGTTACCCTGCTATTGGGCTCATGCCCCACAGAACACCTGTGTCTGACAGAGAGAGAGAGAGGGAAAAAGAAAGAGAGCCCATTGGAACAGCCCAGCATGTGGTGCAGTGTACTGTATGCACAGGGCAGTGAATCATTAGTTCCGCAAGACGTCCTGATTCAATGCAATTTCACATTGGCATGGTCTGGAGTGGAGTCTGAGTCAGTGAAACACAATGGCTGTGTCTGAAACTATGAGCTCCAAGACTGATACCTTATCCTTAAGCATCAGCAGGTATTCAGTACTGATACTGACTCACTCTGTCAAGTCCTGATATTTATCAATGTATGATATTCATGATGTTTACCTAGCCATTTTATTTACCATCCAATTTGACCTGAGAACCTACACGATTTCAATCAATCAATCAACCTTTATTTTCCCTCGGTAATACATTGAGGGTAACCCTCATTTACAATGCATCCGAGCATTTACAACTTAAAGGGACTGAAAATACATAAAAATTAGAATCAATATTTAATTAAGAAAGCTAAAATAAAGAACTTTATGAGTAAAACATAAGAATTAAATTATAAAAATATTAGAAAAACAGGCAGACAATATAAGAATTTAATTAAGAAATAAATAATTCTGAATAAAAGTTTAAGTGGACAAGCTAAAAATATAAAACAATGAAATAAAAAGATTTTAAAAAATTAAGTAAATTAAATACAAATAAATTAAAAATATGAAGAAAGTAAATGATGAAAATAAAACAAAATGTAAAACCGAAATTGGATAGATAAAGGGACAGAAAATAAAAAAGTTAAGAGACAAAAGAAAAACTCAATTAAAACAGGTACAGGCTGTCTGAAGGTGGTTAGAAACTTAAAGTTTAAAATGATGTAGTGACACCAGCGAGCTGAGTTTTAGAGTTTTTTGCAGTGAATTCCAGCTCACTGGTGCACTGTAGCTAAAAGCAGATTTTCCCAGCTCAGTAAAAACTCTAGGAACCTAGAGTTTATTTAAGTATTGTTGATTTTTAACTCTTTTATCTATTTTTCCCAACAGTGCCCCTGCCTGTACCTCTTTTCCATGAATGGATTCTCTAAAAAGCAATATCTTTGGGCCACATATTCAAACCATTCCATGTATTAGCTCCCTCTGGTGCAAGATTATGTAATGATTTCACTTTAAAATAACAGCTTCAAAAAAATGTTCATGGTACTTATAATAGGGAGAACAGCATTTCTATCATTGCCACTCCAGGCCTGGAACACCTGCTGTAGTGCTATGTAACTTTGGAGGCGTGTGTGTGAGACCTCTTGTGAGAACAGCCTAAACACTTTACGACACTACAGCCACACAACAACCACCATATAGGTCTTCAGCTAGCTATGAGAAGAGTTACCTCAGTATTCCCAGCATGGACATCACAGCAAAGACTGTGACGAAGACACTGTCGGGGGAGGAGAACAACAAAGATTGACCAAACATGAGACCAGACAAGGGTACATCTCAGCAAATCCAGCAGTAAAGTGTTCATCCCTACCAATGCAGTTTATGAATGATTGCAATGAGGCTGCAACCTTACCTGTCTCACTGAAGTTTGTATGGACGCCGAAGGTCATTTAACTTTGCTTCTGTTTGAGGCCACCATGTGTTGTAGTAGAGTTACACCACTGCTTTTTATATTTGGGGTTAAGATTTTTGGGTACAGGTTTGGGGAGTCACACATATTAGGCTAAATTTGATGACCTGGGTCTGATGGACAAACGGTCATCCACAAACATGGTCATGACAGTCTTTCAGGCTAGAACACACTATGGGTGTGTCTCAAAACCTAGTGAGTGTCTAAGTAGGCTGTCTAGGTAGGCAGCTGTTTAAGTAGCAGGCTTGTTCCCGGCCACTGCACGCAACCAGTGTTTTAGCTAGTTGCTAAGCTACCGGCCAGCTATGCAATACCATACAATGAGGCTTAAAATCCGCTAGCTTAAATGCTAATATCTCGAGTATAAAACTGCAAAATGGTCAACGACTCGTTACAAAGTTGCAAATAAAAGACTTTTGTTTGTGTAGTTGTACAACAGGAAACGCATTAAAACACCAGAGACAATCAACACATTTGAAGATGATTTTTACGCCAGTAGCTCTGCTTTTGTCGACCATGTTGGGAAAAAGTTCTGCCTGCGTTGCATCATGGGATTGCCTTAGCGGCTGAGGAAGCATTCAATGCTTCCCTAAAATCAGGCCAAAATAAGGTGCCATCATGTTTAAGATATCTAAGAATTTAAGACGTGGGAGAGCAATGCTGATAGATTTAAAGCACTATGGTAAGTAAGTGTTAATGTTGAGAGTTGTCGCCGAGTTCAATGTTTCCTATATCCTATTTCCGGTACTCTTTCCTATATCAGGAAAGTAGCAGAAAAGTAAACGATGGACATTATAGAGCAGCTTGATACTGAGATTGACGCAACCACTAACCAAATGCATTGTGCTTACTTTTGTTGGTTTTCTTTCTGGAATATAAGTACCAATCCCAGGAGATCCTTGACAGAGTTATAGAGGCACACATGAAGCTCATTATTGCTCTGTGTATTTAAGCTTGTCTGTTTGTTTGCTTTGTTGCAAATTATTGCCCCTGTTCCTAAATGCATACCAAGCATTTCAAGTCTGATTGGCTTTTGGTTTTTGCCCGTTGTCTGGATTACCTAGCCCATTCTGGATTTATTTGCTTATCTGTCTTTTGGTATTCAAACCTAGGCTGTTTATCCATTGCCATCTCTGCCTTGTCCATGCCTGTCTTTTTGTATATCTTGATTTTGACCGAGCTTGGATTTCCCCTCAGATGTAAAATTTTACCCTTTTTAATATCTGCCAGCATTTGCTTAGTTTCAGCCGCATTACAAGAAGGAAGAAAGTCTGGAGGACAAGGGGGTTCTTATATCTGCTGCCTCAATAACAGTTCAGTTCAGTTACAAATCACTCTTCACTCTCTTTTGTATCCTTCTCTCAAAATATCATCGACTCAACCTGCGCAGTACAGATTTGTCAACTCCATCTCCTACATTCTTTTTTTCACTTACTGCCTTCATCTGGATTTCGAATATTATCGGAATTGACGCAAGTGAAAACAACCTATAAACCATCATTACATTCCCTATTGGTCTCTTCTCTACATTGGATGGCAACAGGAAAACATGACAACGCATGCCAAGAACTAATTCATCTCGCTCCAACTTTTGCTCAGTCCTTGTTAATCTCACGAGTTTGAACCTACTCCAATAAAGTCGAATAAAACCTCTCTAAAACTTCTGTAAGTGGTCATTACCCTCCAAATCAACACTGCATCAGTGAAGCCATGAGCCCACACGTACCACACAGGCCTTTGCCAACGGTGGGGCTATTTTATCAGTTCTTGGCTGGCACTTTACACCGGTAACAGAAAATCCACCACCTGGAAATCAATGCTAACTTGTCAACCATCCACAGTTGCTATCGCTCTCCATCTCATTGTCCATAAGTGACAGACACATTTTTTTCCCGGAGACACACCCTCTTCAGGTTATCCAGGTGATGTGAGTGACGAAACCCAAGATGGCCGTGTGAGGTTTCAGAGATGAGCTCATGAGACATTCTTTCCTTCTCCTCCACTCCCTGCACTAAATAAAGACAACTGTCAGCGCTTAACATACGAGTGCTGTAACACTATCTGATTAGTATCTTTCAGATCACCGCGTTTCAGATCCGTCAGCCGGTTTTTCAGGCTTCTTCTTTGACCGTGGCGTCCATCAGCCCTCCCCTCCAAAACACCCTCCCACACACCATGGACACAATACCAGTATTGTAATTTTATTGCTCAATACAGTGATTGCGATACACACGCGGCGCATGTGGCAGGGCATCAAGGAAATCACACACTACAGGACAATGCCACCGTCCTGTGACAGTGATGCCTTCCTCCCCGATGCCCTAAACGACTTTTATGCACGGTTTGAGGCACAGAACAACACGTTGGTGAGCAAGATCACACCCAAGCCAGACGAGCAGGCGCTGTGCCTGACTGCAGTGGACGTGAGGAAAACTCTGCGCAGAGTCAACCCACGGAAAGCTGCAGGACCAGACAACATCCCTGGCAGAGTGCTCAGAGAGTGTGCAGACCAGTTGACAGATGTTCTCACGGACATCTTCAACGTCTCCCTGCGCAGCTCCACTGTCCCAACGTGCCTCAAGACCACCACCATCATCCCCGTGCCGAAGAAGTCCACGGTGTCCTGCCTCAATGACTACCGTCCCGTAGCTCTCACGCCCATCATCATGAAGTGCTTCGAGAGGCTAGTCATGAGGAACATCAAAACCCATCTGCCCTCTTCATTGGACCCCTTGCAATTTGCATATCGTCCCAACCGCTCCACGGACGATGCCATCACCACCACCCTTCATCTCTCCCTTACCCACCTGGAGAAGAAGGACACCTACGTCAGAATGCTGTTCATAGACTTCAGTTCAGCATTCAACACCATCATCCCACAGAATCTCACCAGGAAGTTAAGCCTGCTGGGCCTCAACACCCCCTTGTGCAACTGGATCCTGGACTTCCTGACAGGGAGGCCCCAGTTAGTCCGGTTCGGGAACAGCAGCTCCAGCACCATCACCATGAACACTGGGGCACCCCAGGGCAGTGTACTGAGTCCTCTGTTGTTCACCCTGCTGACTCATGACTGTGTTGCGAAACACAGTTCTAACAGCATCATAAAGTTCGCCGATGATGCAACTGTGCTGGGTCTCATCAGCAAAGGCGACGAGTCAGCATACAGGGAGGAGGTACAGCAGCTGACAGACTGGTGTACAGTCAACAACCTTCACTGGAATGTAGAGAAGACCAAGGAAATGGTTGTTGACTTCAGGAAATCAAGACCGGACCACTCTCCGCTTAACATCAACGGCTCCTCTGTGGAGATCGTTAAGAGCACCAAGTTCCTTGGTGTCCACCTAGCGGAGAACCTCACCTGGTCCCTGAACACCAGCTCTACAGCCAAGAAAGCCCAGCAGCGTCTCTACTTCCTCCGGAAGCTGAGAAAGGCCCGTCTCCCTCCACCCATCCTCACCCTCTTCTATAGGGGAACCATAGAGAGCATCCTAAGCAGCTGCATCACTGCTTGGTTTGGGACCTGCACAGCCTCTGACCGCAAGTCCCTCCAACGCATTGTGAGGACAGCTGAGAGAATCATCGGAGTCTCTCTCCCCTCCGTCTTGGACATTTACACCACCCGCTGCATCCGCAAAGCAACCAGCATTGTGGATGACCCCACCCACCCTTCACACAGACTGTTCTCCCTCCTGCCATCAGGAAGAAGGTACCGCAGCGTCCGGTCCAACACGACCAGACTCTGCAACAGCTTCTTCCCCCAAGCCATCAGACTTCTCAACACAACTCAACGTCTGAACTGATATCTTTCTCCAACCATTTACCCCAGATAAAAAAAAGGGAAGCATTTTTGCACAAAGCATTGCACTAATAACTTTACTACCTCACTGGACTCTATTTATTACACATTGCACAATTTGCACACAACCAGCAATTATTTATTATTCTCTGTCTGTACTGTGTTGTGTTGTCTGTCCGTACTTGTTTGTTTGTGTTGCACTTGTGTCTGTATGCAACTTGTGTTGCAACTTGTGTCTGTCTATGTTGCACCATGGTCCTGGAGGAACGTTGTTTCGTTTCACTGTGTACTCTGTATGTAGTTGAAATGACAATAAAAACCCACTTGACTTGACTTGATTTAAGTACATTAAAGTAGGCCTGGTTTATTAGATCTGATTGAACATGTCAACACTTCGACTCATCGTGACACCTACAGAAACGCTCACCTGGGACTGCTATTGGTTAAGATTCTCACAGCACAGTGACAGCGAAGGAAACTTGCTTTCACAAAACTTTTTCCAAAGTTAAGCCTCAGATGTTGGTCTTGGTTTCACAATCCGGGTAATACCCAACACTTCCAGAGACGTTGAGGTCTGAACTCTCGAACAGCCAGTCCATTGTTCAGAGAGCACCAGCAACAGATTTGTAAGCTTCTAGCAATGGCTTTTTGAACACCTACCTTTCAGACCCATAGTGTTGAGGTGTCTTCTCACGCTGGAAGGAGGGACAGAAACACCTGTGGATGTCTGAAGCTGTTTATCTGATGGTGACAGATTAGGTGGGTCTACCAGGTCTTGCACGGCTGTTAGGAATCCTATTTTCTCTGTAACTGTTAATAAGATTCCATGCATGGAAATTCCATTGCAAACCACACAGGTTCACTTGAACTTAGTCAAGCTTTGTGGGTGCGCATGTATATGTGTGTGTGTGTGTGATGATGTGTGTTGAGGAAGAGTGTGTCATCACCTGCATGTTTGCTATTCAATCTGTACAGTCTTCTGTGTGTCCACACACACACATACACACACACACGCACACACAATGGCAACATTACCACAGTACTCACCTGCAGCCAAAAGAGCTCCATTACAGGTGAGCACAGACTACAGGCACCACTGGTGAAGGGGTATGTCTAAAACAACAGAAGAGAGAGAGAGAGAGATTATGAAAAGGAAATTATGTTTGACTGTGACATTTGCGGCTGTTGAAGGGGAATTCCACTCACTTTTTCTGAACTTCTGTGTAATTACATGGATGTACTAATTCGGAGTGGTTTGGAGTGACATGTTCTGTTCTAGAGAAATGTACAGAGTGAGAATTTCTCACAGGGGTGGTGACGGGAAGTGTTTAAACGGCGAATTCAATCAATATTTCCAACTGTCTGTGTTAATTCAGTGGTTGACATGTAAACAAAGTCATTCAGAGTGGCTCGATGTGAAATGGTTCACTTATAGAGAAACTTATTGACTTGAATTTCTTTCACAGTGGTGCTGAGAGGAACCAGCAGTCACCATGTCTACAACACAAATAAAGCCATTTCTTTACTATCCTAAAGTATCATTATGTTTTGCCATGAGGGTGCCAGCATTTGTGTGATTGCCCAGTGGCCACACACTGGGGACCACTAACATGTCGAGATACACTACTATGCAAAAGTCATTGTTTAAAAGTCTTTATCTTAGCATTAAGTGTATTCACACCAGTAAGAAGAGATGAAAATAAGTATAAACACAATACAAAGTAACATGAATATCTTATTGTGAAAGAAGTAGATCATATCTTGAGCTCCAGTTTGAAGAACAAAGTGTAGTTCCAGATTTCTCCTGGACGTCCCAGACATTGTATGAATGTATTCAGTTCCTTCAGCAGCAATCTTGATTTAGCTTAATGAAGTACTCAAACATTGAGCAGTCAAAGCAGGTATTAGATGAGAACTGTAAATAATACTGGGTTGTTTCCACAAGGAGAAGCTTGGAAAGGGTTAAATAAACACACTGACGTATGTAAAAGCACTACTTACTGTATTAATACTATTTATATATTTAATATAAATGTTCACAAGTGCCTAAGTGAAGTGAGACTGCATCCCTGTCCCTCAGGGCCACACGGTAAGCAATCCCATAGTTTAAAAAAAATAAATTAGAAATAAATTAGTCTTAAAATCAGTGTGTAATATTGTAGGTGTGTGCAAAGCTGAGTATGGTGGGCGTGTACATTTGAGCTCTGCTCTAAATGGTCACAACTGAGACAAGCTAGTTTTTCTGTTTGTATTAGAAGAAATGATAAATTCAATAGAATCACTAAACATGATTACAGTATAGGGTCACTTAAAAGTCTAAAGGTTGTTAAACTGAGGTCCGAGTCCATTAAAACTTTGGAGCTGCTCGGTGGAATGATCCGTACATGTATTTCCAGCCATCCGACTAACGATGGTCTGCCCATCCCAGGTGATCTTAGCCGTGCTCCTACAACAAAGCAGTTTTTGAGCTGAATGCTTATTTCAGGGCCTCAATACATGTGACAGCAAACATGCCTGATCCGATTCATATTTACGTCTCATGACAGCTTTTATCAGCAGCTAGCCGCAGGTCAGACCTCAATCACAGCTTTGTGTTTAGGAGAGGTCCCTGTAGTGGGCAAAAGCCCGCAATAACCAGCGCGCTAGCCATCGTCTGCTCCGCGGCCGACAGGAAACCATTACGGGCAGCCCAATTACCATTCTCATCCATCCCCACATAGCCCAGCTACACACTCTAATCTGGTTAAGTGCATGTCCCTGCGAGAGCTTTAAATATGAATCTCTCTCTCTCTCTCTCTCTCTCTCTCTCTCTCTCTCTTTTTTTTTTTTTTCAGGGAGGTTTGCTTTTTTTTTCCTCCCCTACCTATTTGCCCCATTTTTTTCCTGCAGACCCATCTTGAGAGCACAATTTAGGGTTGATTTAATTTGTTCTTCACAAACATTTCTAACGATATTACCCAATAGTGCATATACTGCTAGTCTCTCTCTCTCTCCCTCTCTCTCTCTCTTTCTCTCTCTCTCTCTTGTTCCATTAGCCAGTAAATCGCGTTTAAAGACTATATTGATGCTGGATGTCATTATGGGTGATTATCAAAACAACAGACAATGGGGAAAAGTGTCTGCTAACTGGTTTAGCAATAATTTCGGCAGACTAAGCCAGATGGGAATGCCACGAATTACAAATCAAGCTTTTCAGAAATGAATGTAGCCATATGTGAATGACCCTCAATGCGGGGCTAGGGCAGGTGGCACCTGTGTACAACTGAATGCGCTGCTTTACCCCCAGTGCCAGCATTAGCACCGGGATACTGAAGGGAAATTGCACGGTTCCGTGACCTTATGGGCTCATCCGATCCTGCCTGGTTCCAGTAGCATGATCCATTACTGACAATTGCATTTAATCTGTTCTGTAACAGAACCACAGACCTGCAAAATGATAATTACAAAAGATGGAAACATTGTAGAAACATTGTACAAGGTGTTTGTATTGGTTCATGAGCTGGAACATGATAAAAATGGCTTTTGTTGACTTGAAACCTAGTTGAATACCTGTGGAAGATCATTAAGCATTAAGTTATTAGAGCATTAAGTGAGGATGTTAATGTTCAGATCCAGCGACTGGTGGCTCAACATGACACTACAACATTGTATTGTCAGTTTGTCCTTCAGTTGTCACTCCCCTGAAGGTAGTTACACATCACTGCTATCAACTTCATATGTCAGAACTTATTTGTTAGAGGAAAGAACATCCTTTATATCAGCATATGTTATGTAATAACATATTATTCCACAGTATTTTCTTTAAACCCTCTCAGTAATGTTAGTGAGTCAAGACCGAGACTGAGTCCAAGAGACTTTTTAATAGTCAACTGAGACTAGAAGTGGTTGAGACCAGATTAGGATATTTTCTTGTGTGTATATATATATATAGTTTGTAGTTTTATAGGTATTTTATACGTATTAAATATAATGTACTTTGTAAAACATTAAAAACATAAAATATACACACTGTATGTATATTGTCAGCTAAATTTTTCATTGTAATTGTTTTGAACCCCAACAATTTAAACCATATACATTAATCACTCAGAGACTAAATACATTAGCAGATATATAATCCTGTCAAACAGGATTATAATCCTGTAAACATTGGAAGTCATCATTGGCGTGACTGCAAATTGCAAAAGTTAGTGAACCCCTTATTCTCTGTTTTTGTTATTCAGCTTCAGGTTACCTTGCCTAGCACTTATCAACAATTTCCAAGTCCACCTAACCCCGAGACTGGGAGAAGACCAGGTCCCAATGAGGTCAAGAGTGAGATGTCCCCACTAGTTTATAATCTTGAGACCCAGACAAAGACTAACTCTCAGGCTGATGTTGTATGTGACATAAAAGGACATTGTGCAGAAAAAAATATATATCTTTAAAGCATTACATGCTGGACACTTTGCCCCAAAGGGTAGCACTGATACCTCAACAAAAAAATCACAGTATCTGATTGGCCAGGAACACAGCATCTGTTAGGCCAACATAGGCCAATAAATTCAACCTGAGGTATCAGTGGTCAGCTCACAGTCATGCTAATAGTATTTATAACTTTTCAATAAGGAGAAATAGATAAATAATGATGTTTGGTGTTGGATTTGTTGATTTATTTATTTTTTGTTCAATACAAATTCTCCAAAATGACACAAAAAATCAAGGGTGGAGTACAAAGCTACCAAATGATATACATATATATATATGTGTGTGTGTGTGTGTGTGTGTGTGTGTGTGTGTGTGTGTGTGTGATTTTTGTTTTGATATCATATACAACACCGTAAACCTAACAGCGTAAAAGCTACACTGTGTAAGTTTTGGGGATTTGGAGACCTCTCTGGTGGAAACGTGTAAATGCATGCAACTTGTGGGAGCACATTTAAAGAGTGTTCAAAGAGAACTCCAAACCTTGCTGAAGTACCTGTATTCTGAGGATGTGAGTTAACAATCTACTGTTGTCGTCATATCTTCATCAGTATAATGATATTTCAGGTGAGATCTAAACGTTGAGATGGCCCTTCTTTGACACTGTGCATGTGATGTTAATAAATAAGCTCTATGATATGGTCTAAACATCTTCAAATAAATAAACTCGCAACAGCACACAGCCACTGTTTTGGCATGTTTTTCCCTCCTTAGTGTAGGCGAGTTTTATTGGTCCACTACTTATGAAATGCTTATATTGTGTATAGGGTAGATAATAAAATATCTACATGACAGCGTCAGTATAGATAATATATATATATGACTCCGCGTCCTGACTTTGTATGAAAACAAGGCTTTGTGTGTGTGTCTGCCTCTTCAGACAGAAGCCTTTATTGTGAGTTATTCAGAGTTTGAGAGCGGTGACAGTCACAGAGGAGAGCAGCTCATCTGCATAGCTTGCTTGCAGCTGTCAGTGAGAAGTTCATTAGACTGATAGTGCGATTAACCCGGTAACTGTGCGCAAAGTGTGTGTGAAATGGGTTTTTGTGTGTGAGTGTGTGTGTGTGTGTGTGTGTGTATGTGTCCACTCAGGGAGATCAGGCCGCTCAAAGTGTCTGTCTCCTGATGAGAGAAATGTTATATTTCATTTCCAGCATGTCGTTAGTCACTGTCAGCGTCGGCATGGCGATGGGTCTGAGAGCATGACACTGTGAGACTGGGAAAGACTTAGCTGGGGATGACTGTAGCTTTGTCATTGTAACAATCCAAATCAAGTATGTACTCACTACGCTGTCCAGTTACAGTGTGCAGTTACAGTGCGCAGCTACACTGTTCAGTTACAGCATGTAACTACAGCATACAGTTACATAGTGCAGCTACACATTTCAGTTAGAGCATGCAACCACAGCATGCAGTTACAGTGTACATCTACACTTTCCAGTTAAAGCATGTACCTACAGCATGCAGTTACAGCGTACATCTACCAGTTAAAGCTTGTGGCTACAGCATGCAGTCACAGCGTGCAGCCCAGCTTGCATTTACAGTGCGCAGCTACAATGTTCAGTTACAACATGCAGTTACAGTGTGCAGCTACACAGCTTTGTTGCAGCATGCAGTTACAGTGTGCAGCTACACTGCTCAGTTACAGCATGCAGTTACAGTGTGCAGCTACACTGCTCAGTTACAGCATGCAGTTACAGTATGCAGCTACACTGTTCAGTTACAGCATGTAGCTACAACATGCAGTAACAGTGCGCAGCTACAGTGTTCAGTTACAACAACTCTGTTTAGTTACAGCATGCAGTTACAGCATGCAGTTACAGTGTACAGCTACACTGTTCAGTTACAGCATGTAGCTACAACATGCAGTAACAGTGTGCAGCTACACTGTTCAGTTACAACAACTCTGTTTAGTTACAGCATGCAGTTACAGTGCACAGCTACACATTTCAGTTAGAGCATGCAGTTACAGTGTGCATCTACATTGTCCAGTTAAAGCCTGTGGCTACAGCATGCAATTACAGTGCGCAGCTGCACTGTCCAGTTACAGCATGTAGCTGCAGCATGCAGTCACAACGTGCAGCCACAGCTTGCAGTTACAGTGCGCAGCTACACTGTTTAATTACAGCAGGAATGTTTACCAATTAACTGCCTTGGCAAAGCTGTTGCTATGGTATTCAGGTGATTGTTAAGCTGTCACAAGGTCATTGCAATAGTTTCTTTTTTTTCTAAGGTATTGCTAAGCTATCTAAGGTGGTTGCTAAGCAACTGATTAAGTATCACAGGTGGTTGCTAAAATGTTGCTAGGCCAATTTAATTTATATGCGCCTTTCACAGTGAGCATGGCAAGGGGCGACAGTGGTGGGAACAATTCTCAGGAGGAAGAAACCTCGAGAGGAACCAGAATCAAATAGGGGAACCCATCCTCCTCAGGTCCAAACTTGATAGCAAAACAAATAGAAATACAGTATAAATAAAATGTACTACTTTATGCATGAATGAATATAGAGACACAAAAGAACTGATGCGTTTGTGGAGGCAGAAGAACGGTGGTTGCTATACTGTTCCTATGGTTACAGGTGGTTGCTAATATAAACTGATCAACTATAATGTTAAAACCACTTTCTTGTATCTACATTCATTGTCCATTTTTCTCTGTATACTCTGTTAGCATCCTTCATCTTTGATCAGGACTCTCAAAGGACCAACACAGAGCAGATAATATTTGAGGGGCGGAAAGGAAACGCAGGAGGGCTGAGCAGCGGGAGCACTGCGAGGAGCGAGGGATGAATAAGCAAGACAAGAAGGAAGAAAGTGCGGGTCAGTGTGTTTGGGGATCTGCCCTGAGTGAGTACAGACAGTTTGATGGCTGTAGATTTAACAAATCCATAATGTTTGGGTTGGGCCCAAAATGAATGGGACCCTAGGGAGAAACGAGGGATGAATAAACGACAAATAGAAGAGTTTGGGTCAGCATGTCTGTGGATAAGTGCTTTGGTGCCTGCCCTGAGTGAGTACATGCTGTTTGGTGGTTGTAAGTTAAACGAAAGCATAATGTTTGACTGCGCTCAAAAATGAATGGGACTCTATAGGGAAAAAAGAGGAATGGGAAAAAAAGCCAAACAGACGAGTGTGGGTCGAACCAGCACTATAGTCATGGTCAGGGGTCTGCTTTGAGTCAGTGCATGTGAAATGGTGTTGGTCGGTCGAGCAGAGGTTCAGTAGATTGACGTGCACTTTTCCAGCCTATTCATTCTCTATGAGGAAAAAATTACGGGAAAAAACATGGTTTTTCCGAATTGGTGCATCCAATTAACAAGCTGTATACAAGCCTGAATCACACAATAATCCCGGACAATCTGGAGCTAGAACAGAGTTGATATCTGGCAGAAATCAAAAATCAAATAATAATATAGTTGCATACTAATATACATACTAACACACATACAGTACTGTGCAATGGTTTTTGGCACTTGTGGACATTATTATGGTTGCGCCTTGCAAAGCAATGAACTAACTATCTATGTCAACAACATCATTTGTGGCGTGGATGTATTTTTGCAGATCCGTGAGCGTCTGCAACGCTACATGGTGATATTGTTGCTGATACAGATAAAGCCGCACGCTGTGGATATCGGGTGATGTTATCATCCAGCTGATGTATCGGTCCAGCTGTAATTACAGCATGTATATTCATGCCTCTGTACATGTTCTTGTGCTCATTATCTCTGTGTGTGTGTGTGTGTGAGTGTGCACACTCCTCTGCACTGTATGTCTAGCTGAGGCTTTTTTCTCTGATAGATATGCTAATGCCCTCATTCTCTCCACTTCACTCTTTTATTTGCCCAGTTAAAGCAAACGCCTGGGAAAGTTTAATTAAGCTGTGCTACAGCCCTACACTAATGAAACACTATTGATTTCCTTTTTTTTATCCGGCATCAGCCGCGCACACACTCCCGCACTGGCACACACACGCTCAAACAAATGGACGTTCAGAATGAGCCTCCCCGCCAGCCGAGGTGGTCATTGTAAGGGCCGGTCCAATTAAATCTGAAACAACAGCGCAAAATAGACGCACCACGTGGCAGGAATTAACAGGGAAATGTGTGTGTGTGCGGGGTAGTTGAGGACCAGGTTTCCAAACCTAATTAAGAACCAGTGGACGGAGATGGCGCATCGCGGAACGCCGCACCGCAACCTGCCCTATAATTATCTGATAGCGATCCACGCTGTTGGCACACCAGGCAGAAGGTTTACGTCTGGACGAATTAAACAAAATTAAGTCGGCACAAAAGCAGCACAAAGCACTGTGTAATCGTTCGACAATTCAACAGACACAAACCCATGCAAATCAATATGGCTCCAATTGAAAAATGTTGCAGGCAATTAGGCCTATTGGGATTCTGTTGTGGAAAAAACGGGGGAAGAAAGAAAGGAAGCGTGTTCAGTCGAAAGGCTAATGTGGGCAGGACTGTAGGCTTGTAATGGTTTACTCGCAAAATAAGTCAAATTGTCCTCACCAGTAAGACACCATCTGTTTTAAAGGGGCAGGGGTTTCATCAGATGGATATCAGAACCTCAATGCGTTTGAAACAGGGGCCACCGGCTTGCCGATGCTACAGTTATCTATAAGCAGTAATGGGCTGCTGCTGTTAATATCATTGTGATACGCTGTTCTGACTGATTTCACTGTTATCAGCAACAACAATGAACGCCTGCTTGTACACTACCGCTCAAACACTTTCAAAGAATTTCATTTCATGCAATTTTCATGCAATTCACAAACAATATTGTCCATTTTACAATTGATGTAAGTGTATCAGATGATTTTTAAAGAATAAAAATGTTTGTATTAAAGCCTATTTTTGTATAGAGGCTTATTTTCCATATAGTCCAACTATCAGCAATTCTCAGTCATCTGTCTAAATCTCCTGGTACGGCCGCCAATCCAAGTTAAGGATGTTATTAGTCTAATTGGTTGTTAGGACACTCTTGCTCAGTTGTGATGCACAGCTGAAAAACATTCTACTAATAAGTGAGTATAAAAGGGAGAACAACATTCTAGGTTAGTTTAGTATCTGAAGCATCAGCAGTTGATGGCTTGCTGACCGACTCAAAATGACCAGAAAGAAACAACTTTCTTTAGAGACCCGTCAGTCCATTGTTGTGTTAAGGAAGAAAGACAACTCCATTGAAAACAAGAACATTTCACTGTGATCCCAAACTGAGCGGTAGTGTACACAAAAATACTGATGTACACTGATCGGCCGCATGTGTTTATATATAAAGGATTTTAACCTTTGTATGTAACCAATCCGTGCAGTGAAACACCCACATATACACACACTAGTGAACATACACGCTAGGGGGCAGTGAGCACACCTATTCTCAGAACATGTAGGAGAAGTAGGTCTGGAGGAAGATGATTAAGCATTCAGGATTGGTGGAAGAATAGATGCAAGCAAAACCAATCCTGACAACTGGCAAATCGGAAGCGTAGAGAATTTATAACTATTTTATAACTATTTGTTATTTGTATGTTTATATACAAGAGATTTTGACCTTTGCATTTAACCCATCCATGCAGTAAAACACACATATACACACACACACTAGTGAACACACACATTAGGAGGCAGGAAGCAGTTGGGGCTTTCCCAGTGGCACTCCAGTCTGTCAGTTCAGGGGATTGAACCTGCGACCTTCCGATCACAAGCCAACATGGGACCTGTAATATTATAGGATGTCTCTAATTGCTATATATAACTATCCATTTGCAAGGAAATCCTCTCACACACAACTTACAAGATGGCACTAGCAGGAAAATGTTTTTGCTGCTAGGCCTGTGCTTTATTGTACTAACATGATATCAATAGTTGCCGATCTGAGCCAGGTGCACCAGCTGAAGAGAAGTTTGATTGTAAGTTGGGGTGTAAACTCTTATGCTGAGAGAAGTTAAAAACTAGCCATGCCTAAATCATTTCATTTGCACCATAGACATACAGATACTAAAAAGCTTTAGGCTCTTGAGGACAGTATTATATTTATGAATATATTGTTCCAGACGGGAAGCTTTTGTTTATTTTACTCAGTATTTAAACAGTATTAATACAGTAAGTAGTGCTTTTACATATATCAGTGTGTTTATTTAACCCTTTCCAAGCTTCTCCTTGTGGAAACAACCCAGTATTATTTACAGTTCTCATCTAATACCTGCTCAGTACTTCATTAAGCTAAATCAAGATTGCTGGAACTGAGTAATAAGACAGGTTATTGGGAACTGACTGTGTGGACCCTGTAAATGAAGGAATGTCCTTATGTAAATAATAATATCAGAAGAACCGCTACAGTGATCAACAATTCATGACAGAAAATGGAGCAAACAAGCAAAAGAGTTAAACAAGGCTGCACACTCTCATTGTACATAGTTAATCTACACACAGGACATATAAGAGAAGTAGGACTGGAGGAAGATGATTGAAGATTCAGGATTGGTTGAAGAATGGTTACAAGGAAAACAATCATGACAGTTCAGAAGCATAAAGACACAAAAGGAGGATATTCTAGAAAAACTCTATCCATACGGTTGCCAGGAGTCAGAATCAACTTGACGGCACTCCTTGGAGACATGTGAAGCACCGCCATATCTATTTGATCTGCTGCTAATGCAACGTCACTGAACAGCTCCATACAGCTTGAAGGAGAACACTAACAATTCAGTTATACCAGCTAATAGATGATTGTGTTGGCTAGGGTAGTGCTGAGTAATGGGGAGATGGAGTTCCATCACTAAGATCAAGGTTTCTCAACCAGTCACCTTTTGGCGGTCCTATACTGAGGGAGGGCAGGTGGTCTGTAGTGGGCCAGTGATGAAACTTAGTGATGAAAATGCAAAATTAAGGAAAATCAGTGAAAACCAAATTGACTAACCAATAAAGAAAATATACCAAATAACAAATTTAGAAAAAGCTCCAACAACAGCGGTGTGTGAAGGCAGCTTTTCCCTCTGGCCTTTTTAGAAACCTACAGTCATATGCAAAAGTTTGAGCCCCCCTGGTCAAATGACAGGTTGTGTTGTGAAAAGCAAGGGTATACATTTGGTCTCAACATTGGTAGTGACACCACCTCGGCATGACATGGAAAGGGAGAAAGTCATCTGAATGAATACAAAGACTATATATCATCGCTGTCCAATGAAAAACAAGTATCTTCAAAATAGGAACTTAGGTCTTTGCTTTTAATGTAAATCAATGGAACCAGATTTTTTTCCAAGAGATTTTGAAGCATTTCTATTGGTCCATTTATCCATTTATCAATTTAGCAATGACATGCAAACATACAAAAGTGGATAGAATAAAACATAAAATAGGGCTTGTGAAGGAAGGAAGGGTTTTTCTGAAGACTTTCCATTCTCTCTGTTAATACACAGGTAGGCCTTGAGGTGGAAAAGGTGTATGAACCCCTGACTGAACCACTCGAGTACCCTCTTCTCACTTTAGTCTATTGCCCTCCCATTTCTTTTCCTGGTGGTCCAGTGACAGTGCCACTGATGTCATAATGCATTGATGCCATTATGGCTAACTAGAGTAAACCTCACATGAAAAGGGTCAAGCGTCATGATGTCAAGCATTATGACATCAGTCATGACATTTACTAGTGAAATGATGCTGTTATTCTACTCAACAAAGTCTGTCATCATAAGCTTGCTGTACTATGTTTATGGCACGGTTATGTCAATGTTATGTAGCAGAGGTCAAGCAAAGTGTCACTGATATTACAATCAGAATATGAGTCTCTGTGTTACTGTGTTATCTGCCACTTAATCCCACTATCCCAGCGTCATCGTGCGAAGGCGAGGTATACCATGGACAGTTCGCCAGTCCATCGCATGGCCAACACTCACACTCTCACATCTATGGGCAATTTAGAGTGACCAATCAACCATGTCTTTGGACCCGTGGAAGAAAACCCACTCAAGCACGGGGAGAACATGCAAACTCCACACAGAATGGCCGGGACCGAGAATCGAAACTGGATCGTCTAGCTGTGAGGCGACAGTGCTTACCACTACGCCACCATGCCGGCGTTACTCTAAAATACAAACCAGTAATAGTCTGTGTGTGCATCATATGGTCTCGGAGAGACGTTGTCGCGTTTCGCTGGGTACTGTGTAGATGGCTGAAAGGACAATAAACTCCACTTGACTCGACTTGCCGTCCATATAGCATGCAGTAATAATAGGAATAAGGTAGATCCAGGTATTATGGCCATTAGCTAATAGAGTCCACTTCAGGAAATTCTTATTCATTCCAATTTTGGTGGATGCTTACCAACGTATTCTGTCTAAATAGGTAAACAGAAGCAAATGGGCTCACTTAATTTTAGTGGAAAATTGAATAAAATTGGTTTTGCTGTTCAAAGGTCTTTGCACCCTGTGACCTCAACAGACTGTCCAGTACAATCTAGCAGCATCCTAGCACAGAGCTACCTTTAAAGTCAATGCACTGGTCAGTATGACCCACTCTACCTTCAGCACTGCCATATAGAGGTTGCATGGCTATGTGCTTGGTTTCCTACACCTGTTAGCAATGGGCGTGGCTGAACTGCTCAATAATTGTCCGCATACTTTTGGCCTGGTGGCGTAAGTTTTTTGCTGCGACGGGTTGCGCACCTTTCCGAGAAGGTAAATGATTTCTGGGTTAAAGCAGAAGCTGTGCTCGAGCTCTGTTTGGGCGCTTTCTCTGGCTTTTTTCCCTCCTTTCCTTCAGTCAAGCGGCAAGTTAACGAGCGCAAGATTAAAAACACATTTCTCAATAAGCAGCCCCGGCGCATCGCTTAAATGGACATTGCGCTGAAATCGAAAGCGCATTAGTCTAAATACTAAACCTTTTTTTTTTTTCTCTCCCTTTCTTTCTTTTCTCTCCCCCCACCCCCCACACACAGTGCTTTCAATTCATGAAATGTGCAATGAAACACAGAATTAGCCTCAACGAATATCACCGTCTAATGGACTAATAACAAAATGTGATAAAAGCTGTTATTAAGGGCTAAACTGCCATACAGAAGAACCGCAGAGAAAGGGAAGGAACTTAGACGCTGGGAGCAAGCTTAATGGTTTTCCACATAGGGGGAAGAGGGTCATTTAAACAAGTACATTTTGTGCTTATTGAACTTGTTTTGTCTCGTTTTGCGACTGAAAATGGGCCAAAGCTTTTTTTCCCCCCTCTCTTTTTTTCCCCCAGTATAAAAGGGAGAGAATAAAAGAACAAAAATGTATAAAAGCCTGACTGGCTGTGGCTGGGGGTGGGGGGTGGTTGTGTGGAGGGGGGACGTTGTGTGTGTGTGTGTGGTGGTGGGGGGGGGTGTAGGGAGGTGAAACGCACACACACATACATGCACTCACACGTACAATACCTTCCTCTTCCCCATGCTCTCGTCTCCCCTTGGTGTAATTAGATGAAATTAAAAGCATGCGCTAGTTAAACCCTGCCTCTATACAAAAAAACGCTCCGGCTATTTGTCTATCTGTCTGTCTCCCTTGTGCTGGCTGGATGGAGTTAAAGGAATACTCCAATCTTTGTACGCCACATCTGTAGCATACAGTCAGTTGTCGCGGACTGTTTCAATGCGGCTTGGAAATGAGCAGGCCCGAAAGACACACTTATCATAGAATCCTAAGAGCAGTAGCTTCAGCGTCGTGCTCATATGGGCTAGGGCTGCAATGATTAATCGACCAGAATCGTTAATTAGTTGCCAGCTACGCGGTCAAGTCACATTATTATGACCATCAGCTAATATCCAGAGGAATCGACGTGTGCAGCATGGACAGACTGGGGGACTCAATAAGGTCCTGGTAGGTTGTCACAGGTATCTGGAGTCATGCTGACTGCAGTGCGTCCCACAGCTGCTGGAGGGAGCATGGTGGAGGATCCATAGATCCAGCTGGTCCCATAGATGCTCTGTTGAGTTCAAGTCTGGGGAATTAGGGGGTCCAGGGTAGTACTTGGAAGTCTTGGTCAGCTCTTCCAACCAATGTGGGTCATTTCTAGACGTGTCTTGCTGAAAGATCCCACCCACACCAGGGAAGGTGTATGTGATCTGTAAGGATGGATACTCCAATCGGTTGAGAGTGTCTTCCATGTGGATGAGTGGGTTTAGAGAATGCCACAAAAACATTCCCCTGACCATAAATAGGAAAGATGGTCATAATAATGTAACTTAATAGTTGATCCCCAAATCTCACCGAAAAAGATCAGGCCTGGCTATAGTTCAGAAACAGCTCTGTAAGCTTGAAGATTTATTCATGCAGATTTGGTTTAGAAGCAGCTGTGGGACATTTGTAGTGGCCAGTAGGGGTGGGCGATATGGCCCTACAATAATATCACAATATTTCATGGTATTTTTGCGATAACAATACTCATATACCGATAACATTGAATTAAAAAAATATTTGAAGAATACACTACTGCAACAAAATGAAAAATAAATTTTATTATTGCATACGATATGATATGGCACACCTCTAACTGAGATATTAAAAAATACAAGAATTTTCATTAGATTGTAACAGAAGTCAATGATCCAGAATGTCACTATACTAAATAATGCACTCCAAATATCTCCATATATCCAGGACTGAATGAATGAAATGAATGATACTGGACAGATAAAATCTGTCTCTAGTAGATATATAATGGGAAATGAGAAAAGTGTGAATTTTTTCAATAATTAGGGATGGGTGATATGGCGTGATATTTCAGGGTATAATATCGTTCACGATATTCAAAAATGTTGGCGATATTATTGTGTACAATATGATATGGCACACCCCTAGTGGCCAGTATGTTGGTTTTCTAACAGTATTAGTTGTTTAACCTTTTTTAACTGGGTTGTTCCAAGGCAGGGCTAGAGACATAACTATGGTTGCTTATTTGTTTCAAAATTACTTCCTAAAAAGGACTATTAGGCTTATCAGTGCTCGGTCCAGTTGGTAGTTCTGTGCTTAAGAAAGCAAGTAATCCTGATATAGTTTGAGGTATTTTTTGTCATTTGTAATGGATAAGTACCTCAACCCTGTTCACAAAAGATTTGTTGCAGGATTGAATTAATTCATTTAGGGTTTGGCTGGTAGCCTAGTGGTATGTGAGGTGAGCCAACAACTGGTGACTGGTCTCAATACTGGTTTTAAGAAGCCCTTCTCATTTCCCCCTTGGGGGGAATCCCCAGCACTATCTTAGGGGCTATTCCATTACTGTATTAGCTGAAGTGAGGGGTGTTAGAGGAGCACTGGCAGGGCAGAGGGATGGTGTGAACACCACTGTGGACTTCGGCAGCAGAACTTGCCCAGAAACCCTTGCAAACCATAGGATTTCACTTTTAAAACCAAAAATAAGGGGGACAAAGCTGCTTAGAAGCAATAAAATATTTATTACTATCACATCTGTTATGCATGACTGCTGGCACATTTGTCTGGTAGCTGAATTGTTAGCGTGCTAAAGGCTACATGTTCAATATTGACAAAAAAAATAGGTACTGTATCTAATTTTTGTGCAATTTTTAGCTAGTCGATTAGCTCAGTAGGTTCTATTTAAGATATTTGCCTCTTACAGTTCACTTTCCCTAATGCCATGAGTCGCCAGTTGGTCTAAGTCTAAGTGGACGAGGGCCAAATAGAACTGAATCGGGGCCTGGCTGGCACAGGATTGTAGCTAGAACTTTTAGGACTGGGTTTTTACTGGGTTGGCAACCTCGACACTACAGTGACTCACTATCGCTAAGAAGGTGTTATGAGACAGGACATGGCAGGACACTGCAACACTGATATCTCTGCAAAACCAGTACATACTAGTATTTGTAAAATATTTTATTTTTAAAGCATGTTTTGGCAGCGTTCGCGATTCACGCCCTGTGTTTGTTGTTAGCAACTGGCTCTGGTTGTTAGGTGGTCTTTCACTTTGTTAAGGCTTGTGTTGAGATGCCTGTTCAGAAATATCCTGCAGTCAGCAGCTTCACTGACTCAAGGTCTCGCCTCATTGGAGCATCGGGTAGCTCACGCCAGCTTTAAACGTAAGGTCAGTGATGAGAGCAATGAATAGCAACGATGACCATATATACTGCAACCAAAACGTTTTTTTGTATAATATGTTGCTATGGTAACAGACTAGGAGGGTTTGGGTTAGCTAACATTTATATTACCTTTAGTCAGAAAGCACTCTGAAACATAAAGTTACATTACTCTCTGACCACGCCCCAAACTACAGACTGCTACTACACTACATAAATAAATGAATAAATAAAAGGACACCATCGTTAGAAGTGCTGTCAGTAGTGCAGTATGTAATGTTCCAGAGGGTGCTGTTTGGGACACAGCCTTACTGTCTAACATTAATGTTAGTCTTGTCTAGTCAGGAAACCTTAACATACATTGTTTTGTCATTTCATTTCAGCATTATGCTACCAAAAAAAACAAACATATTTTTGGTTATATATGTATATAGTCCAGATATTGCATGTATAGTTTAAGTTTTCTGACAGCAATACCAGGTAATGTGGAGTATCTAGTTTAGTTTGTAAAGTGATCTTTAATTGGATTTATCTAATAATAAACAGAAGTACAGATGTTATATGATGTTATATTGTGTTGATTTATTTGTAATTTACTGTAATTCCTCAAATGTTGTTCTACATAACTATACATACAGTGATTTACTACCAGCTTATATCAGCTTATAGGGAATATTTTAGGGGATAGGGTGGGCTTTGATTTATATTAGCAAATGTGTTCCCTACAATGTCAAACGTCAAACATATATATATATATATATATATATATATATATATATATATATATATATATATATATATATATATATATAGGGTTAAGTTATATATGAAGGCCTAAATGAATCTAATGATTGAGAAAGTAAGCCAGTAGCCAGCACCACATAAAACCAAACACATGCATGCATTCAGATGATAATTTCATTGGTAACTCATCTTACCATAGCATCCTATCTCATAATATAGCTCACACTGCTGCACTGCTGAAAGAACGTAGAGCATTATCATATTCTTATAGCTGGTTCATACCCTGGCCGGTGCTGGTCCTGACTTTCCTGGGGTCCTAAGCAAAATTCTGAGGTAGGGCCATCCAACTTGACCTGTGAGCCATATAAGCCATTCGAACTTGACATGCCAGTGCTTCCACTACTATTCAGCCTACTTTAAAACAGCCTACTCCATCGGCTGCTCCAAAAATAAGCAAACCTACACAAAACAAAACAAAATATTGATAAACAATATTCATCAGTCAATCAATACTTATTCCTATAAAGACAAACTTAAGCATAGCACTTGGACGGTTGCTTCTGGCTCTTTTAAACTGCCTCCCCTTGATTTCCTTTTATACATATTCAACTATGGCTTGCTATTGGTTATTATTTACGTCTACATTATTACCCATTTAATCATATTTAATCAATAGTCAGTGTCGATCCATTGCTTTCCATGGGTTCTAGAGTCGTAATAAACCCTTAACTGACATCACCATTGTTTTGTATTAAAATAATGTGCACAAGCCTATAAAGATATATACACACGTCATCTCTTCTAAGCTGAAACATCGCTGCTCATTGGCGTTCCTACTAGTGTAACAAATAGTGGTATTTATTTGCTTTGCTGACTTTAAACTTGAAAACCGAGACAACCCAATTGCTGTGATTGATTGTTGTTTAAGGCAATCTCATGGTGTGTTTGTTTTTGGTTTTGGGAGGCAGGGCCTTTGGGTAGTTTGTGGGGCCCTATGCAATGTGTGAAATATGCATATATATATATATATATATATATATATATATATATATATATATATATATATATATATATATATATATATATATATATATATATATATATATATATGAGCCAACCAGCTCTGACCCCAATGACAAATTTTCACCACAGATAATAACAATTGATGCTTTATTAATGATGGCTGGCTGATGAGAGTTGACTGTCTCACTTTGTGTATTAAAGGTGGTCTGAAGGAAGGCCATGCTTTGTTGTGTATTGGCTCTGGCTGCTTGGCTGAGCTGCTCCCAGAGTGGGCATATTTAGGCAGCATATTGGCAGGTGTCACCTTTTGGGCTTCTAAAGTACAATAGAGGGCTATATGGATATCCGCCATGGGACCAATGCCATCTCTCTATAGTAGTAGACTGTATGCTACAGATAGGGGAGATAAACATTAGGTTGAAAAATGCTGGACTACTCCTTTAATGACTCCTGTGGCCAGTCCTACCAGCCTCTCTCTCTCCCACTCTCTCTCTTTATTTTTACCCGTCCCCTTAATAGATTTTACGATAAATTAAATGCATTTTACTTTACAGAACAGACTCCATCAATAGCCAGGCAGAGCAGCGCGGGTTAGGTTACAGTGCATGGAGCTGGCACGCTGTGCTTTTTTGCCGAGATGCAATTAGGCCCCATTAGCCCTGGCCTAATTAGCCCGGGGGTGATGTTGATATTTCAAGTGCTGTTTTATTACGGTGTTTCGTTTCCGACCAGCATCAGCGCCACAAGACCCGGCCGGGAAAGGACGGCAGAAGAGCAGGTCAATAGAAAGTCATCCGAACACAGCCAGAGAGAAAGAGAGAGAGAGAGAGAGAGAGAGAGAGAGATGGAGGGGAAGAGGAAGAGAAGGGATGACGGTTGAGAAGGGAAAGGAAGGAGAGAGATTGAAAGAGAGACTGAAAGGGAAATAAAAGCCTCTTGGCTGAGAGAAATTAAATTGATCTGCTTGAGGTGCCACATTTAATTGTTAGCCAACAAGAGGGACATGACATCTTAGCCTTTCTGTGCTGCTCTCTCTCCCTATCACTCTCTCTCTCTCTCTCTCGCCCCCCTTCTAAGCATTAGCTCACCGCATCGCCTCAAATTCTCCGACTGGAGGCAGACAGTCTACCCCACGCTGCCCGCCTGTCCGCGGCCCCCTTCCGCCAACGAAACACACACAACACACACACCCACGTACGCACATATACACGACAAGGTCCTGACTCATCAACCTTGTCTTTCTCTTCTCTCTCCTCAACTCATTCAATCCCCCCATCTCCTCACCACCTTCCTGCTATCTTTATCTTCTCGTCTTCAGCTTTAATTTGATCGAAATGTTCACGTCCATGTAGCCCAGAAGCTAAAAATGCTACATTTACTGACACAAGAGGGCTAGTTTTACATAGACCTCTGATTCTACTCTATATGTACTCAACCACATATGACTGCATACGGAGCTACAAGGCTAAAGTAGAGGAAAAGTCATAGTTAACAGGAAAGGTGTCTAGCTGCTATGTTAGCACTGGGCACTTCTGATAGATGGATGGATAGATGGAAGGATGGATAGATAGATGGAAAAACAGATGCACAATAACACACAGGGCCATTAAAATCAGCATAACTGCTACATACCAATATGCATAGTTCCAAAAATATATATATACAGATATATTCACCTGTATGTACCAGTGTATATATACATACACTACCGCAAAGGTTTGGGATCACAGTGAAATGTTCTTGTTTTCAATGGAGTAGTCTTCCTTCATTAACACAACAATGGACTGACGGGTCTCTAAAAAAGTTGTTTCTTTCTGGTCATTGTGAGTCGGTCAGCAAGCCATCAAATGCTGATGCTTCAGATACTAAACTAACCTAGAATGTTGTTCTCCCTTTTATGCTCACTTATTAGTAGAATGTTTTTCAGCTGTGCATCACAATTGAGCAAGAATGTCCTAACAACCAATTAGCCCAATAACATCCTTATTGGTATCCTCCGTACCAGGAGATTTAGGCAGAGGACTGAGAACTGCTGATAATAGGACTATATGGAAAATAAGCCTCTATACAAAAATAGACTTTAATACAAACATTTTTATTCTTTAAAAATCATCTGATACACTTAAATTAATAGTGAAATTAACAATATTGTTTGTGAATTGCTTGAAAATTGCATGAAATGAAATTCTAAAGTGATCCTAAACTTTTAAGCGGTAGTGTATATATACATGTATCTATTATAAATAATGTACAAGAGAAAGAAACGTCAACAGCTCGAGCAACGTGATCTGTAAACCTGCAAATATGTGAATTTGACTGGCCATAAAATTTCAGTCACTGCTGGTCTGTATGTGTTTTAGGCTGAATTGACTGAAATCAGATTTATTGGCTTAACGTGATCTGATTTCTTTAGGGCTGTGTGGACGTGTCAAATCCAATCTGTTCCAATCAGATTCAAGTCATATGAAAGTGGTTCTAGGTTGGATGTGTATCTTGTCAGTATAGGAGGAGAGGAACTGCAGTGATAGTGAGAGGGTGAGAGTAAGAGCAGTGTCAGTCAGTGGATGAGAGGAATAGCAGTGACAGTCAGTGGAGCAAAGGAACAGCAGTGATGGTCAGTGGAGGAGAGGAACAGCAGTGATGGTCAGTGGAGGAGAGGAACAGCAGTGATGGTCAGTGGAGGAGAGGAACAGCAGTGATGGTCAGTGGAGGAGAAGAACAGCAGTGATGGTCAGTGGAGGAGAGGAACAGCAGTGATGATCAGTGGAGGAGAGAAAAAGCAGTGATGGTGAGTGGAGGAGAGGAACAGCAGTGACGGTCAGTGGAGGAGAGGAACAGCAGTGATGGTCAGTGGATGAGAGGAATAGCAGTGATGGCCAGTGGAGGAGAAGAACAGCAGTGATGGTCAGTGGAGGAGAGGAAAAGCAGTGATGGTCAGTGGAGGAGAGGAACAGCAGTGATGGTCAGTGGAGGAGAGGAACAGCAGTGATGGTCAGTGGAGGAGAGGAAAAGCAGTGATGGTCAGTGGAGGAGAGGAACAGCAATAACAGTCAGTGGAGGAGAGGAACAGCAGTGATGGCCAGTGGAGGAGAAGAACAGCAGTGATGGTCAGTGGAGGAGAGGAAAAGCAGTGATGGTCAGTGGAGGAGAGGAACAGCAGTGATGGTTAGTGGAGGAGAGGAACAGCAGTGATGGTTGCATATCTTAATAGACCCCTATGGACACAGCCAGCTGATACCACAGGTCTACACCTTCCCTCCCCATATTATTATTATTATTATTATTATTATTAGCCACGTTAAACTAAAGAAGCAAACTCATACACTTGAAATATGCTTCAAATTCATTTTACATTTTGAGAATTTCATTATTTCCCTGTTACAATTTCAACTTTCTTCTCGCCTCATGTAGACCGTTTATAACAGTTTACTAAAACCACTTTGTTTGTTTGTTTGCACCTCTTAAGCCACGATTCTTCAATGTGGATAAACAGAACAGTTTGTCAAACAACCTACAAACATGCACGAAAGCAGACACAGCCAATCGAACGCAGCTTCTGCATCAAGCTGACATGCATGCGCAGGACCCCACACAGACGCAGTTAATCAACTCCAGCTCTTCAAGTCAATCCATACAAATTGAGTCACAGAGTCTGTTAACATAGCCTGCTACTGGAGTGTTAATGTGATCCACTCAAGCCTGCTGTTTTCTACCATTTGTAACAGTGTTGAGGAGAGCGTCACTGTCGCAAGGAAACCTCCTAAATCTAATTTCAATTGCTTTTCCACATTTTTATTGTTATACACCATCTGAAACGTCTTTAATAAAACAGGACTATATTAACAGGCCATTCCGGCCTACAACTAGCATTTATTATGGTATTTGTCATGTTGTGTTATATTCTGTGGTGCAGTAATCTTTTAATCTCATTGGTTTAACAGAATTCATATGTTTTTATTGTTGCTGTACATTTCCCAGCATGCACTACTATAGTATCTCATGCAAAAATTGCCAATCTCCCCCAAAATGAAATTACAGCTTTCATAGCATCCATTATAGTTTAGTTAAAATAATATATCGTCGCTCTCCAATAAAAAACATGTATCTTTATTTTTGCCGATTTTGAGTTTTCTACATCATTTGAACACACCAATTGTTGGTTACATTGTGTGAAAATTTCATGATGAATGGACCAATTGAAGCGCTCCAAAATAGCTTGGAAAAAATTCTGGTTCTATTGACTTACACTGAAACTAATGTATGTTTTTGTTTTCTCCTGTAAAGTTGCAATTTTTTGAGATACTTGTATGTTTGAGATAAATTGTATGAAACATTTCTATGTTATATAGTGTTCATGGCTGGCAGCGCATCTGGGACCTACAACAGTAAGGATAGTATAGAACATTGTGCAAATAGGACCAATTGGACCAACTAGAGCACATAGTAAATACTGTTTGACCAGAGGAGGATGGGTCTCCCCTTGTGAGACCTGACTAGTATGCATGCAAAATATTGTGTGTTCTTCTTAATAGTATGTAGCAGTAATAATGTAGTAATATTAAGAAATATAAAAAATACTGACAGAAAATCTACAGAAATAAATGTACTAAGTCGCATCTAAAATCTCAATCTTACAAGAATGTAAACGTTTGCAGTCCTGTTAAGCTTATGCAGTACATTTTAACTTTCCTTATAAATGAGGTTTGTATCTGTCTCTGTAATATATATATATATATATATATATATATATATATATATATATATATATATATATATATATATATATAATATTTTTTATCAGAGGTGTCTATTGGTCCATTCATATATTTCATTGTATTTTTTTTTTGTTGCTCTATGTTTCCCAGCATGCACTACTTGCATATCTCCTGCAAAAAATGGCAAAATGATTATAGCTATCATAGCAGCCATGGTGCATAATGATATTTTTATATATCATATTTGAATTAAAATGATATATAAGTTGTATGAAACATTTCTATGTTATATATATGGCTGGCAGTCCGAATTGCATCTGGGACCTACGATAGCAAAGAACATTGTTCAAATATGGCAAATTGAACCACCAAGAGCACATAATAGGCATATAGTCTTCTTCTTAATAGTATTAATACTGTAACACTGTAGTAATATTAATCAATATGTAGTAATACATGTATATAATATTTTGTCAGATGTGTCTATTGGTCTATTTATATATTGTATTGTTTTTTTGTTGTTGTTGCTGTACATTTCCCAGCATGCACTACTTAAATATATCCTGCAAAAATGAGGTGCTAATAAATGTATGGCTTCTGTTTGCACCTGCAAGCTAGCCAACTCAAGTATCTTGAAGGTCTTGAAGGTCTTCAAGCTACATCATAGTCTTTAAATCAGCCAGCGTTGCCCAAAAGACTGTGGCGGCCCCGCTATAAGAGGTCAGTAGGCGTGTTTCAGCAACTCTTTGCATTTGTTTTGGCGTTGTTGTTCACCTATAAACAGGGATGCCCAAAGATTATTATATTTCTATACAAAAAGGGTTGCCATAGATTTCCATACATACACGTGTAACATAATCCATGCTTGTGATTTGAAGAACAGGACATTGATGGACCTCAAAGCTCTTAAGACAAACATCATTCATTATGTCTGGCACTATGTTGGCAGTGCGCGATGAGCTGATTAACTCTAGCCATGGCATTGATTCACTTAGCGGCAGATCAGACGCGGCTGAGTCCTCTTGCTCTGTTTACAAGGGGGAGAATCAAAGATGCTGCTGTTTGTGCGTCGCTGGAAAGGGCACCATGGGGGTTATCGGGTGTCCTCCCCCTATGCTAACCCCCCCGCCACCACCACCACTCTCCCTGACTCCTATGAGCAGATGCATTCTACTCATTCTAAGTGTGAACAACCCAGAGTAAGACATGATTTGGCCAAAAATCTATTTTACGCATTTTTCCCCTTTATTTCAAATGCGGTTGACGTGTTTGGTGAATAAATAAATTAATGAAGTGTTACACCCAGTAAATGGACTGGTTACAACTGGTCTTTAGTTTGGATAGCCAGTATAGCCAGATTTCTTCCTGCTAGAACAACCAGCATGACTGATCACCAGCAAAAACCAGTATCTAGTACTGTGCAAAAGTTTGAGGCACTTTTATTTTACAAAGCTATTATGTTTTTAGATGAAAAAAAATATATTTGCTCAGCAAAACACTTTATTTTTAAAATGTATAAATAGTATTAATACAGTAAGTAGTGCTTTTACATACGTCCGTGTGTTTATTTAACCCTTTCCAAGCTTCTCCTTCTATAAACAACCCAGTATTATTTACAGTTCTCATCTAATACCTGCTTTGACTGCTCAGTTCTTTATTAAGCTAAATCAAGATTGCTGCTGAAGGAACTGCATACATTCATACAATGTCTGGGGCATCCAGGAGAAATCTGGAACTACACTTTGTTCTTCAAACTAGAGCTCAAGGTATGATCTACTTCTTTCACAATAAAATATTCATGTTACTTCGTATTATATTTATGATTATTTACATCTGTTCTAATGATATCTAGTGTTCTTACTGGTAATAATACACTTATTACTAGGATAAAGGCTTTTAAACAATCAAAAGTTTTTTTGTACAGTAGTGTATGTAACACCAGACCAGCATAAACCAGCTTACACCAGCATGAACTGTGATTTTCAGCAGGAATGTTAGCATCTATTTTTTACATCTATTTTTATAGGCCTAAAATTCAATGCCTGCAGCTAATAATGAGATTGAACTTTACTAAAGACTCAAGACTTGACAAAGATTCACAGCCCACTGACTTAAGACCAGACTCAGGAAGCGACCTGCCTCTTTGAGGTAGCTAACATGCAATAGAAGCTGATAGCCATCAGGTTAGCATCATTCAAACAGCCTTTATCACCAGGTTTCAGGTAACAGCATGTTATACAGTGTCAGAAACCACAAGAGCTGGTCTGTTTGAGAAGACTGTTTGAGAAGACTGTTTAAGAAGACGAAGGAGTAAATCGTTGAGTGTTGAGGAGATTTCGGCTAGTCTGTGTATTGTTTGCTAGCCTAGCATAAGACCGCACTGCAGAAAGCTAAAGGCATTGAAAATGCTGCGTTCTACATTTATGCATCGTAAATTGAAAGGGGGGGTGGAAGAAAAAAAAAAGAAAAGAGAGAAAATCAATGGTTGGTTTTTCTGTCCAGTCGTTCTCTGCACTATTTGGTTTCTTGAGGCGTATTTGTTTCCTGAGGGGCCACGCATGAAGGCCATCTAATCGAAATGTCAATTTATTACCTCAAAGAGGCAGCTCCAAAAGCGGTGTGCTTTTTCCAGGAACGGCCCCACCTCGATGAAACCAGAGTGGCTATCAACAGCAAGAATTAATGCACTCTGATTGATCAATGCTCTCTCTGATCTATTTCAGCGTCAGAAATGTGAAAAAAGAAGAAGAAGAGCTTTGATTTTAAGCAAATAAGAGGCCGTGCGGGCATGTCGGTGCACGCAGGGGGGTTTTCATGGTTTGCATTTTACTGCAGTTTAATGTTGAATTGACGCTAGCAGCAGCCAGTGCTATGATAGCCAATCTTATTTAATATGTCATTAAAGGGCCCATTTGATTGTTGGTTTTGATTGACTTACAGCACTGGTGTGGTTTCATATACCAGAAAATAGCATATGTAAGTAGTACTTGACCGCTTTTCTGACCTATCTTGTGCCTAAAACTGGACAGGCTGTTATGGTTTCCAGCCCCTCCAGACTGGAATATGCAAACAAGCTCTGTTCTGATTGGCGTTCTAGTATTGTGACCTCATTCCAAAAGCTGACGTGTCAGAAAGACTCCTTATAACTTCCGTCTGATTGGGCTACACTGGCTAAACTGCTGTAGGCCGAATATGTGGATATATGGTAATGCACTTGTTTTTGTGACATCACAAAAATGAACTTGAAATGTGCTTTTCCCAGCTTAGCTTTCATAGACAGATCATGAGGTGAATGACAACCAATTGCCTGCGACCCCCATTCGTTGTTAGCCATTGCGTGCATCTGTTCCTTAAAGTTCACTTTACTCTAAATGTATTCTATATGGATCGCTGGTCATTAATGGCTTATAAGTATAATGTTTTACACCAAGCCAGAACATAACCCCTCTAGCTCTAAATGCTTACGAATTGATGAATGCTCATTGGTTCATAATGGCAATTACAAGGGAGCATGCTAAATAATACGATCAGTAAAGTCACCGTGGCCATTATTGCTGTGTGTGATTATTGTGATAATGTAGTGTTATTGATTTGTTTCCAGCCCACAGATGGAGCGAGTGGGAAACCAAGTAAGGACGTTTGTAGTGGAGCAGACAGCCGTGGTAGAGTCCAGGCGTCTGTGGCCTACCTCCACTGACATCCATCCATCCGCCTCAACCACCTTGCGCTCGCTAACTCCATCCATCCTTCCATCCCTCAATTCACCAACCCCCTCCAAACATGGGTCACATTTCTCCCTTTGGAAGAATCCATCAATTACGGATTGAGAGGGGGCAGGGGGGGCACACATGGTACGGTCAGCCAGCTCGCACAGCCGGCATTTACAAATATTTTTAAGTAAATAACGTATCATATTTTTACACAGTGACCCCCGAAGGGCAGTGGAACAGCATCCAGGGAGAGTCAGGGGTCAGAAGATGGGCCCAGTATTGAACTCTAAACATCTGTCTGGAGGTTGCACTTAGAGGTAGTCAGGATTAGAGAACAGCATGCAGTGAATTTTCCATGACGTACATCATGCATGATCAAAAGAATTGCTTCTGCTAGAAACTGATTAATATAAAGTCAGATCAGCCATTAAGTGCAGGTTATTGATTTTTTAATTTGATGTTTATGAGGACGATATATATAAAGTAATTGGTAATACTTACACAAGTGTTAGCAAACTAACAAAGTTTATTATCCGATTAAATATATTGGGCTGGCACACAACCGACCTTCAACGTTAAAATATGGGTGAAATAATGTCTGTTGTTGTTTCAATGTTAAAACAACATTTATTGTTAAACGGTTGTACAAACGTTTAAGTTTTGACATTGAATCAACATAATGTCTTCAACATTCTGCCTTTTTAAGCACTTCACTACATTTCTACACATACAAAGTTGTTCATTTTTTTCCTCTTCCAAACAATTTTAAGCATCCCAAATGTGAGATATGGTTTATTCAAGGTTGAAAGACCTACATTGAAACATATCAACAGTGATTCACTTTTCAAAATCAACCCCAAATACAACGTTGAATCAACCATAACATTAACATTGATTCAACGTTGAAATGCCAGATGGGTATTAACATAATATATTAAAAATTATTTATTTATTAAACTATTTAACAACTGCTACAGGATATTGCAATGAAATGGAAGTCCAAAATATTACACCAGTAAATGGAAGTAAGTAAATAATTTGGTGTCATTGCAGCCATTTATTTACTGAACACTGCTTTTCCATTACATACGACTGCAGTACATGAGCAAAAGACAAGAACAAAAACTAAAGCAGTTATTACTTGTTAATGTAATATTAGTTAACCGCTATTAATGTAGCACCTCAGTTGTAGTTCACGTTAACAGATGTATTACTTGATGTTGAGTATGTTAATGCTTAATGTGAAAATTAATTAGTAATTGATACAGTTGTTATATGTTTACCTGACCTAAGTTAACCAGTGATCATGTATTACTTTATGTTAATGAATGCATTACTTCATGTTAGTCAGTCAACACTAAATATGAAGTTTTACCAAATTATCCACTAATCATTTGGTCCAATAATCCAAGTGTTTTAGACCACCAAAACTGTCAGGATTAGACAAACAGTACTTAACATACGTTTGCATCTTTGAAAGGTGGGAGAAACAATCAGCTTTCAGACCTAATTATTTTTTTATGCGTTTGAGATTCTTTGGATAAAAGAAGCGGAAGGCCTAAAAATTCCTAAAAAGATTGGGCGCTGTAATAGATGTGATATTATATATAGGTATTTTGTCATTTTGTCAGTTATTTTGTCTTTAAATATAACTTTTCTTCTGTTCTACTAAAAAAAATCTAACCTAAAGCAATGATATGTAGAATTTCTGTATTTGGGGACCTCTCTGGTGGAAATATGTAACTGCATGCATTTTGTAATGTCGGGATTAAACCCCACAAACAGATGAATCTGACTTTTATGTTCAAAGAGAACTCAGTTGAAACTTGGTGAAGTTACTACATATCTGGGGATGTGAGTGAATTATCTATTGTTGTTATCATATCTTTATCAGTACAATGTTGATTACTGGATCATTTGAGATATTTTATATTAAGTGGGACCTTCTGAGCCTGAATGTGTGATGTTATTATGTAAAGATGTATGACGTGGTCTGAAGAATTCCTGTCAAATCCGTCCTCTGACTTTTTCAGAATGATTAACTTCAGGTATTGATTCACCGATATTAATGTTTTCATTACTGTATTCTGCAAACAGAGTAATAAGAAAACACAATTGCAATACTAGTATGTGGTCCATACGATCTAGCCCTAACTACCAGCTGAAACCTTTCATTTCTGTTCTCAGAGCAGTTCAGCATTTCCTAATTTAAGCGTGAAGATTCGCAACTAAGAAGCTGAATCCTAATTCAGTATATATTTTTGTGTTATGCATATATTTAGTGTTTTAATTGCTTATTTCAGTTGTTAAACTGTTTGGTTTCACCATTTGACTTACTGGTTGCGCCACCTGACTTTTTCTGAATTATTTCAATTTAAATAGTTGTGTCCTTTGACACCCATAGAAGCTTTTTGTCCTTGAGCTAAGTTTATACTTACATTTTCCTCTCAAATAAATAAACATTGTTATAATAATTACAAATTTTCAGAGTTGAGGAGGTGGCACCACATGACATGGTCCGCAAAACCGAAAGTCCTGCTGACATCTGTTGGCATCACACCATTAAGGTCACTTGGGGTCTTCTTTATAATGCAATACCCTCTTTCCTGAAAGGATGTCAAAATAAAAGTCCTCAGTTTTTGGTTGTGCCGCCTGACATTAGAGGAAGTAAGAACTGTGTAGTTTTAAAGTTGCCTTATTTTACAACATGTTTTTATTTATTTATTTATTTATTTATTTTTATTTTAAAGCTTTGAAACATAAATTCTATTCATCTTTATATGACTAAATTAATTTTTTTGAAAGTTTACATATTCAATATCAATCATGGTTGGATGTCTGCACCACGTGCATTTATTGGGACTTCCTTAACTTATATTGTATAGTCGTATGTAGAAAGGCTTTTGCTGATTTTGGTATAAATTCGTCATTTTTATACACAATTATTGCTTAACATATTGTGGAAAGAAATTTAAACACACAATGGTGCCTGTGCAAAACTCATGGCATTTCTTTTTGCCCCAGTATGTGCACCAAACGCCACATTTAACTTTCCTTGTAGACCATATGACTGTAGCTCAGAGCCATCTGTCTGGTGTCCAGGACTCGGACAGGCCTGCTAGTCTGTGCTCTGTGTGCCTGTTAGTAAAGGGTGGATTCCTCAGGAGGGCCCCAGCGCTGACAGTCCCACAGGGGACCTGCCTTCTGTTGCCGAGGGCGACGACCCCTCTCATAAGCCCCCCGCCGCCAGTCCCTTGTTAGGCCATAATGGACGACGCATGTCATCAGTAGCAAAGGGACATCCCTTAGGACCCCTCTGGGGCTGCCCTCACTCTGCCCACTCCCCTTGACTTCTGCTGCTTAAAACACCATAAATAATCCTTTATTTGACGTGCGCTGAAATTGACTGGGGTTTAAACCTCATCATTTAACAATAGGGATGGGGTGGTGGGTGTAGGTGGTTGTGGCGGCTGGAGGGAGGGGGGGGGCAGCAGCCGGAGTCAACGAGAGAAGGTAGACGCACTTGCATCCGACAAGCGACTACATAAAAATCTAAAAACAAACTCCAAATGGTCTGTTTTATATTTTTGCCCAATTACCTGCGTTTGATGTCAGCGGGTAAAGAGTAGAATAATGGTAAATAATTGTGCTTCCATTTAGGCTTTTATGACAACAGCGGCGGGTCCGCCACGACTAAAACTAGGCCTATTGCTGCAGATCAGGCATTTCCTTTTGCCAAATGTACTTAATGCAATATGATTCACTTCAGACTTTGATATTATGCAGATTATAGACAATAGCAGGCCCGGATACCAAGAGGGAGTATGTGTGTGTGTGTGTGTGTGTGTGCGAGCGCGCTTATGGGCTAATTGTGCCCAATTTGGGCAGCCGCCACCTTGGACTCGGACGCCCAGCATATTAACTTCATTAGCGATGTCAATGTAATCACCCCGCTCTAAAATAAACAAACAGAGCAGCCCGTGCCAGCGCTCACTGATACTGCCAGCGCACTGCAGCCAGCGCCTCTGCTTTTAGGCCCCGCATTTACATGCAATTATCTTCTTATATAATTAAGCGCACTCGCTTAACGAGCGCCTTGCAAACGGGTGGCATAGCTTACCCAAAAGAGCTCAACCAGAACAGAGAGAGAGAGAAAGAGAGAGAGAGAGAGAGAGAGAGAGAGAGAGAGAGGGAGAGTAATTACATGTTGGTATGCCTGTGTTAATGGAGGAGGTTAAAAATAAGCAATGAATAAAAGAGGGGAGAAAGGAAGGAAAGTTCTGCGTCAACTGAACGTAGCTATCATATTGAATTTGACACCTTATTAAAGGACTAGTTTAGGGGAAAAAATCTATTTCACACATATTTTTTTAAATGTTTGGGGTCCAAAGCTTGCTTCCTCAGTTTTAAGCTAGAGCTATGATGCCTATGGTGCTACCAAGTATTGGAAACCTAAAGGGGATTTTTTCAAGATTTCTGTGCAACTGATATGTATACAAAGTCATTCAGAGGTGTTATGATGTGAAATTGTGCATCTTAAACAAACAAAAAAAAAAAACCTAAATGGTGGTGACTGGAAGCAGACACATTTTAAGACCTATAAAAGCGACAGTGCAGAATGTTACTACACAAGAAGGCAGGCTGAATAGTTCCTTTCAGATTTACCATTTTACCATTATCAGCATTGTATACAGGTTTGGGTAATAAATACAATGGCTAGATGTTGTGCCCCCCTGGTTCCCGTCAACACCACTATAAAGAAATTAGTGAGCCAGTCTGTTTCAATGCAACAATGCAACGTGCTAAATCATTAAACTTCTGTCTTGAAATCACTGTGATTTGATTGTGCAGAAGGTTAGAAAAATTGGTGGACTTCCCCTTTAAACCCACCAATAAACATAGCATACACTTCATCCCTAAATCATCACACTTACTTGCTTGTTATTTCTGTTATCTACAAGAATGTAGATGGTAGTATATATTATGTTATAATAATAATAATAATAATAATAATAATAATAATAATAATAATTATTATTATTATTATTATTATTATTATTATTATTATTATTATTATTATTATTATTATTATAACATTTACCATTTATAATACAGCACAAAGTACTTTGCAATGGGATCAACCAGCATAAGCAAAAAACAAAAGAACTGAGGATATGAAAGCCGTGCAAAAGAGATTTAAGTTATTAAACATAATAAAAATAATGCTATATATAAATATTAAATAGATAGTATTACCTAAACTGGCAAACCAATTAAATGAAGCATAGATTTTAATAGTGAATAAAATAAGGAAAATTAAATTGACTAATAAGATTAAAATATAAAATATAAAAAATAGAGAAATGCTAAAGAATATGTTGATTATATATATTTTTTTTCCCACACATTCTACATGAAACAAATGTAAATAAAACATTTTTCTAAAAAAGTAATTATTTTACATATTATATATATATGTTCTGTAACTTTTGCTTAATAATAATTTGCATTAAAATGTGCTGTAATAACTGAATAATAATTGTGTGTTATAATGTGCAGAAGTGTGTTCTCTGGACATGTTAACACATTTTTACTTACAAAAGCCATAAAGACATGTAATATGACTAGGGGTGCCCAAACTTTCGCACATGCTTAAAGCAGCCTCACTACTGTTATTATATCTTGTCTTGGTGTGCAGTGTCAGCACTAACAGAGGCATGCTCTACTTAACGTTCCATGTTTTTGAGGGGGATGCTAATGCTAATTTGAGGGCCTAAGCTTTCATTGCTTGTTAGCTACATTAGCATCACAGCTTCAGTGCAGGATAAAGAAGCAATCTTCAGACAGCAAACATGTCAACCCTGGAGATCAGTAGATAATAATGGGAATTTGTCTGACCTCCTTTAGTTCCTCTAACTCTGCAGCGGCTAACGGAGCGAGCTGGAGGAACGGTGCTGTGGAAGTGTGAGCGCTGGCATGGCGGTGTGTCCTGAGAGTAATGAAGCTGTCTCTTTTCTTAAAGCAGCACAACCTGTGGCTCGCCTCCAGCCCAAACCTGGCCGGCCACAAAGCGCGACAAGGCCCTCTTGTCATGTCACACTAGCATAGCAGGTCGCTCCCCCCCACTCTTCCCCAATCAAGCTGACCTTTTCTTACCGCTACATAATACCTCAAACCCCTCAAAGGCAGCTGCATTGTGCTGCTAATATGGCTCCTTCAGCAGACCCCAGGTGTAAACTATAAACCCGGCCGGGCCCAGGCCGGGTTCAAAGCCTCGCCTGCTGTTGAATGGCTGCCAGCGGGTCCTATCGCCGTGATTGCCGGAGCTTGTAGTGAAAAGACGATACAAACTATGCGCGTCAGTAAGGGATATCTGCTCGCCTTTGTTCGGCGGAGGCCGATGAACACTTTAGCAGGCCTCTGAGGGGATTGCCTCAGGGAGAGCCGGAGCTCCAAGACTCTTCACAACATGAACACGACACCAGGCCTCCACAATGCAAAACTACCGCAACCTCGGCAGACTAATTGGCGCGGTTCACCTGTACGGTAGCCAAGTCAGGCCTATAGCACGGTTAGACTGCATTTGAACTGAATAGCTGTAAAGTCGGTGCCATCAATGAATGTACTTATCACTGCTATGATCTTCGGTGACTAAGAGACAGAAACTCATGGGGACTAAACCATCTAAACCATGGCTATTACCAGATACACTAGACAGTGCAAGTGTGAAAGTTGCCTGGAGACAAATGGCATGGTTTTGTAAGTGGGAGTAAGAACACATTCTCTACAGAGAACACATTTATCAATGCACAATTACTGTTTGTTGGGTTGTGACAATAGTAGAAACATGAACTGTGGCCTGTGCTGTATATTCTATGATATATTCTATAATTCTATTCTAAAATAGATTATATATTCAATCTTTTCCAACACTTTAAACTCAGCAATTAAATAAAAAATACTGCACTAAAATATGAAGATAGTGTCATATTTAAGTGTGTTTCCTGTAAAGGGCGTTCATTTAAAAAAGAATCAAAATATGTGGGGTTATACATTTTGCAAATGACTAAATTCAATAAAAAAAGGGTTTAAAGATGTTGACCTTACGGGAGTGTTGATAGAAACCATTTATATATATTTATATATATATATATATATATATATATATATATATATATATATATATATATATATATATATACCTTAAAGCAAAGTTTTTGGCCTCTCTTTTTGATCGTATTGAATGAACTGTATTGTGATGCCATATATATTTATATAGAGCCACCTCTTGGCTCCGCCCATTCTCACTGATGTTATAAAGAGTGTTTCAGCCTGGTCTGCTAGCCAGTTAAAAAACATATATGGGCCTTAAAGGCACCGTAAAGGAATTAAAAGAGGTTAGAAATGGTCGTATAACAACAACTGTAAATAAACAACAACAACAAAATCATCAAATACAAATATTATGTAGGATAATGTGCACGAATACAGACAGAAATAACATCCTGGGCCAGCATCCTGGAACAGTTTCTAAACATAATAATAATAAAATGTCTAAAGTTAGTATAGGATAAAACTGTAACACTGATACTGTGCAGCAACATTTAAGTATAGAAGCACATAAAACCAAAAATTCTCTTTCATTAAGAGAGAATTACTGGTGCTCCTCGGTGGGGACACAGCAATGTAAAGCCCAGAAGGTTTATTTAAAGCACTTTTCCACCAAATAACTATCGTGCACTGTGAAATGCTGTTGCTGTGGACATCAGTGAAACGGGGAAAAGGGCCCACCGAGTGTTCTGACTAGGGCCGAACAGAATTAACGTCTTATTTGTATGTTTTGAAAGCCAGACTGGCGGAGCGCTTACAAACTTGGTTAGAGTGCCCCCCTCTGGTGAGAGACAGAGAGAAAGAAAGAGAGAGAGAGGGAGAGAGAGAGAGAGAGAGAGAGAGAGCATAGGCGCTAGATGAACATCTGGTGCACTATTTTGTTTAGTGCATTATATTCCTATTAAAACGGTGGTGCATTATGACGGTGCCACTCGACTCTCAGCTATTCAGCTGCCCTTTCTGTCTACGTTTTAAGACACTGTGACCATTTTTCTCACTGGAATAAACAAAATATTCATATTCACACATTCACTGCCTAGACCTGTATCAGACACTGTTCAAATGATGTCGCATTTATGAGCAGTTATCTGCAATCGCACCTATTTTATAAGGAATAAGTGGCCAGGACACCAAATAATTAGTGCTTTACTTTTATTGCTGGAGTAATGAAGCTATATACACAATACTGGGCAAAGGCCCAGATATCATTGGAACAGATATAAATAAGCATAAATGTAATGCAACCGTATGTTATTGCTCCAGTTTGAAGAACAAAGTTTAGTGACAGATTTCTCCTGGACGTCTTACACATTGTATGAATGTATTGAGTTCCTTCAGTAGCAATCTTGATTTAGCTTATTGAAGTACTGAGCAGTCAAAGCAGGTATTAGATGAGAACTGTAAATAATACTGGGTTGTTTCCATCAGGAAGCAGTTGGAAAGGGTTAAATAAACACACTGATGTATGTAAAAGCACTACTTACTGTATTAATACTGTTTGAATATTTAAAAATGTTGTTTTGCTGAGCAAATAAAAACTTCCTGTCTGAAAAAAATAGCTTTTTAAATATAATAATATCTCCAAGTAGCCGAAACTTTTGCACATAACTGTATATGGAACACGTATTGGAAGCATAAAACAATAAAACAACTGTTCCACCAGTTCTTTAATAATAATAATAATAATAATAATAATAACCATGCAAATATTGCCATTGTGTTTAAAGTTGTCTAATTATTTACCAATGTTCTCTTCATGTGATTTATATGTAATACCAATGATTGTAGAATAGTTGTACCTGATTGAATAATGTACCTGGAAGAATAACTCCCTATAATGTCGTACAGGATGAATTTACTTTAGAAAAGACATTTTATACTACAAATGTCCCTCGAATGTATCATAAAATAGTGTCTCCGACATCAGGCAACAAATCTGTAACCATTCCATATAATCACTGTCTATGAAGGAGCTTTCACAAACATTAAACTCTTTAGACATCTGGTTCTTATCACCACCAGTGTGACCAGTTCCGACAGAATACAACTCTGTAGAACATCTCACATTATAACACTCGGTATTACCTTTTTTTGAAACATTATAACAATTAATTATATTTGAAAATATAGATTTTTACTTTATTACCAGAAATGGTGGTAGAACAATCTGTATTAATGGTGGGAGGAGTGCATGAAGGTTGCTGTAAGGAAAAATAGTCCACAAAAAGATTTCCCAGATTTTTTCAACATTAAATATCATCGCTGTGCAAAGAAAATTAAGCATCTCCAAAATTCCAACTTTACAGGAGAGGCCAAAAACTGCCTTTAATTTCAGTGTAAACCTATGGAACCAGAATTTTTCCAAGTTCTTTTTGAGCATTTCTATTGGTCCGTTCATCATGAAATTTTTACAGTATGTAAACACCAGCTGCTGCATCCAAATAATATAGAAAAATTAAAAATTGACAAAAAAATTGAAAAACAGCTCTACATTTCTTTGGACAGCACTGATATAAAAATCCAGAAGTCACATGTAGCTTTATTGGTGTTTGTGGTTGTAGTCAAAATGGCTAGTAATTAAATTGTGACTTTTAGTTCCAATCACCACCACTTCTGGAAAAAATCTAAAAATATTTTTGTTGTGATCCTTGGTTACCATCACCACCCTTGTACAGAACTTCTGGTAACTATTTCCATAATCAAACTACTGACTGGTTACATGTCAGTGTAGAGATTTTTAAAAATCAAAAGAATTCTCCTTTAGCAAGTCACAAAATACCCTCTTACAACTCTACAGTCTTAAATCCAGCCACCGTCTGACCATATACATATAAACCATGTACAAAAGAGCACCATTGCTGAAACAATAGTAACCCACCCCCCTTTCCTTCATTTCTCTTTTTCTCCATTCCTGTTTCTTCTGGCCCCACCAGGAGGGAGGCACTCCAAGGTCTTTTCATTTGCTTTGTTATTATGGCCCCTGTTATCGCGGCTCATTTTTCACCCAGCTTGCATTAAGTATTGATATTGATTTCTTGTAGATGCTGCTGGAATGGATGGACCACACTTTTTTGTGTGTGTTATTGTTCTGTGGTACTTGTGGGTAATTCATATCAGCTGCAGCGCGGCCTCCTCCTCCAGGCCAGGGGGTCTTGACTCTGTGCCCACCTCACCAAACATAGCGCGACGAGACACGCAGTGGAATTACCCGCACATCATAAATGTAGATCTCCGACCTCCCCCTGTTTTTACCTAATTACAGGTCTTTAGCAACAGACTCAATGCGGTCAAACCTCACGTTCCTCCACCATCCAGTTCATCTGGGTGCAGAGATTTCGCGGCATGGTTCACAATTATTCCTAAATTTGCTGCAGAAGTGAGTCGACACGACAATAAAGATAAATTTCACAAGAAAGTCTCAACAACTAAATATAATGTCACATATGTTCAGTGTTTATTACAGCTTCCGTTTCAGGAAACGGGCTCTTAGTTTCCGAGAAATCTGTATATTTTTTATACTTTCTCAAAATCCAATAACACCAAACACATGCAGCGATGCTGAGGTCTGGACTCTGGGGTGGTCAGTCCATTGTTCTGAGAACACCAGCAGCTATTTTGTTTGATGTGTTCATTTTCTCAGTGGGGAGCTTTTTTACGGCTACACATCCTTTTATATCCATGGCAATGAGGTGTCTCCTCGTACTGGATAGATAGAGAGAAACACCTGTTGATGTTTTTTTCAGAGCTGAAGCAGGAACGGAGTTTGATGTTCTGCTCTCTCGCAAAGATGAAAGCTTTAAGCACTGTTTACCTGATGGTGGTCTACTACAAGGTCCCATAACAATGATACCATATTCCTCAGAAATATCATTATTTATTTATGTAGTTGTTGAATATATATGCACACACACACATATATATATGTGTATATATACGCATTCTATTACACACATACACGCATAAGTGTATATATATATATATATATATATATATATATATATATATATATATATATGTGTGTGTGTGTGTGTGTGTGTGTGTGTGTGTGTGTATGAATATACTGTATATGCTCACTCATAATAGAGTGTAATAGAATATATAGAATATAGATTTAAGAATTTGGATTGGTGGGTTTTATATTAGGCAGAAAATGAACAAGAACTAAATTTTGGCCCAAAATTTGGAATACAATTGATGTTAATATTGCAAAACTGCTGCAGTAAAATCGTCAGTAGCGCATTTTTTGTTTACCCTTTTTTATAACATATATATGCTTTAAGATATCCCTTATTTTCACAGCCGGCTGTAAAACTTCAGCATTTCAAGGCTTTTCAAAAACACACACCAGTAAATATTTCAGACAGCAGCTCTAAATAACAGCGCTGTGCTTTCCGGTGAACACGCCAGTGTTTCTCTCTCGTTGACATGCCTGTTATTCACTTTCTCTAGGAGATCTCTCCTTTCATTTATTTCGTCTGTCCTTTTTTATAGCATGCTTTTTGCATTATTTGGATAAAATACTTGTACCATGACTATATTTCTACTAAGGCTGTGAACCGGTTAAAATAACGAATTGTGATTATTTGCATTATTAATCTTATTTATTTAGCCCTTTAATATTAGCTGCTGTTTATAAGAAGATTAGATGTGAGGTGATGTTCTTGTATAAGCACATTTAAATTTGAAGGAAAATAAGTGAATGAACATGATTCATAGAGAAAGTTGAGGCTCCTAACACACGTGCAAGACCCAGCAGACCACCAAAACCGGCCCCATTAGATGAACACTTAAAGCTCTCATCTTTGAGAGAGAAGACAGGTCCTGTCAGCTGTTCCAACTCCTCCGTGATTGTAGTCTCTCGTTCATACACTTCATGGATTCTTGTTACAGCGGGCGCTCTAGAGGAGGACTGTAGTTTTCCACGTTGCTGCTGCTTTTGTTAGTTGGCTGCTCATTGATTTATCTGTTGATCTCTATAGATCTGCACCTGTGATTGGTCAGTATTCTCGCAACCCTCAGTTAAAAACAACATGGTTATTGCTTGGAGCCTGATTTGCATATTACAGCCTCACAACAATATCAATATTGTCAAGGCCAACGATTAACAACTAACGTATTGTGAAGCTCTTGCCCCGAACTTTAAATTTACATTGACGCTGTTACATTAATCCATCGTCAGTAAAAAAATAGGTAGCTCACATTTGCTTCTCAGGAAACACTATTTACCTCCAAAGCTCATGCAAATCACAACCCCTCACGTGCCTGCCTGCCCGCCTGCCTGCCTTTTACGAAGCGCCGGTGTTGTTGCCTGCTTAGAGCGGCCCTCTGAACTCTTTCTGACATGAACATGATTTAATTTGTCTCCTGTAAGCAAATGAGTGTCAGCTAATGTCATCTGAATAAGCCATGAGGGGATTCCGGGCCTGAATTACAACACGGATCCCATCTGGTGGGCCTGGAAGCCCATCCCAGCGCAGCCTCTTGCACAGCCAGTGGCCTCCGAAGACTCTCGGCAGATATAGAATGACCCGAGGCTAGATTTGATGGCAGTCGTAATCTGTTCAGCTGAGGTTATTGGGTTGGGGACCAGGTCATGTGTTTGAAGGCTAAATTAAAGACCCTTGCGGTGGTGGTGGTGGTGGTACGCCCAAACGCTGAGCCGTTTCAAAGGCTTTAAAATGCCATCTACAGGGCTGAGTTAGGACCAATAATGTTTATATGTGTCCACTGTTCAACCAGCAACATAGCTGTTAAATGGGGAGTCTATGTTTTTATTTTTTTTTTCTCTATAATTCACTTATTGAGATGTAAATAAAGCCATTCGGAGTACTGTCACGTTAAATGATTTATTGCAGATAAACACAGCAAGGCAGATTTATTTACAGTGGGAACTGTAAATACATAGGAACCCAAAGTCAATTTTTATTTACTAGCCATTTTGACTTCAACCCAAAATCACCAATAACTCAGACTCATAATAATAGACTCAGGACCATCAAGACTAGCACAATCAGACATGCTAACAGCTTTTTCCTCAGAGCTGCTACTCTCATAAACCACAGTGGTCACCCTGCACTTCTTACTTCAACTAATACTTGAACTGAATCTCACTGTATTACAGGAACTCCTTTATAACATAAGGCTTATTTGCACAGCTGTACAGATTCTGTAAGTAATAGCTCTTATAATATGTATCTACTCAATCTCACTATGTGTAGAATATCCGTACACGTATAAGCACAGATTTTCATATATTTTATTAGCACCTTTTCTGGCTCTTTATTACTCTTATTATTCTTATGCTGCTGTTTACATACAATACTGTTTACATTCGCTACTCACACAAAACATTATTGTTTACATTTGTTACTTGCAACTTGCACTTTATGGCCGTTGCTCTTCATACTTGCACATAAAAGCACATGTAACTTTTATTTTGTATTTTTTTCAACTATATAAAAAAATGCTTTTATTTACTTCAACTTATATTATTATACTTTGTGTATTTTTATATATTTTTATTATGTCTTTTTTTGTTATCTGTTGGTGAATGGAGGAACAGCAAAGTAAGAATTTCATTGTACAATGTAACTGTCTGTTCTGCTGTGCATATGACAATAAAACTTTTAAATCTTGAATTTGGACCAACAGAAATGCTACAAAATAGCTTGGAAAAAAATCTGGTTCTATTGACTTACATTAGAAGTAAAGACTGTTTTTTGTCCCCACTGTAAAGTTGCCATTTTTATTTATTTTTCTTTGGACAGCGATGATATACAATGTTGGTAAAATTAAGTTAGATTCCAAAAAATAAGCCCTCTTTTTGGAATATGTTGCGCTACAATGCCCTGCACCTACCCCTTCACCAAGAATGTATTTCAGCAATAGTTTATAGGCAAAAATTTTACATAGTAAATCAATAAAGCAATGACTCAGGCAGCATTATTTTATACAGACATTTGGAAACATTAATGAAATTTCCAGTTCGGTGGTATACAGTTGAACACGGTGTCTGTAAACGTATCATTGTATGTATTCAAATTTTAGGGTTAATGCAACATTTTTGCTTGAGTTTCTTCAACAAAATTGATATTAGGTTCATACATTAGTTGTAACTTCCACATTTAGGGATGATGTCACGTCTGGACTTTTATGTGTGACAGTTATGTGTTTGATATCTGATGATGGCATGAATAGAACCACAGGAAAAAGAAACGTTTTCTAGCAAGAGACTATCAAAATCCTAGTTTAAAAATCTTTGACAAGCCAAACTCCACGGGCCGGTGGAGCGAGATGTTCCCTTTTGTAATGAGTGTGATGTTCCTTTTTTAATAAAGGCTAGGCCTGAGGGAACCAAAGGGATGGACCCCAAAATCTCACAGATATGGTTGGTTAAAATACAAATAACCAAGCAGACATTATAGAATGATATGGCATTGTACCCACTTTCCAGTAATGTTTTATTGTTGTTTTTGGAAAACCTGCGCTAACAACATTCAAAATGTAATCTCTGAAGCAAGATGAAGCCAAACTCCACAGGTCAGTAGAGCAGGATGTGCTCCTTCCAGTGAACCCTCAATCACTGCCATTGATCGACCAGAGATCCAGATCCCAAGATCTCCAGGCTCCTCGTCTGGGCTGTGTTCAAAACGTATCAAAGGTTTATTTAAAAGACAAGAGTTATGCGTTGAACACTCTGTTGCGTTGCAGTTATAGTAGATTAGAAAGTCAGGTTTCATTTTTTTTAAGATTTTAAAAGCCTTTTTTAAGAAGACCTACAATACAGATACTACATTTACAACATATAGCGGAAACGACAAACGTCTCTTATTAATATCTTTAAATATTGCTGACATCATATTGCAGCAGCCACATTTGTAGAGGAATTTAGAATCCATTGTTCTTGCTGGCTTTTTCATATGTTAGGGTTTATATACACAGCCATGACGCCCACCAAAGCCTGTTCATGGTTTCCACAAAACATGTCGCTCAAACCAGAAATTATAGCAAAACACAATGAACTGAGATTGAATGTTCCTCTGTTGTCTTTTGTTGCTATCATGAGTCGTCCATGTTGCTATCATGTGATCGGTGAACTAAAGCATCATTGTCAAACAGTAAAAAGTCAACAAGTCTTTGGCATTAAAGTCAACGTATTGGTTTATGTGCTAGCTTATATGAAGCACAGTTTGTTATACTGTATCATTTAAAATATAAAAATATTAATTGTGATTCACATTCATTTTAGCCTTGCAGGTCACCTAGTGATCATTCTGCCCTCAACTTTTTTGAACAGCTCAATCGCTCGATCCGGTTTGACCATGTACAATTTCAGCATATTAGTATGCTAGCATTGGTATAACCTGATAATTAGTATAATATTGGTATTATGTATTATTCTCCCAATAATTCTCCCATGTCTCCATTTCTCTCTCTCTCTATCACTCTCTCTCTATCTCTCTCTCTCGAAAAGAGCCCTATCTCAGCCATAATAGGCCAAACCCATTGAAGTTTGTAGCGAAGGCCATTTTATGATAAGCAGTCATTAGATCTGTTCGCTCTCATTGCCAAAGTGTTGGCTTGATCCCGCCAATCAGCTCTCTCAGCCTGTAGTAGCTTATGTAACCTTGGGCACCATCCAGCTCTCTCCAGCTGCCCGCATTAGCTAGCGCCTCTTCAGCCGCTTTGTCCTCACACCGGCTCGCTAAGATCTTTTCTTTCTCTCTCTCTCAATCCCTCTCTATCTCTCTCTCTGTCTCTCTCTCTCCTCCCTCATCCTCCACTCCACTCGCCCCCCCCCCCTCCCTTCGGCTCGGACAGCTGTGTTTGGGGCCACTCGTTGCTCCTCAGCTGCCGGTAATTTTGGATCTAGTTGGAGGAGGCTGGGGGAGGCGGGTGGGGTGGTGGGGTGGTGATTGAGGTTGCCAAGTGACGTTTATGACGTTTATGTAGAGGGAAAGAGAAAGAAAGAGAGCTCTTCTCTTCACAGTCTCTCTCTCTCTCTCTCTCTCTCTCTCTCTTTGGTGAAGCAGCCGTGGCATGAGGCTTGATTTAATTTGCGCCAGAGAACATCGGCGCACTTACACACAATATGGCAGTTTAACCAGCACTAGAATGCAAAAGTACTACTCAACTCGCAGTGACAGGTGCGATCAGTCAGAAACAGATATCAGTGTTTGCCACAGGAAACTGCCTATTATGGCTCGCGCGCTACTCATTGAAAACCCAGCTCACAACGACTCGATGCCATTACTCCAGTGGGCTACTTTATTGTATCATATAATCAAACAGCAGCCCGCTAATAAAGCCGGATTCCTTCACGAGGCATTTACACCTGGACCGCTATCGATACGCCTTGAAGTCAGCGTGAATCAGAAAATCATAATTCCGTGATGTATTTCTAAGCGAAGCGGGGGTGGTGGGGGGAGTCTTGTGGCTAGCTGAGAGCTTTTGCTGCATGATTGGCTGGGGGTGTAGAGGGGAAGGTAAAACACAATGTTGGTTGTTATTAGTATTGGTTAATATTACTTTTCCCTGCCCATTTGTGCATGGTGATGTCATCAGTCTTAAAGGCCAGCAAAATGGCCTTTACAAAACAAGCATTTTGTCTTTTAAATAGACCCTGGGAGTAATAGAATATATGTGATGGCAACCCTATTCTGTTACAGTTACAGAGAAAGACTATAACTATGTTTTAGGTACATCATAAATAAAGCTACTACTAGATTATATTTAAACCACTTTTGCACACCAATGCTGCGGATGGTGAGAAATGACACATTACTTTTCTTGTGTTTGACAAGACAGACAAGCTGACTGGACGTTTGTGTCTCAGCAATCAGAAGGTCTTCTGCTTCCTCGTGTGTAGTGTGTATTTCCAAAAAAGTTTAAAGTTGACTAGTTGTGTTTTAGTAATAATTGAATGGTCTCGGTCTCATCCCAATGTCAACATCATTTGGATTCGGCCTTGTCTCGGTTTTGTCATTACTTAGACTCGGTCGTGACATCATTTAGACTTGTCCTTGTCTCAGTCTTGAGATAATTTAGACTCTGACTTGTCTAGGTCTTTACATCCTTTTGACTAGTGTTTGTATTATTATTATTATTATTATTATTATTATTATTACTGCTATGGTCGTTTAAACATTGACCTCCTGTCAATGTTTTCACTTCCACTCTGCCATTTCTCAGTCTTGAAATCATTTGGACTCAATCTTGACGTCCTTTCGACTCTGCCTTGTTTACGATTTGACATCATTTTGGCTCAGCCCTCTTTCAGTGTTGATATCAGGTTTGCTCAGTCATGTTTCAGTCTTGACATAATTTAGACTCAGTTTAATCATGGTCTCTACATCACTTTAATCCAGTCTTGTTTCTGTCCTGATATAATCTAGAACCCACCTTTGTCTCTGACTTGATATCATTTTGACTCAGCCTTGTTTCAGTTGGAACATCCTGTTGACTAAGCCTTGTGTCCATATTGATGTCATTTCAGCTTGGCTTTGTCTTGGTCTCAACTTCTTTTTGACTGTGGCCTCGGTCTTGACATCTTGCCTGCGTCTTAGATAGCTGAAAATTAAATAATTGTTGAATTTAACAATAACTGTGTTCCAAACAGTCCATCTTTTACAGGATCTAATTGATTCTTTCTTAGATGGCTCAACTCTTCTTTGTTGATGTTTATTGGTTCTAAAACAATGGAACTTGACATTATAGGTTTATTTGTATGTCTGCTGGTGCATGCATGCATGAAGTAATCTAGACTTTCATGGAAGCCTACAGAAAAAACAAAAGTTTGTCTTTTAACTCTGCAGGCACTCTAGTGGCTGTTCCATTGGTAGAATGGAAATTATACTTTTAATGAGTATAATCAAATACTTCTCTCCAGATCTCTGACATCAGATCAAGTAGAACATTGTTGGCTTTCTGTATGTGAAATGTTGAGCTGCTAGCAAGCAATGAGGGTTGAAAGGGAGGGGCGAAGACCCCCTGCCTTAAAATAAATGAACACATAAAACATGCAACACCTGCAGCTTTCTTCAACTACACATGTATTAATGTTCACTTACTTGCATGCCTATGAAAAAAGCCCAGCTCATTTTCTGGTCTTGTAAAATCACACGCGACTTGCAGAACAGGTGGAATTGTGTGAAAATTGGTCAAATATGATGAATCATGCTTAATATGAACAGGGACATGAACTAACAAGGTACCAAAAAGGCCCATTTTGATTTGAGGTTGATGTCAAAAAAAAAAAAGACAAAAACATACAAGCCCAGCTTTACTGGGTACGAGCACACGTGTACGCATCTAATAAACTGTCAAACGGCTCCGAAACACAAGTCCTATTGCGTCGCCCTAACGTCGCTGCCGTTGGAAATAATGCATCGAGGGAGCAAAAGCGATGCAATTTTACCTCCTCTTAAGTCTTTTTGTACTGACTGAAAAACAGGAACGATTTCCAGCACCTTCGAATTTCTCAGAGAGGCGAGAAAAGCGTATCAAAAATGCATGAGGTGCTCAGCAAACAATGCCCAATAGTCTTATTCCTCTTAAATAAAACTACTTCCACAGTCTGGTTGAGAGCTTTAATATTGCCTTAAATATTAAAAGAGGGAGAGAGAGCGAGCGAGAGAGAGCGAGAGAGAACCGGGGCCTCATCTATTTTTCATTTATTGGGTACAAATGTAAGAAGTCATCAATCTTAAATAAATTACTGACATTTTCATCTTAAATAAAAAAGGGTACACTTTATTCAGAGGGGGGGAAATGGATTGCCTATCGAATGCAGGCGAAAGCGCGAGGGGTGTTCGAGAGCACAGGAGAGTTCTATTTCAAAACAACGGCGTGATTTTTAGCATTTAAAAGCGAGCGGAAACGTCGAAAGCAGGCAGTGTAACAACAGGCTGTTCAGAGATGATTTTATGGGGGGGTTCGGCAACAACGCCGAGGCCTTTTCTCTCCACCCATCTCATAAACGGATAAGAGATGCATAAGGGAGCCGGAGTGGTTGAACTTGTACAGCCAAATCACTGTGCTCTGCCCTGCCCCCTCCCCTCCCCGTTACAGCGAATAAATAATTAAGAATTAGGCAATGAATTTAACTCAGTGCACCTTCATCGTCAGAGCCGTTGTTGGTTAAAGCAAAAATCGATCCCTTCGCTTTGTGTTGAGGAGGAATAAACGTGGGAAGAATTACTGCAGAAATATTTACAAATGACGACTCCAAATGGAAATCGGTGCGGGGCGCCTTCATTACTCATTTAATACAGCCATAATTATATTGTGTTTGAATCGTATATTTCTGAAAGGTGAGATCGGTCACTGTATGCCTCGGGGCTTGGGGCCGTGTAATTACAGCGTGGTATACAAATGGGCTCTGTAATGGGGGCACAGTAGCAGCAGCAGTAGCGGCAGCAGTAGCGGCGACGGCAGCAGCGGTCGCCCCACGGCCCTGAATGACCCCACCAGAGGATTACTGTACAGTAGGGGGTACCCTTTCTTTCTAAAAGAAAAAAATCCTTGAAAAATTGTAACCCCTCACTCTCGGGGCCTACTGTCAAACTGACAGGCTTACTGGCACCGGACAGCCTGTCCCCCTCCTAGCCTAACAATGACAACTCCTCCTATAGCCGACAACTAGTCTTTCTTCAGTAACATAACTTCTCCTACAACATAACACTGACATCTAGTCCTCCTCCTACAGCATAACACGGACAACTAACACGTCTTTTAGCAAAACACTGGCAACTAGCTCTCCTCTTGTACCATAACACTGACAACTAGCTCTCCTCCTATAGCACAACATGGACAACTAGCTGTCCTCCTATAGCATAACCCTGACAACTAGTCCTCCTTCTGTAACATAACTCTAACAACTAGCTCTCCTCCTATAGCATAACTCTAACAACTAGCTCTCCTCCTATAGCACAACATGGACAACTAGCTGTCCTCCAATAGCATAACTCTAACAACTAGCTCTCCTCCTATAGCATAACTCTAACAACTAGCTCTCCTCCTATAGCATAACACTAACAACTAGCTATCCTCCTATAGCATAACACTGAAAACTAGCTCTTCTCCTATAGCATAACACTGACAACTAGCTCTCCTCCTATAGCATAACACTGACAACTAGCTCACCTCCTATAGCATACCACTGACAACTATCTCTCCTCCTATAGCATAACACTGACAACTAGCTCTCCTCCTATAGCATAACACTGACAACTAGCTCACCTCCTATAGCATACCACTGACAACTATCTCTCCTCCTATAGCATAACACTGACAACTATCTCTCCTCCTATAGCATAACACTGAAAACTAGCTCTCTTCCTATAGCATAACACTGACAACTAGCTCTCCTCCTATAGCATAACACTGACAACTATCTCTCCTCCTATAGCATTACCCTGACGACTAGCTTTCTTCCTATAGCATTACCCTGACAACTAGCTCTCCTCCTATAGCATAACACTGACAACTAGCTCCCCTCCTATAGCATAACACTGACAACTAGCTCTCCTCCTGTAGCATAACACTGACAACTAGCTCTCTTCCTGTAGCATAACACCGACAAATAGCTCTCCTCCTGTAGCATGAAACTTAAAACGAGTTCTCTTCTTATAGCATAAGACTGACAACTAGTTCTCTTCTTATAGCATAACACTGACAATTAGTCCTCCTCCTATAGAATAACACTGACAACTCACTGTACTCCTATAGCAAATAACTGACAACTAGCACTAAACTGTTCCTCCTCCTGCACTTCTACACCTAGCCCATCTCATAGCGTATACCACTGACAATAAGCAAAAGACTAGTACTAGAAATATACATAGACGGCTCCTTAAACAAGGAAACACCTAACATACACAGAAACTTAAATGTGCCATTTCACAGCAAATGTTTGTGCTTTATATTCAAAGTTAACATCGTTTTCCATGTCCTATAAAGATTTTTTTGTTTGTTCTGGTACAAAAAGGTTTTGTTTTGACAGCAACAATAGACAGCACAGCTGTAGCGCACTTCTGAGAAAACAGCTATCCTTTTTAGCATCAACAGCTAGACTTATAGCATTCCCAGTATAAGAAAGGTAGCCCCCCTGTGTGTTTCAGCTGTTGATCCATCATCAGCCAGGTACACACATTGTGCAAATGAGTGCAGCACTTGGCATGGGGATTGATAACATAGGCCACGCCACGCGATGCTAATTCAGCCTGACGATGCTGACAGCGCACTGCCATATACATTATTCACATGCTAGAGACAGATACACAAATGCGCACAAACACTAGCTACACATTTGGCGATGGCCCGTTCCCCCAGTCAGCAGGCACGATAGATGCATATTTGTTTATCATTCTCTGCCCCAGCGAACTCACATATGCCCCATTTGCCTAGGTAGATTAAGATGCAGTGCGGTAATGAGTAGTGGGGTGGAAGGGGAACATGGGAGTCGTGGTTGATGGATAGCCCCTCTCTGGCAGGGTCTGGCCTTCTGTAAATGTTTGATTAGTTGGCCATGGATTACTGTTAGATTATAGGGGTTAAGAGGGTTTCATGTGGGCAATGCTTGGGCCTGGTGCTGGGCAGGGTATTTCCCCAATGGCCACTGAGCGTATGCGTGTGCCCCACTGGTTCTCATGCCAGATGCTGTTCTAAAAAGAGCCAATTAACCAAAGTTCCCTGCCATAGTTTGGTCAGCAGGGTTAGTCATTTGCTTTTTTGCTTGCACACACTAAGATTTCCTGGTGGGCTTGGGATCTGAAAGAGTATGGGTTTTTGCCCAAGTACAGTCTTCAGACTCTAAAGTATCTCCATTAATCTCTTAGCTGCTCCAATCTGGGTTGGAATAAGACAGGTAATTATACGGGTTAAGAGACTCTTTTCCAATTGAAGTGCCACTAGCTTCTAATCTCATTCCAACTCTGTCTCTTCCTTTTCTGCTATTCCATCTACACTGTGTCTTCTTCATGCCATTTCTCTTTCTCGTCTCACACCTCTTTTTTCCTTTGTGTCTGTGAGTGTGATAGATAAAGACAGATAAAAAAAGAAGGTATCACTGTGATGTGTTCATCGGATTGGTTCTGCTTCACCAGATAGAATGAAAAGGATGCTAGTTTGCTTTTCCTCTTATTTCTATGATCTTTAAAATAGGACAATATGATTATCAGAGATGGAGAATGAGAAGCGTGAACAAACGTTAAGTTTATGCTTCACATAAGAAGTCTTTGTTTCATAGGAAAACCTTGTTTGATGGACAGATTGAAGCCCAATACATGTGCAAAGAAAGAAAGAAAGAAATGAGGCAAAACATTTGGCTAGCTTGTAGTCTAGTGCAAAACCAGTTATAGTTGACGTTCTCAGCTAATCTAGCAAGTTAGTAGATCACATTTCTATAAAATTTACTAAAACTCCACCTGGATATGCTACTAGGCTAGCTAGCTTGCATACATGCTAAATAAACTACAGACCAGCCACCCATTTTGGACTATGGTAGCCTCTTTACTTTAAACACAGTATACTGCATGTTACCTTTGGATTGAACGCTTGGCTTTGGCTTCTTCTTTAAAGAAAGGCCAGTTATTTGAGGCCGAACAGGGTTTATAGTTGGGGGTTACTTTTATAGCGAGACTGAACTAAATTCTCTTTTAAAGACTTGAGACTGGAGTCAATCTTGAATGGACTCGGGAACATCTCCGGACACATAACAACATTTATACTCTGCACTGGACGTGACTTTGACTGTTTTAAAAGGAATTCATAGTCGAACAAGCCCCTTGAGTCCTGTTGTATGGCATCCAGTTGTGACCTTTCCCTGAGGGAGATGTATTGTTGAGGCAGGGTATGTGAGCTAGTTGACAACTACTGGAGCTAATGCTAATGCTAATGACTCCAAGCACGCTAGAATCTACTTACTTATGAGTTAGAGCACCCAGACGATAGGCGTTATGTGGTATATATATATATATGGTGTGTGTATATATATATATATATATATATATATATATATATATATATATATATATATATATATATATATATATATATATATATATATATATATGGTGTGTGTGTGTGTGTGTATATATATATATATATATATATATATATATATATATATGTTGATGAGTGGATCAATAGACGTGCTCCAAAATGGCTTGGAAAAATTTCTGGTTCCATTGACTTACATTGAAAGTAAAGTAAGTTTTTGGTCTCTCCTGTAAAGTACTTGTTTTTCATTGAATACAGATTTTATTTGTCCAGATATAGCTTTTCGGCAGAGTGGACAATGAGTGGACACTGTTTAAAAACTCCAGCAGCACTGCTCCACTTATATCAGCACAACCCACACTAACACACCAGCACTGCTGCAAACTCCTGGAAGTTCCCCATCTGGTGTTATTAATATTAAAACAATATTAATGATAATATTATCTAAAAATAATTACTCTATATTACTTTATTTGTTTTACAATTGAAACCAGACAGTCATGTTTTTGCAGTTTACAGACAGTCACATCGGTCAGTTACTGCTTTACTCAAGCTTGTGTCTGGTAAAGTTTTAACTATATGAAACTATATCGTTTGATACTATCGGCTATTGAAATTCAAGTCAGTATCTGTGGATTTTCATATCAGTCGGCCCTTTATCTCCAACCCAGAGTCAGCCTTTCACAGCCTCGCCTTCCGTCTTCTGTCTTCATTTAACCTCATTCTCCTCACTCGCTCCCTCTGCTTGGCCTCCTCTGCTCGTTTCCCGCTGGGCTTGTACCTTCTTGGCCGTTCACCCCCGTCTATTCGCTCACCTCTTTAGCTCAGTCGCCAGATCGTTCCCTTCTTAATTTCTTTGTCGTCCTTCTCCCTCCCTTCGGTGGCGTTCTTTCTGAGAGAAAGATAGAGAGAGAGAGAAAGAGAGAGAGAAAGAGGTTAGCAGCTCATTACGCCGCTCTCTGATTGGGGAGAATGAGTGAGCTGGGCGATAATAAAGCTTGAATTTTTCAATATGGTTAAAAATGGGGGCCGTGACAGCTCGGCTCCAGAGCATGGGCCGATACAGACAGCCGCGCGGAGGGGCCACCGAATTAGCAATACCATACATCATAAAATCTAATTAAACTGGTCTCCACGGCCAAATGAGCTCTCTCTCTCTCTTGCCCCCTCTTTCTCTGCTGCTCGCTCTCTTTCACCGCTGCAGCTCTATTAAACGAGCCGGCGAGAGGCCGACTAAATTATTCACAGTGAAGGATTTTGCATTTATACAAAAATTGTGCACTTAATTGTCCATGCTATATTACAGATTTGGCCTTATGTTAACAATGAGCCTTAAGCACAGTTAGCGGGGCGTAGCGAGGGCCGCCACCGTTTGAGGAAGAACAAGGAAAGCGAGCACGGTCATTATAGACGCTCGCCGTCCGAGCAGGATGGACAGCGCGAGAAATCGCAGTACATTTGCAGCGCGTGCTCACTTAGGACTTAGCAGATATGAGTAGTAGGACATGATCTTCAACCTTGCAGGTGTGAATTCTACAGATACACTCTCATTTCGGAGTGTTTAGGTCTTTCTAGGCCTTCTAAGGTCTTGAGATTTCTGTGAAATTAAAAATAAATAAATAAATGTTTACAGCTAGCATCTAGAATTAGTTTATTTTCACAGTGGTATCTAGGTAGATGCAGACAAGTGAGCTCTCCCATTGGTCAGGACATCATGGTCATGGCTGGACTGAAGACCTTATGTGTCAGATTAAGAATCAACTCGTTTTGCTTCACAATGGGAGGTTTAAAAAAAAGCATAACTTAAAGCAGGCACGACTGATCGTGAGCACACCGTAGCCTGGCTGTTGTGTATTAATCAGGGAAAAATGGTATATAGACCATTCCATGGAAATGGACAATATTTCAGTCTTAACTAACTTGGACTTCAGACCAAAGTCCTTTTGCTTTGAGTGACTCTATCCCTTAATATTGTTGCTTTTAATAAAGCAAATGATTGAATAATACATTTTGATGCTACTGAAAACAAATTTACCAACTGTTTGACAGAACTTCAAAATGCTAGTTCATGCTACTCTAAGCAGTGTTTGGGACAGATATAATAGGAAGTACCCTAGATAGTGTTTGGGACAGATATAATAGGAAGTACCCTAGATAGTGTTTGGGACAGATATAATAGGAAGTACCCTAGATAGTGTTTGGGACAGATATAATAGGAAGTGCTCTAGATAGTGTTTGGGACAGATATAATAGGAAGTACCCTAGATAGTGTTTTTGGACAGATATAATAGAATGTGCTCTAGATAGTGTTTGGGACAGATATAATAGGAAGTACCCTAGATAGTGTTTTTGGACAGATATAATAGAATGTGCTCTAGATAGTGTTTGGGACAGATATAATAGGAAGTACCCTAGATATTGTTTTTGGACAGATATAATAGAATGTGCTCTAGATAGTGTTTGGGACAGATATAATAGAAAGTACCCTAGATAGTGTTTGGGACAGATATAATAGAAAGTGCCCTAGATAGTGTTTTTGACAGATATAATAGAAAGTGCTCTAGATAGTGTTTGGGACAGATATAATAGGAAGTACCCTAGATAGTGTTTGGGACAGATATAATAGAAAGTGCTCTAGATAGTGTTTGGGACAGATATAATAGGAAGTACCCTAGATAGTGTTTGGGACAGATATAATAGGAAGTACCCTAGATAGTGTTTGGGACAGATATAATAGGAAGTGCTCTAGATAGTGTTTGGGACAGATATAATAGGAAGTACCCTAGATATTGTTTTTGGACAGATATAATAGAATGTGCTCTAGATAGTGTTTGGGACAGATATAATAGAAAGTGCCCTAGATAGTGTTTGGGACAGATATAATAGAATATAATAGAATAATATATATGTATAACAGATATAATAGAATAATAGATATAATAGAAAGTACCCTAAGCAGTGTTTGGTTAAGATCTTATATAATGTATCATAAGCAGTGTTTGGGATTTATACAATAGAAAGAACCCTAAGCAGTGTTTGGGGCGGATACAGGAGAAAGTACCCTAAGCAGTGTTCTTTGGAAAGATATAATAGAAAGTGCCCTAGGTAATTTTTGAGCCTGATACAATAAAACAGTCCTTGTAATTATCTAAGCTCTGATTATTTATCATTTTTACGTTAAGCTAATCCAATAAATTGATCCGTATCCAATTTTGTGGGAAACATCCGATCAAGAAACCGAAACACACAGTGCCATAGGGTTGGTCAACCTCCTGCTGAACAGTTGTGGACGTCCGGATTCTGGACAGATCTGCGTTTTATTATCAACCCTCGTAAAGCACCAGATTGAAGAACACAGCTATGGCGATAATAACTCTGATGTGTTGAAATGACGGCTAATTTGAGGTTGAGGACACGACATGTACGAGCCTCTCCGGGCATTCTGTGTGTTATCGCTTGTGTTTCTGGGGGCTTTGCCATCAAGAAAATGAGAAAAAAGAAAACTAGCAAAGAAAACTGAATCATCAATCACGGCAGTCTCTCATGTTTCTTCGCGCTAACATTTTTCAATCAATGAGCTATTTCGCCATCATCCAGTGGGTGAACTTACGGCCGCTTCAGCTATTGCTTTCCTTCTCTCTGCCGCTCTTTCTCTCCTCCTTCCTTTCTCATCTCCCCGGCTTTCTAAAAGAACACAACTTTATTATAGTTGCTGTCAATACAGTAATAATAAAAGAACGCGCACGGGGCCGGGGCTGCCATATTACACTTTTAACGAGAGCGCCGCGGATGCACGTCCAGTGAATATTGAGTTTTAAAACTCTTCGGCGGGGTGATTTGTGGCCCTGTCAGGCCCAGTATTTGTCAGTGTCGCGGCGGCGCCGCGTGCCGTGTTGACACTCGCGCCGGTGAAGTTTGGAGTCTAGGAGGCTGAATTCGCTGATCAGCCATTACGCCGGTGACACGGCCATGATGGATCTGTGTTTATCATGGAGTGCGCTCCGCTGCGGGACATTATTATAAAACACGGGGTAATTCTGTCAGGCTTCAATCACGCCACCCGTCGTTTGTCATGCTCTCGCGTTGAAGGCCACGTCGGAGCGCTGATGGATGGTCGCCCCATCGCTGCTGCCGTCGTCTAGCCGCATTGGATCCTTCAGCTTGTTTGTGTTATCCGTCCCATCTCCCTGTAATCATCCTCTTTACCCCTTTAATCTCTTTTTAACAGCGCCGCACGGTGTCCTTTAATGCCATAGATCATGATTAGAAGTGCAATACCTCACTCCGAAGCAAACAGTGGACTTTTGACAGGAGATTGTTTAGCTGTCTCAGTGTTACCTCTCTGTTTCTCTATTGCCGTCTCTTTGTTCCGCCGCTCTCGGACGGGTGGAGAGCATCTCAGGTTTTTTGCATCTCCAGTGCTGCCTCTTGTATAAGTCAGTGAGAGTCAGAGTCAAATATAGGGGTTTCCAACCCTGGAGTATAAAAAAAACGACTCAAAGATAAAGAGAAAATGGGGCTCCTAACAACCCCCTTGCAAGACCACCAAAACTGTCTCCATCAGATAAACCCTTGCCTAATGCTTTTATTAGAGAGGAGAATGTCAAGGGTCGCTATAAGCATGGCCAAGAAGATGTTACTGAGAAAAGAACATCCGCAAATCAAACAAAAGAAGCTGCTTGTGCTCTCACAACAACGCACTGTCTACCCCAGAGTCTGGACGTCAACACTGAATTTTAGACAATTGATGCTATTTCGACTGGAAATAAATGAAATAAATAAATGAAGTGTGGCTACTGACCTTTGCCTAGCACTGTTGTTTTAAACCAGAGCTATGGGGCTAATGGAGATAATAATGTAAGCCCCTCTACCTTTAGCACACCTAAATGTTTAAGCACTGGCCTCATGTTGAGGGAAACTCTGGCTTAAAAGTTGAGCCATGACTAACTGTTGTGCTGCAATAGTCTCTGGAGTGAGACTGTGGTTGGTATAGCGTAGTGGGTAACACTTCAGCTCTCCATGCTGTAGACTGGTGTTCGATTTGGAATACCATCTTACACTATGCCTATAAGAGTCCTTGGACAATACATGTAGATTGTCTGGTTTAGAGCCTAGGGACCCCTGCTTCTTGCAACTGTTTTGGGGTGGTTTCTTGGAGGGCTAGCTGTTTAGAGATAAGAGTTACACTGTGACCTATGAATCCATGGCTAGGCTAGGCTAGGATTGACTGACAACACAGGAATTCCCAGTGACTATTTAATGATTTGAAAAGTGCATGTAGGGTATTGTAGTGAGAGATAAATATAAAACTGGGAATTTGAATAAATACTACATATGACATCCATCCCTCATCTTCCGCTTTATCCCTCTAGTCAGGGTCACAGGGGGCTGGAGCCAATCCCAGCTTCATTAGGGTAAACCATAGACAGTCCGCCAACACATGCTCACACCTATGGGCAATTTAGAGTGATCCATCAACCTAACATGCATGTTTTTGGCCTATGGAAGAAAACCGGAGTACCCGGAGGAAACGCACTCGAGCACAGAACAGCTCAGACTGGGAATCGAACCGGCTTGCTGTGAGGCAACAGTGCTAACCACTTCACCACCACGCCTCCTACATCTGCCCATTCTGATCTTTTCAATGATCCATCTTTAGAGAACTTGATGACTTGAACTTTATTCTGCTGGAAATCCTTCATCAGTACAGAATGCTTCTGATTAAAAACTGGCTGCCATGAAGACTTTCCTTCATAATCTGTTCACACAGGTTTTAAATTCTTATCAAGAGATGCATCAGATAATACGCTTGACCCACTCGTTCTGCCAGGATTTGCATGCCAGGTAATCAAATGTGCATTATGCCCTTTCACTAGTATTTTCTGTATATATGTTCTCTTTTACTATAGCTCAAGTTCGCCCAGGCCAAGAAGCTTTTCTGACATTGCCTTAACTGTGAAACCAATAATGAAACCACGGAATATTATTAATTGTTTACTGACTTCTTTACATTCCACAAAATATATTTAAACTACTGTGCAAATGTCTTAGGCACCTAAGCTCATTGTTTCAAAGCCTTTATTTTAGGAATAAGTGTATTTAGGAATAAGTGTATGTAATAAGAGCTCCAGTCTGAAGTGTAGTTCTCCTGGATGCCCCAGACACTGTATGAATGTGTTCAGCAGCAATCTTGATTTAGCTTAATGAAGTACTGAGCAGTCAAAGCAGGTATTAGATGAGAACTGTAAATAATACTGGGTTGTTTCCACAAGGAGAAGCTTGGAAAGGGTTAAATAAGCACACTGATGTACACTACCGCTCAAAAGATTAGGATCACTTTGGAATTTCATGCAATTTTCATGCAATTCACAAACAATACTGTCCATTTCACAATTAATGTAAGTGTATCAGATGATTTTTAAAGAATAAAAATGTTTGTATTAAAGTCTATTTTTGTATAGAGGCTTATTTTGCACATAGTCCTATTATCAGCAATTCTCAGTCCTCTGTCTAAATCTCCTGGTACAGCCGCCAATCCAAGTTAAGGATGTTATTGGGCTAATTGGTTGTTAGGACACTCTTGCTCAATTGTGATGCACAGCTGAAAAACATTCTACTAATAAGTGAACATAAAAGGGAGAACAACATTCTAGGTTAGTTTAGTATCTGAAGCATCAGCAGTTGATGGCTTGCTGACCGACTCAAAATGACCAGAAAGAAACAACTTTCTTTAGAGACCCGCCAGTCCATTGTTGTGTTAAGGAAGGAAGATACTCCATTGAAAACAAGAACATTTCACTGTGATCCCAAACTTTTGAGCGGTAAACAGCGGAATACTGTTTGAATATTAAACGTGTTTTTTTCTGAGCATATAAAAGCTTCCTGTCTGGAAAAAAAGCGTTTTAAATATAATAATGTCTCCAAGTGCCTAAAACCTACACAGTACCGTACAAGGGCATAGGTTTGCTCTTGACATTGGTGGGGACTTATGAATCTACAACCCCCCTGTGTCAAAGCCTTGCATTGCCATTAACGTTATTATGATGGACTCATTTCTTTAGCAAACTTGACTTTAAGTGAGTTACATGTTTCTCTGAAAAATAGCTCATGTCCACCTTTTTTTTCTGCCACCATCACTCGCTTTTCACATCCATGTTTACTCATGTTGCACGTTGAGTCTTGCACAGTGAGTCTCGCATATGACTGGAAAGTTTTCCTTCCAGTTTTGCCGCTGCTAACAACCGAACATTGCTACAGAGTCAATCTCTTTAGCAAGGAACAGCCAATCACACTGGCCATATGTGTTATGGGGAGGTAGGACTCGAGTAGAGAGCGTGATTTAACCCTTTCTGCACATCTAGGTTAACGAGACGTTATTTTTTTCTTTTTTTTTTTCTTTTGTAGATGATCAAATTATTGGTGGGGACAATTCAGTAATCGCTGCATATTGGTGGGGACACGTCACTTCCATCCATGCTAACTCTACGCCCTTGGTACTGTATATATACTAAATCAAACTTAAAATTACATATTAAGTTTAAATCACAGTGTTGGTACTGAATACAATGCTAATCAAAAAATGAGTTATGCTTGACCAGGGCACCTTGATCTTTGTGGTCCACTGCCATGGAGGTTTGGCCTTTAGTGACACAATGCCAGCAACCGACCATCATTTGCCACCAAAACCTGCAGGCCCCACTGCGATTGTCGCACTTGCCCTCTTGGTAGTTCCACCACCAACAGGAGCGCTGTTGGTTTCTGTATTGTCCTTGTCTTTTGAACTTCATTCATGGTATACAAACACAAGGAGAGAGGCATGAACCAGCAAATCTTTCATTACAAACCCTATTCTTTTTATTGCCCCATACGTTCTTTTTGCTCCATTGGTCCTCTGTCGTCCGGGCTAGCAATCCGGCTCTAGAAGATTAAGAAGATTAGTGATGGGTAGAGAAAAGCAGATATGCTGATGATATAAAACGGCACTGATGTAACACCCCCCTGTGCCCAGCTCCTGCCTTGAATTAAAGCTTCGACATAAAAAAAAGAGCGTGTTCTCTTTCGATGGTGAATGCTTAGTCTGTCAAAATATAACGAAATGCCGACTAAATCCACCACGATGTTTCGCTCCCTCTCTCCCTTCCTCACCTATTAGCATTAGCATACATTATGGGCTGCCCGCTTCATTTTATGTACTGTTTTAAGCGCTACCATTTCCATAATGCACGCTGCCAGTGTTAAAGTCTGTACCATGTCCACGTCTCCAGGCTTGAAATCATCTCAAACTGACCTTCATGATGGCTCAGTCCACAGGCACCATAGTGGTTAGCGCTGTAATGGGCTTTTACCTACGATTAGCCGCTAGCCACAGTTCTGCATTTAGGTCTGTAGCGTTTTAAAAGTGCAGTCATTAATATTCATATGCAACTTGTGTGACTCCTTGTTTGACTAAAAGGCACCATTACATCCTAGATAGTTCTGTCTCTGTCTGTAGGACTGACCCACTGCGTGTCATGGTTTAAGCTTGGACTATGTTCATTATGCCAGACATGAATAAGGTTTGGAAAGGGTCAAATATGGATTTACTTGTAAATTAATAACAGCTAGGAACACTGTTGTTCTTTGATGTACAATGTGTTGCGCTGTTTCAATGTGTAGGATGGTTCATTTAGTCCTAGTAAGCATTACAAAACAGGGATAGACATTTATATACACTACTGTACAAACATTTTATACACCTAAGCTTATTGTTTAGGTGTATTTTCACCAGTACGAACACAAGATATCATTAGAACAGATGTAAATAAAAATGAATACAATACAAAGTAGCTTAAATATCTTTTTTGGAAAGCAGTAGATCATATATTGAGCTCCAGTTTGAAGTTCCAGATTTCTCCTGAATGCCCCAGACATTGTATGAATGTATTCAGTTCCCTCAGCAGCAATCTTGATTTAGCTTAATGAAGTACTGAGCAGTCAAAGCAGGTATTAGATGAGACTGTAAATAATACTGGGTTGTTTCCACAAGGAGAAGCTTGGAAAGGGTGAAATAAACACACTGACATCTGTAAAAACCAGTTCCAGTATATATATATATATATATATATATATATATAATGTGTGTGTTGTTTCAGTAATATAAGGTATTGGAAGCATTTGCTGCTTCTCACAATCCATCCAGTTCTCCCAAATACATTCAGTCATGTTGAGGTCTGGAGTCTGGGGTGGCCAATCCAATTCTTTACTGCATATCTGGTGTTAACAGTCTATCAGCTCTTACAGGTGGTTGTTAGGGGTCCAATTTTTAAGAACTTTAAGAAGTTTTGGGAACCTCACTTATTCCTTTCAACGATACCAAGTCTGGAGTGAACCTAGATTGCCACTAGCCTTTTAGCCTTCACCAGTTCTACAGACTTACTTTATTCGTTTCAGCTTCAGGTGTGGAAAGTTAAGTCTGCGGAACACTTTGCAACGTTCAAGCACCATTTCCATATGCAAGCAGCCCCAAAACTGCATCGAGTTCACCCCCGACAGCAAAGAAAACGCAGGACATTGAAATGCGGGTCAGGTGCGGAGCTCGTTTTTGAACTGTACCTTGAGCGATAGACAGTCCTATTGGCAGAGTCTTTGGAGAAATTTCCAGATTTAAATAATTGCCTCGCTGGAGATTTCTCCACTTTTGAGAAGTCCTTTTACGGCGGCGTTTATGGGCTCGGCAGAACTAGCCAATTTCATGTCAAATAAGCTCTCGAGCAGGAAGTGGCGCTAATGTTATGTCTTCCTCTGAGAGGGAAGATGTATTCCACCCGTCTCCCGCCTCGGCGAGACTAGATTTGTGTGACACTTCGCCATCAGGACATCCAGCTTCACGGTCAGGAGATAAAATGTCACTTAGGATAATGTGCTTGCCCTTAAGGTATGCGCTAGGTGAATTATACGCCCTGATTTATAATCTGGAAATTAAAGACTCACTCATTTTCTAATTTAATTCCATCTCCAATGGAAAAATGTTCACTCTGAGCTAAATTGGCGAATAATGTTGCTAATTCAAATGCAGATGAAATTTCAATTCGGCCTGGCGTTTGGGGAGGTTGATTGACAAGTCCCCGGTGGATCGTTCCCTGCCTGCGCCAATTCCCCGCCAGTTGTCGCAATAACGGAGGGCGATGGAGGGAACGGGCCCAAAGAAAGGAACGGACAGATATTTCCCTCATTGCTGACTCTCCAATTCGAACCCATCAGGCGCTCGTTTAATAGCGTTTCTGTCCTTCGCTCCTGACGTACAGTAAGGACAGCTAGTGCTGTATTTACCGCGCACTGTTTTACACGATAGAGGCTCATATTAGCATGCGTAATTACTACGGCGCCTGCAGTACGCTGGGCGAGAGAGGGGGAGTTGATTTAATGAAGGGTAAATGTCAAGGTAATTACATGGCAGCACAGGTTAAAAGCAACGTTAAATTCTCCAGCGGTGAAGTGACATTCTCCTGACAGGGAACGAGAGAGGGAGAGAGAGGCAAAGAGAGAGAGAGAGAGATGTAATACTGTGTGTAAATGTTCAGGCGATACATTTCCACAAATCCCATTCGGAGCAATCTGCGTGTATTTACACTGATGAGCCGTTTAAGGGACATTAAGGCTGCCTTCTTCATCTCTTCTTCTATTAGGGAATGTGGGTTGGACCTGTTTCCTTCACATCACACAAAAGGTCCAACATAATTGGCTGCAGAAAAGCTTGTTTTTAGAGATGCCAATACTTTCCCGAACTTGAAATATGAAATGACATAGATCAGCCAAATGACTGTATAATGGATGGCGCTGTAATTTGTTTACAGTTCAGGTTCATTCATATCAGTATTGTTTGAATAGAGTGTTTTTTTATAGTAGGCTATTTTAAACATATGATTTTCCACTGACTGCCTTAAAACCCCAAGCATAATACATTCACCCCCATGCTTAACAGTTGGCAAGGCGTTCCTTTTGTCAAATGCTGCTAATTTGGTCTCTAAACATATTGATCTTGATTGTGGTCAAAGTGTTTAAAACTTCAATAGTCCAATTGTCTAACATCAGATGTAGAATTATGTGATGAGGTCCAAAATAAGCTTTCCTTTTGGTTAAAATTTCATCTCCACTGCCATTTCTTAATAGCATTTTGGAGGCTGGAAACTGTGAGCACCTTTTCCTACATTGTAGGTATCAATTAGCTTCCTTTTCAGATCTTCAGTCTGCTTAGAGGAGCTCATGGTTGTTAAGTATCTCAATCAGTTAATTAAGTTCTGGTAATACGTCTTGCTACAATTTTTATTCCTATTTTTCAAGTTCTTCAAATAATTTTTTTTTAAATTATTGGATGTGCAAATCCCTTAGACCCTACATTGAATTGAAAATAGTACAAAACCAACATAGCAAATGTTGAAAGTGAGAAACTAGATTTTTTTATATGTGTAGATTTTTATATATTTAGATTTACACATATAAAAAATAAGGACAGGAGAAACAAAAAACAGATAAAGTTGGGTAATGCTAAACAATAACACCTGGTGTTATTGTTATTTGGCAACATGATTGGGTATTAAAAAAGAGCATTACAGAAAGGCGGAGACTTTCAGAAATAAAGAGAGGGAGGGGTCTGTGAAAACCTGTGCAGGAACATAGTGCAACAAGAATCAAGACTGACAATCCTCAATGTAAAATGATATAAAAATAAATATATAAAAATAATAACTATCTATCTACACTACATAATATCTTTATAAGATTCAGAGAAATTAGTAAAATCTCTGTATGTAAGGAACAAGAACCAAAACCAGTACTGGGCGGTTGTGATCTTCAGACCTTCAGACAGCACTGCATTAGACCTGATCCTATACTGGAAATCACTGCACAGGCTCAAGAATACATCCAAACACCATCGTCTGTGAACACAGTTCATCACTGCTTCTATAAACATTAAGTTAAAACTCTGCAATGCAAAGATAAAAACCAGATACAAACAGATCCAGAACCAACACGGCCGCCGCCTTGTTCATTTAAGAGATAGGGAAAAAAGAGTCCTGTGGCTCAACATTGACTTTAAATTTTGAATTAAAAATTGATTATGGACACCACATTCTCCGAGCTAGAGAGGAGAGGGACCCTCCGGCTTGTTATCATCTCACAGTTAAAAAGCCAGCATCCATGATGGCATGGTAGGGAAATGAATGCACATGGCATGGCTGGCTTGCACATCTCCTGCTGAACGATATATACGAGTTTTGGAGCAACGTGTGCTGCCATCCAGATGACGTCTTCTTCAGGAAAGGACTAGTATATTTTTAGGACATTAAAAAAAACACATTCTGCACAACAACATGGCTCTATAGTAAAAGAGTCTGGATGCTAAACAGACCTGCCTGTGGTCCAGATCTGTTACCCATAAAAACATTTGGAAGGTTATGACATGAGAAGCACAACAAAAGGAGACCCTGAACTGTTAAGCAGCTGAAATCTAATATCAACATTTCTACTTAGTTCCCAAACACTTCCTTGCCATTTGTTTTATTTACATTTTGCACAGCATCACAACTTTTTTTGGAAATTGGGCCATAATTATGTAAACATGCATTCTAAATGATTCTAAACCTTTATGTAGTACCATCATTTACTAAGTATCTACTATTAAACTAATATGTATTAATAAAAATAAAGGAATCAATGCAAGTTTAAGTGTTAAGCCACATTTTAATCTGCAAACTTGTGTTAGTAAGTAGCTACTGTGTCTGGAGTCAGGCATTTTTTATCTTCTCACACCATCAATTTCGTGATGTTCAGAGCACGTTCGCGAAGTGGCGTGTAGGAAATGACTTGCTACTTCTTTTTTGCGAATAAACAATTTATTTACTCAACCCACATTCACTAAAGTCCCATTTTCTCTCTTCCATTCTCTGTGGCTCTTGTCCTCTCCACAGCTCACACCTGACCCCCTTTCACTACAGCTTAGTTACTGGTTAATGAGAGAGGGTGCTCCAGTAAGCCCCCCTCCCCAAATCCTTTCCTCTTTTCTCGGGTCTCCTTTCTCTGACCCTCATATCACACAACAAGCCAATTTTCAAACATCCAATTCCAAGACATTGCCAGATCATTACGTTTGACACTCTGTGTGTATAAGTAAGGGTAGCCAGTGTGTGTGGGGCTATGACCCTCCTATCCCCACTCCCCCCCCCTGAAAGAAAAATCCCCCCCCCTTAAAAATCTAATAATCCCTCTGGCCTAATGGCCCTCCACCTCTAAAGCTCTCCCCTTTAGACACACATGGGCAACACTTGAGCCAGCCTGCACTAAAAGGAGCATTTTCTCATCTTATTGTTCCATTGCTTTCTTTTTCCTCACCCCCCCCCCCACCTTCTCTTTCTCTCTTTAGCTGTGCCCTGAGACCAGAGTGACAAAGTGTCACTCCAGAGCAGGCAGTCAGCACACGAAGAGATTAAGGCCACACCGGGTTAAGACAACAATATGGGGAAGCACTGCATGTGAGGCAGATGACTGGTAGGCCTACAGGTGTAGTCAGTCTTTGCAGTGGTCATTATTACAGAGCTACGCCTTCAAACGTACTCCCAGTCCTCTAGCACACGCTCCTTTATCTTATCGGCGGTGTTTTACAGTATCTCTCAGTCAGCCGAGCATTTTATAATATTTGGTAAAGGGAAGTCTCCAGCACTTCTCAAGCTGGATTAGTCTTCTGTTTACACTAAAGCTGCAAATCATTAGCTGAACTAGAAAAGCAAAGTTTGTGAACAAAACTTAAGTTTCACCGTAAGATGTCACCAGGCTCCTGCTGTGTTATGCTAGGGCAGGGGTGCCCAAACATTTTTTTAATGGGGACTGGATTGGACAATATCAAAATACCTAAGGGCCGGTCACTCTTTCCAAACGTATTGTTTATAAATTAAATATAACACTGTATTCAAAATATGAAAAAAACACATGTACAGAATAATGACTAGTTATTGAACTAATGAGTCAACAGAGTTAACAATGTTACAACGTACTGCACATTTAATCTGAACATGTTTACTCAGTTGCTATGCATTACCAAACTTATAGAACTCAATAACAGCAATTTCTTAAGTCACAAAACCTATATATATGACTTTCTCTGCAGTTACACTGATGTGGTGATGTTGTGTTAGTGTTGTGCTGGGGTGAGTGGATCAGACACAGCAGTGCTGCTGGAGTGTTTAAACACCTCAGTGTCACTGCTTAGCAATTAGCATAGCCTCATAACTTGCTCTGGTCAGGTTCTCCTGTGTCCGATGTGCCCTGAAGAACAGTTGCTGTCGTGAGCACAGGTTTCTCTGTCCTCTCATCCTCTGAGTGTTTACTATAATGTCCAGGCTTTGTTTAATAATGTTTCTTCATATCTAACTCCTTCATTACCGCAGTAGTCTCCTGGTATAAGAGACACAAGCATTTGCATACTCTGACGTCCATTTCTTTCTAATCGCTACTTCTCACTGGTCACTGTCATAAAAATAACAGCTCTTAAGTTTAGATAACTTTGATTGCTAGCACAGCGGTGAACCATACTGTACATGTATATGCACTGCTGTATATGCACTGCGGCCGCATTTGGCCCAAGGGCTGAGCTTTGGACATCCCTGAGCTAGGTGGTTGACAGGCCATTGCTATATCGTGCCAGGTGGACGGCTAAGGCCTTGGGGCATTGCAATGATATTCCAGGTGGTTGCTAGCAAAAGAATATATATATCCAAGAGAGGATTCAAGTAATTTATGTTTTTACTTTTAAGGTTGATCTGCATTGTCCTCATTAGATTTGGGCTTTAAAGTTCCATCATAATTATTTTCATTTTCTATCTCAACAATTGAAAGTATTACATTATGAAAATGTGTGTGCAACTTAATCCTTTGAAAATTATGTCTAACTTTTGAGTTTATAAAACTTGACTTTGCTACCTCTGCTATCTTTAATGTGCAATAGGCCTGTCACAAAATGACATTATCACTGACAGTAAGCTGCCATATAAACAGCTGTGATTGAAAATGTAATTGTCTTATTTGTTTATTGTTTGTGACCATTACAGTAATCAACCCTCTCCAAGTTTTACCAGTCACATTGCTCTGAGAATAAAATGATCTGGCAGGAAGCACATTCTGCTTGTTTCCTTTCAACACATTTAACCAGTAGGGTCTTAAAGTGATTCCCGATACTACAATGCATGCATGTCATTTTTAGCTCATTTTCATTTAAAGAGAAAACCTTTACTAGGCTTTCTAGAAGGCCAAGTTGTTGTAGAGAGGGAGCTGTTCAGCTGTGGTTTGAAGCATGTATTCAGTAGAGTGTATTCACATGTAATATAGTTTTATCCACATATTTTATATTAGTAGTTTAAATGGTGAAGTTAAAATAACATTATACTGATCCGGTGTTGGGCAACTCAGCTATATCTGCTAACTTAGCTAAGTATTCGTATCAATCACTAAGTATGCATATTAATGGCAGAGCAAGAAAGATGATGTGTTAAATATAGATGCTTGCAGGCCCAAATCATCCATTGGGTTTTATGAGCATAAGCTCAGGAGCCCAAGCCACTGGGAAGTCCTGTAAGCAATTATGAGAAAGTCTTAACAGCTGACTTGCTGCGAAAACCAGCTCAACCAGCTGCTAGCGGTAACAATAAACTAAAACATTGTGTCCTAACAGCTAGCGACACAAGTGAGTGACAACAAGGTTTCAAAACAATTTTATTATAATCAACAAAGCACAATGGGGTAGAATGTGTCACATCATTTTCACAGACATTGTTTGTGACCCCTACATTGGTCGATCCTCAGTTTGCTTTGCTCTACTATTTAAGCTCATTGTGGATGAGGAAAAAGCTGTCTATGATGGGAAAAAGAGAATGGCCTCTATGAGCCTCTATGACTGTAGGACTGCTGGAAGTTAGAGGTAAAGCTAACCAAGCTGCCAAATACCTGGACCTTATAATGCTATGTTATTGAGACTACTGATGTTAAGACATCTCTCATAATATATTAAATACATGCATCTGTTAGTATAGCAGCTCTTTTCTGATAGGTCCTTGGTTTGTCTACATTTTCACTCCATGTTCAGTGTGAAATCCAAAAAAGAAGCTGACTGTAGGTGGTGGCCAGCCAAACATTTGTGCCCAAGGGTAGGAAATGGGCATGGATGTCCATCAAAAATGGAGCTTCATGTTGTGCTGCTTTACATACAGCTACTCATTGATGGTGTAGACAGTGGTGTAGTTTTGTTGTTGACATTTGCTTTGCTTGCTGTTTGCTTAATTTACAGTGTAATAATCATAGTTTTGCCAACGGTACATAACAAAATTTTATCAGTATCTCTTTAATTGAAAGAAAAACAAATACAGCTCAAAAAGGGCTTTGTTTTGTGGAAGTTACTAGTCGTGCCTTAAAGCTAAGGCTGCATATCTTGGCCATTAGATGATAGAAGGCTCTTTCGTTAGGCAGGATCCTTTAATCTTGCATTTAAGAAAGATGCAGACTTTCGGTTTCCCAAAATCCTACACACGTAGCTTAAGCTTTTTTAAGAATTAGCAGACAATAGCGGCTATAGTTTGTTACGAAATTTGAATTTTACATAAGATATAAAAGATATCTTGTCACTTATGTCAGTTAGCTGTGAGAGTGCGGCCTACTGAAGAGTGAGGCCTACAGAAGCCATCGCAATACTGCTAGAGTGAACAATAAAGAGAAGCCCTGGTATACGATTGCTAGGAAACACTCCTACCTGGACCGGCATCCTTAGCTTTGAGACGCGGCGAATAACAAAAAACCTTCAAAAAACTGTGTCTTGCATTTGGGACGGATGCAGACGCTCAGTTTCCCACAGTCCTTCACGTCTGGCTCAAACCTGTTTGAGAATTGGCAGACACGGCCACATGCGACCACAGTTTGTAACGCAATGTAAATTTCAATTGAATGCTTTTCTTTTAAACATAAGATTTAAATGTGTGTTGTCGCTTATGTCAGTTAGCTGTGACATTGGAGTGCGGCCTATTGAAGCCATGGCAATAGTGCCTGAGTGAAGAGAAGCCATGGTACACCAGCGCCAGGAAGCTCTCCCACCTGCACCCACATCCTCAGCTTGGAGACACGGGCGGTTTATCAGTGAAACCCTCAGTAAATGATCATCCTCCCTTAACCACCGCCAGAGCGGCCCTGTGTTTTTCAGCCCCGGCGGCCTCATTTAGAAAACGTCCGCAAAATTAATGCGGAACAAACTCGGCAGTAACCGAGCCGACTAATTTTTGCTCATTTGGCGTGAATTATTAATGCGGCAGAAATATACCATATGCTCCCGCCGGAGTCACGCACATCCATCCTGCCGCGGGAATTGCGGCTGTTTTTTTTTTGGGGGGGGGGGGTCTGGTGGTGAAAAGCAGAAAGAGCTTATAGTGGCCCTTTAAAAGGGCCATGTAACTTATAGCAGCGTGTTAATCAGAGATAAATCAGAAGAGCGTAATTACAATTCCCAGCGGCCCCAACTGAGAGACCCCCACCACCTGAAAGTCTTTATTCAGAGATCATTACACCATTACATTACTCAGTACCCCAACGGAGAGCGCTGGCGAGTGAGCCAACTCGGATGACTTCATGGTTCCAAAGCATAAAATCAACACAACAGAAGAGCATTTGTAGAACAAAGCTACGTTTAAGAGTATGCAAAGCGCAGACACCGTGGCAAAGCCGTACTGCAAACAGGGCCACAAACCTAAAGCCCCAAGAGTGGAATTTATTCAAATGATTTAAAGCTGTGATAATGCAAACCCAGTTTGTTAAGTTTACCGGATTGAATTAAAAGAAATTTGCCATTTCCTCGCCACGTTTGCGAGTCATCATTTGTCATTAGTATGAACTGCATTGCTAAGCAAAGCACCGGCAATTCGAACGTATGAAGGCAGTCGTTTCCCCTAAACCATTTAAATGAGGCTGACAAATCAGGCTTTCCTGCGTATGCGCGAAAAGGCTCATTTGAGCCGTCATTAATTCCGCTAATTGAGTAATTTAGTTGTGTAGCGCCATAATAAATGCACACAACATAATGAATTTCAATAAGGACAACATTTATTAATTCCGGTAAATTAGATCAAGTAGATGAAGTTAAACTAAATTATGTAAAAGCAACTTACATGAATCAAGGCAACCGATTTCCTTAAATCATCCAAGCAAAGCCAACGCTGGAGTAAACTTGGGTTTTGTTTAGGGTTTAGGTTTTGTTTTTTTATATTATTTTGGCAGATGACTCCTTGGGTTTTTACAATGTTGGGACAGTTTAACATGACATTGTTGGAACTTCATAGTATGTGTCTGTGACAGCATTCTGAATATTGTAGAATATATGCACATATATATATGCTTTACTAAAGACCAATCTTTTGTTTATTGTCTGTATATGTACTCTACACAGATATACAAATGTTTCAACTCTGCTGGTCATGTTTAGTTGATTTTCCAAGTGAAATTAAGTTCAATATGGCAAATTTTAACGTTCATATTTTAATTTGTTTGCAAAAATTAACACATTTAAAAAATGTTTAAGCTAAAATCTAAAAAGTATGATAACTTTAGCAGATGACATTTTATTTGAAGAAAATATACAGAATGTCAGTCTAAAATAATGTTAATTTTTATATTAAACATTTTTTTTATATAATACATTCAACACTAAAATTAGCCAGATTTAACTTAGTATAGTGGCCCTTGTAACTTATAGCAGCGTGTTAATCAGAGATAAATCAGAAGAGCGTAATTACAATTCCCAGCGGCCCCAACTCTGCTGGTCATGTTTAGTTTATTCCAATATGGCAATATATATATATATATATATATATATATATATATATATATATATATATATATATATATATATATATATATATATATATATTGTAAAAAGCTAAAATAAACATTTCTAACTGGTTAATGTGTACAAATTTTCCTTTTAGTACAATATTAAGAGAAGCAGACTAGAGCAAAATATATGTAACAATCACATATTTGTGTATTTCATTTCTATAAAATCACTAATATTAATACAATTACAACATACAGCTTTGTTAATATATATATAATATATACTATATATAACATAATAATATATATATATATATATATATATATATATATATATATATATATATATATATATATATATATATATATATACCATATTTAAAAGAAACACCATCAATACTAGTAAAATATATTTTAAAAAATGCTGTGAACGATCAACCCAACAAACAGATTCTTTACATTCCTTCTAAAGCCTGAGTAGACTGATAAATCTGTGTGATGAAAGTTATTAATCTAAGTATTAGTGGACTAAGCATTTAAGGGGTGAATAAACCAAACAGTCTCAACAGTGAACATGTTCATGAGTGTTAAGCTTAGCGTTGGTCCTGGATTTGTGCATGTGCTTTGCAGCAGGTTATGTACATGATATTAAATAAAAATCACATAGCTGCTTATTTTGTAGTGAAATTTGTGTGATATTGTTAGTGGGAGATGGCAAATCTGTTGTTGGCTTAGGTCATGAAAGGGCAGTGGGATTATGGGAGCAGTAGTGGACTGAAACAGGCAGTGAGAGCCAAATAATATTGAGATTTTTTTGATGTTTTAATTAAGTGAAGTTTTCTTGCAACATATAAATCGAAAAATTACATAAAGACAAGTAACAGTGAGGAACAATGGAAATTCAATTAAAATTCTGTTTTTGTACACTAATATATATGTAATATGTAAATATGTCTTATAAATGTATTCTAAATAAGCTACTTATAATATATGGAATACATTTAAGCCTGTTTGTTCATTATTCAGCCATCACCACTGATGTCAATGGTTACTATATTATATTAATAAGTATTGGGCCCAACCTTGCTTACATATCATTCATCCTGTGTAAAATATTTGTTGAGTACTTCACATTTTCAAAGAAAAACTCGTTGTACATCTTAATTTGGCAAATGAGGATGCGTATCCTGGTTCAGTAAAGAAAGCGAAGGCAATATTGGCCTTGCTAGTTGACCAAATATGCTTTACGAGGCCTGATTTATGATCAGAAGTGCGTCCATATACCACACCATGTGGTAACATTCCCAACCCCTGCAGCCGGCCTACAACAGTAGGCCTGCGTAATGACAGACTTGCTGTTTAGCAGAAATAGCACCCGGACAGAAGCGCAACAAAACAGTAAGCTATGCCTCTCTTAGTTCAAGTGATAGGCATTCATTGTGAGATATGTCTGCGCTTCAGAGAAATGATTGTATTGCTAAGCAAGAGAAAGAATGGCTCCCTGCTGTGAGTCATTGGCGAATATACCACAGGCAGCGTTACGGCCTCTGCAGAATGAGAGCCCGGAATCTCATTTACCACGAAGGCCAGCACGGTCATTTTTAACTTACTCCACCATGATATAGTGCTGCATAGGTGGGTTGTTACACAGGTACGTTTTTGTTTGCCTATAACGCGCCATCTATCTCCGGGATGAATTGCTAATCCTCGGAGTCATTTAGGAGCAGTCAATCACGGAGGAATAGCTAATGACCTACGGGCAGATTTCTTATATTGGTGTCATATTGTTATATTGGTGATATCATAATCAGACCCCGCCGGACGCTCTAGAAGAGAAGGGGCACCACCTAGTGTTAAAAGATGGCTACATTCAATCCTTCTTAATACTGCTCAAGGACCCCATCATCTGCCAGACAGTGATGCAATGAGTTGCCACCGGTGGGTTCATTTTGACCAGAATTCTTCCCTCGTAGTCATATAGGGCTTGTCATTTTTCCCTGCTGTAATACAGCAACACCTAAATGGCCTACCAAGCCCATGGTATTGAATATAGTGTCCTGAAGTGGAGAAAACATTGTACAACTGGACATAAGGCTGTGGGGAAAGCTTATCAGCTTGTTATCAAAGTGATAGTTTGGCCAAAGAAGTCCTACTTTACTCGTCATAGGTCAGCCAGGATACACTTTATTGCCAAAAGTATTCACAGTGAAATACCATTCTTAATCCATAGCTGTAGCTATAACAGCTTCATCTCTTCTGTGAAGGCTTTCCACAGGAGTGAGTTGATGGAAATGTTTGACCGTTCTTCCAGAAGCACATTTGTGAGGTCAGACACTGATGTTGGATGTTCATCCCAAAAGTTCATCCCAAAGGTGTTCTATCAGGTTTAGGTCAGGGCTCTCGCCAGTCAAGTTGTTCCACACCAAACTCGCTCCTCCATGTCTTTTAGGAGCTTGCTTTGTGCACTGCTGCGCAGTCATGTTGGAACAGGAAGGGGTCGTCCCCAAACTGTCCCCACAAAGTTGACAGCATGAAATTGCCTAGTATCTCTGGGTATGTTGAAGCATTAAGAGTTCCTTTCAATAGCACTAAGGGGCCGAGCCCAACTCCTGATAAACAACCCCACACCCATTCCATGAAGCTCTCTACACTCTGTTCTTGAGCTGATCTGAAGGCCAGATGAAGTTTGGAGGTCTGTAGTGATTGACTCTGCAGAAAGTTGCTCACATCTGCAAACTATGTGCCTCAGCATCCGCTGACCCCTCTACCCCCATTTTACGTAGCTACCACTTGAGTTCCTGTCATTCCCCATCGTTTCCACTTTGTTTTAACACCACTGACAGTCGACTGTGGAATATTTAGTAGTGAGGAAATTTCACAACTAGACTTGTTGCACAGGTGGCATCCAATTACGGTACCATGCTGGAGTTCACTGAGCTCCTGAGAGCGACCCATTCTATCACTAATGTGTGTAGAAGCAGTCTGCATGACTAGGTGCTTGGTTTTATACACCTGTGGCCATGGAAGCAATTGGAACACCTGAATTCAACGATTCCGGTTGATTGGTTGAGTAAATACTTTTGGTAATGTATTAGTGTATGTTGGGTTTTGTAGCTAATGTCGCTAATGTACAGTGCTATAAATCACCAGTATGAATCATCACCAGCTTGTTTCAAGTGATCTCAAAATGGCTTGCTAATGATGATCTTCAGGATGCCTGCTACCAGTGCTCTCATATTTCAGGTACCTGTGTTCCAGAACTTATTTATGTGGATCCACCACCTCTTTGACGTCTGTTTTTTGTAGGACACCAAAAGCTATTCATCCAGTGGCATCTCTAAGATTTTATGGTTGCAGCTCCTTGCTGCAGTCATTAAAGCTAAGATTATTTTATTGTATAGAATGCTACTATGTTAGATGGACACTTGAAGCACTGCTGTCTCTATGCGTTCCAGGACCTTTTGCCTCACTGCCATTTGCTGGATCACCCCACCTTTAGTGTTCCATTACCTGATGTTTTACAAATTAAGCACTGCCTGCTACTATGGTTGTTAGCTAAGATACAAACTTCTATCCAGTTTTAAAGCTAAAGATTTGTCATATAGTGCCAGAAACTGTATAAACAAGTCAATTTATTAGTACCCAACGACAAGATCCCAATGGTAACAAAAGGACTAATCTTCGGTTACTTCTTAGTATGGAAGCTGTAATATAGTTAAATAAACCAGAAACTGACTGTTATAATAGCTGTGATGATTTGTGTACATGAGCTGATGTTGTACAGATAATTGTTTATTAGTTGCAAATGCACAGTAAACAGGAACTGCTGGATGGACGGGGAGACTTAATAAGGTCCTGGTAGGTGGTCACAGATATCTGGAGCCATGCTGACTGCAGTGCATCCCTCAGCTGCTGGAGGATCCTTGGGGGAGGATACATAGAGCCAACACGATTATGCTCAATCAGGTTCAAGTCTAGGGGTCTAGAGTAGTACTTGGAAGTCTTAATCAGCTCTTCCAACCAATGCTGGCCATTTCTAGCCATGTAACGTGTCGCATTGTCTTGCTGGAAGATCCCATCCACTCCGGAGAAGACAATCAACATGTATGGGTATACGTGATCGGCAAGGATTGATTCATACCCAGATCGGTTAAGAGTGCCTTCCACATGGATAAGTGGGACCATAACGTTGCCACCAATGCGCAGAAGTAGTGAGTGGTCATAATCATGTGAGTTGATTGTGTAAAAATGAAAGATACTCATCAACAACTACACGAACAGAACAGACACGAACAAATTCCAATCAACTAATGGTTTTTCACAGCTCTTGGTCATGGTCAGTCAACGGTTTGTGAAACCAAGTGATTATCCTTGAGCTATATTAGCCTCATAGCTTCAGTGCAAAACAAAAGAAGCAAGTTAGTTCAGGTTCCAGATATAAACTAGTGTTTCATTCATTGACAAATAGCATTTTAGGGAGGCTTAGCAGACAGGAAAGCGAATCATTTCCCGGTGACGGCAAATGGAGGGCTTTATTGTGTGCCGTGCCAGGCTTTTTGCATGTATAAACTGCATTTGTTTAGCAGGCCCGAGCAATGCAAAGCAACACAGCTCGCATAAGCACGGGACAATAACAAAACCGTGGCTACTTATCTGGAACTAGCTTGGTGGCCAGTGGTTGTCTAACACACTATTACTAAGAACTTTCACAGATAGGAAAATGCCAGGGAAATTTGTTTACAGTCGGATTCGGTCACCGCAAAGCAGGAGAGTGTTCCTCAAAACCAGCACAGAGCGCTGTCAGTTGACGTGCTGGCATTCCAATCTCTAGTTCCTCTTTTTAATTATTCAGGAGCGCCCCAGCATACAAAACATTTCAGAACATCAAAAAGTGCCCGGGCCCTAATGTATATTTCTTGTTTTCATTTTGTCTCCAGAAGTGATCGGAATGATTTACACCGCCTTGTGCTCGGTTAGCTTTGCATCGCAAATTTTGCCTTAATAAACTGGTCTTATTAGGAGGTCCTTAGGGGGTGAAATGTAAAGTCTGTGGGGAAAGTCAGGGTCATACTTTACTGGAGAGGCTCCAGCTGCTAATCCCACCCATATTCTTAGCCTCAGTAGCTTCTCACACCACCAATACGTTACACATTACTGGAAAGTACCGTTTCAGGACTTCTAACATAAATAAACATTGGACACTGTAGCTACAAAGCAGTAAATAAGTATTTATTACTTACTTATGTGACACATATTTGTCCAATTAGGAAGACGGATGTAAAAGCAGTACCTTCAAAGACCATATATACTGTACCAGTTCTATCAAATTATCAGTTTTTTTAAAAGAACTAAATAACTGGGCCTCTGCTTTATTAGCTTAGTTACATGGAAATTATTCTTAATAATAGTGTTATAAATGAAACTAATGTGCATGTATTTAGTTTAAAGGCTTTGATATCAATACCAGTTACGCTTTCAATTTAAGTCATCAACTGTACAAAACATTTTACTTTACTAGCATCCCAATGGGGAAAGGCAAGGTCATACTTTGCTGGAGATCTTCCAGTTGCTTATCCCACCCATATTCTTAGCCTCAGTAGCTTCTCACACCACCAATACATTACACATTGTTGGAATGCACCATATAAGGACTTCTGACATAAATAAGGATTGAACACGGTACCTACAAAGCAATAATTGAGTATGTATTACTTACAGTACTTGTAATAAGATCAAGAACTGATATAAGGGCTAAAGTGACATGTATTGTACAATTAGGAAGACTGATGTAAAGGCAGTTCATTTAAAGAACATTTATACTGTATCAGTTCTATGAAACTCTATGAATCAGTTTTTTTCCATAGAACTAAATAAATGGGCCTCTGCTTTAATAGTTCAGTTAAATTGAAATTATGCTTAATAATAGTGTTATAAATTAAACTAATGTCCATGTTTTTAGTTCAAAGGCTCTGATATCAATGCCAGTTATGCCTTCAATTTAAGCCATAAATGTTAAAACTGGGTCAAAAAAATCTTTAAAAATTTGACTAGCATCCCTATGGGACTCTAGTAGTTTGTTAGTCTAAAGCTAATGGTGATTTGGCAGTGTTTTACTTGAAGTTTGTGACGATGTGCGAGCACATACCTAGGCCTAGAGTAACTTTTCATCTTGTGAAATTGGTCCCACTTTTGGGAATCCAAATGTGTCTTCTTTTTAGTCCTAACCAATAGGCCTTCACCCTTTCAGAGCTAATTATATTCTAGGGCTCAGTGCTAATGATCTTACATTTTTATCCCAAAGTCAATGTAAATGCTGAATTAAATATTAATATGTGTACTGTTACTGTTTATTTGCGATGTTCACTGTAACGCACACTGGTTCTAAGGAGCGGCAACATTCCAACATTGACAGACATGTAATACCGGTTCACAATGCCATTACTCACTCTTATAATGATATAGGTTGCATGATAGTTTCAAAGTGGTAACTGTATAATTAATGGGAGTTACTACATGACCCATAGTAGTCCCGTAAAAGTCAATATGAGTAACTGAATAGTTTGAACAGATTAAGTGGTTAATACATAAAGTATAATCTATTACGTATTGGTAACTGTATAATTCATAGTAGTTAGTAAATCCGGTCAAATAAAGTCTTCAGTTTAAAGTTAATCCATTAAGATTGAATGATATTTGGTTCAGTCAGTGATTAATGGATACACAGTTTCAAAATGATATAACTTGCATATTAGTTACATAGTAGTTTACATATAATTTAAAGTTGTTACTGAATAATTAATACTGACTAAACAATGAGTCTTAACATTAGTAACTGAACAAAAATCTTATAGTTTAATGCTTTAATCTATTAGTGTATGTATGCATGTATGTATTTATGTATGTATGCATGTATACATGATATATGTAACCTTAGTGTTAGTTACAGTTCATTAGTTTATTAGTTATAATACATAGCAGGTAACAAACAAATACTAGTAGTCACTGAAAAATGAGTTAGCTAAATAGCAATCTTACAGTTTATGGGATTACTCCACTAATAATCCAATAGTTTTGTAGTAGTTACCATATAATTTATAGCAGTTAATGAATAATGTCTTTAAAATTACTAGCAAAATTATAAGCCTTGAGTTTAAAGGTTAATCCATTAACACTGAGTGCTATTTAGTTCAGGCTCAGGGGTTTATTAGCACATGTAGTAGTTTCCATATGATTCATAGCTGCTACCATATAATTCATAAAAAATTCAAAAAAAGCAATTCAATTTTTTTTTTTAATTATTGAACAAAGATCTTACAGCATAAGGGGTTCATTAATCAATTAGTGTATGTATGTTTGTATGTATGTATGCATATAACATATATGTATCCTATGTATTAGTAATATAGTAGTTATTACATCATTCATAGCAGTTAATGAAAAATTCATGCTAGTCATTAAAAAAATAAATCTAAATTTAATAACTGAATAGTAATTGTGTTCATTGATAAAGTATCATTCATTATGTATTAGTTACATAGTTGTTACTATATAATTCATGGTAGTTACTCAATAATGTCTTTCAAATGAGAACACAAGTGTTTTTCCTTGAAAATAGATTTAAAATTAGTACCCAAGTAATAAGCCTAATAATATTAACTAATTCATATTTGTAAAATTTTATGTGGTTAGCTTCCACGCTGGGACATCTGCAGTCCTTTACAGCCATGTATGTTTTCATATAAGTTGCCAGAAGTCATTAGGCCTTCTCTGAAGACCTACAAGGCCCTGAGGTTCCTTACAGATCAATACAATATCACTTCTTTCATGTCATCTTGTGAAAACTTGCATAAGCTGCTCATACAAACTCAAGTACGTGCTTCTAAATATGCTATTCGGTGCTGTGTTATAAACTTTGGTTGCCTTCGAATAAAGTGTCCCAGAATCTTGTTAGTGATACTTTGGGTAGGGCTCATTGCAACTTGTTCAGAGAGGACTGGAATGTGACCAGGCAGTAGCCCAAGGCAGAATGAGTCATGTTATGCATTTGAAGAGCAGCATGGTTTGAATTACAGATGTAAATCATCACATGTAACGCAACCAAGACAGTTAGCTATAACAAACATATTTTGAATACCCGGAAGCATCTTATATCATTTTAAATCTACTTTATTTCAGCACACAATCTATTATACAGTCCAACAGAGCTCCACGCATTCATCCAGACTCAGACGCAGAAGGACTACATAAGCAACGCGCTGTATGGGTGCAAGTCGAGGCTAATTGGGACATCAAACAAGCAGCTTTTAATTGGCAGTGAGAGAAAGGGCGGTACAATAGCAGGCTCAATGCTCAGATCAGTGTCTTTGTGTGTGCGGTTGAAAAGGTCAAACCCCTTACAGTAGCCCACCGCGCTCGGCTCTCCGCGCAGAGAAAGGGAAAGCGCACCTGCTGTTTTTGAGCCGAGCCGGCCCACCCAAACCCCGGGCAGCATGGTGCCGCTTTGTGTTTATGTTTTTGTGCGCGGTTGTGATTGAGAGGGGCGTTTTCAGCAAAAGAGGGGTCAGCGCACACACACTCACATCTGCAAAACACGTCCATCCATTCCATTATTAACACAGAGAAGGACATCATGGGTTAATCTGATGAAGGCAGTGTTTTGAATGTGGGATCTTGATGATGATACTAATTATTGTGATTATTATTAATGTTATCGCATCATATCTACTCATACAGAACTGTAGAGGTTGCCGAGATGGTCTTAACTTTATTTCACTGGTCGTTAAGTTTGATTTCAGAAGATATTTCTGCGGAAATCACATCTAAAATAATCCAGTTGAAAAAGAAAGAAATAAAAGACAGGAAAAAAGCAATAGTGGTGGAAGAACCCCATAACAGCCCTCATAAACCGTGTATAAAGCTTTCAAGCTCCACTTCTGCTTCAGATCTAGAACAATCCACAAGTGCTTCTGTCCATCCTTCTAATGTGAGAACA